>JAOUWY010000075.1:13028019-13038357 GCA_025728095.1 Prietella phreatophila
CACATCTGTGAGAGCATCGTTAATGCAGAAAGATATGTACACATTTTGGAGCAACATATGCTGCCATCCAGAGCAGGACCACGCCAAACCACATTCTGCCTGGATTACAAGCGCATGGTTGTGTAAGCAGAGAGTGCAGGTGCTAGCATGTCCTGCCTGCAGTCCTGACCTGTCTCCCATTGAGAATGTGTGGCGCATTATGAAGCGCATAATGAAGTGCAAAATAACGCAGCAAAGGCCCCATACAGTTGCGTAGCTGAAGAAATGCATAATGGACATGGGATGGGGAAAATTCCACTTGCTAAACTTAACCAACTGGTGTCTTCAGCACTCAAATGCTTAATAAGTGTTATTAAAAGAAAAGGTGATCTTACAGTCGTAAACAACTTTTTGCAGTGTGTTGCAGTCATCAGATTTGAAATGAGTGTATATTTTCAAAAATAAATTAAATTTACAAAGTAAAACATCAAATAATGTGTTAATAATGTGTTTTCAATATAATACAGGGTGAAGTGAATTTTCAAATGACACCTTTTTCTCTTTTTTTTTCATTTTCCAAAATGTCCCAACTTTTTCAGAATTGCGGTTGTAATTATTCTAAATCCCTCTAGCTTTTGCGCTTAGTTTCTTTAAGTATTGGGGAAATGCAATGAATGGAGAGCTTACTGGTGAAGAAAGGTTTAAAACTGAACTAGGAATGTGTTCAAGAATTACTTAACTTTTTTTATTTAGATTTAAATTCCCACAGTTCTAATTTACCCGGAATTTGAGTTGGTAATAAAATACACCTCTGTATTCCAAGGCAGCATAACATTATTACACTATTCATTCTTCAAAAATATGTTGAGTTTAATTAAATTAATTTCCTTAGATTTAAAGGAAATCTTATTATCCTTTTAAAGATAAAGAAGTGAAAGGAAATTTGATGGAATGAAAGTGAAGGTTGTGACTGTTTTCTTAATTTATGTCCCAGCTCATTCATTTAGCATTCATGTTCCATCAAACCAAATCTGGTGAATGCACAACTAATTCAGTCTCCTAAAATAAATCAGCAACCTCAACTCCAGTGAAACTCCAGTGCATTGAAATCTTAGTTTCAAACCCAATGTAGTTTAATGTTCTAATATTCAGAATAAAGGAATTAGTAGGTATTTGGCAGAAATACAGTAAGGTTAGGGGCTACTGAGGTCAAAAAGTTGATCTACTTGATCTACCATCCTTAGTTTCCTGTGAAAACAAAACAAAAACAAACAAACAAAAGAACCCTAAAAAAATGAAAGAGATATATATGTATATCTCTTAATTTTGTTCTTGGTAAATGCTTTCCATAGGACACTAGTATTTTAGATCCATTCTTTTTCATAAAAGCACAGAGGAATCCTTAAAATCCCAAATCCGTTGGTCTATAAAAGATCTATAAAAGAAGCCAATGCTAGTTAGTGATATATTTCAATTGGAATGTTTGGGTTGTACTGCAGAATGAAAGTCGCTGACTCTGACTCTTCTGCTGGCGTAAGAGTGCTGATTGGAGACCAAACTACCTAGCGTGACTCAGCTTAATCATGAAGTACAAATCCAAACACTCATGGTCTAATTGTTATTGTGTCTCTGAGCCACTATGAATATGAATGTAGCTCATTTGTTAGAGTATAACTGTAGAAAATTGGGGAAAAACAGGAAATAAGCCCTTAGCATCTCCTCCTCTGCTCCTGCTCAGTCAAGAAATAAAGAAAGACAGAAAAAAACAACTCTCATATCTTTGGGTCTCTCAGAAGGGACCTGGCCATAGGGAGCTGCGTGACTATAAGGTTGATCGTCACGTCTATGCAGCAACAAATATATTTTTTTATTAATACATATCTATTCTAAGATGAAAAAAAAAAATGCAACCGAGCTGTCCATGCCATATTACTCTCTACAAGAATTGCAGAAGTGTGTGAATGTGTGCATGTGTAAACAATGAAAAAGCCCTTTACTGTGGAAGATATGAGATATTCAGCAAAGCAATGGTTACTCTTTAGGTTGTTTTGTCTCTTAAGGTCTTCCTGGCTAAGTCCATATTCCAAATAAAATCATTAGTCATTTCAGCCGAGATCTGCTTAAAACGCATTGCGCTATGAACGTCTTCATATCATTTGGGTTTATTAATAAAATTTAGACTGTTTAGTCTAAACATTAGTAATAACATGCAGTTAACGAATATAGAGTAGAGAATATATCTGTATAAATATACTACTAAGGGCAGGGGGAAAAAAAGCAGACTTAGGGAGTGTATGCTTTTGTGCAGGTTGAGTGGACATACAGAAGAGGAAACATTCACCTCAGTAGTGAATCATATTCCAAAGATTTGACATAATTGTATTCCAATACAATTTGACAAAGGCATTTTCAGCAAGCTCGTCTATTTCCAGTCAGTAATTCTTCTATATATTGCACACATATCTGGAGCCTTGAAATTTCTTGATCTACTGTCCCAGCGACATTGCAATGGCAAAACTACTGTATGCACAGTCAGCTATAGTAAGGGAGAATCGATTAGCGAATCAGAATGCTGGGTTTCAGCTGAGTATTTTGGACATTCAATTAGGAAAATTTGCACTTTCTGACTTATTAAAACTGTTTTCTAGGCTTCACAGTAATCCTTGTGATGGACAGAGCAGCATATAAAGCATATGGTTGGGCACAGATGTGCACACATACACACACATGCACACACTTGTGTTTTCATTCTGATAATATACATGTAACCCATCCATGTGTCCCATCCTTTCCTGCACAAAGACCAGTAATGAAAAGAAAACGAGAACATGAAGAGATCCTGTAGTCATCTAGTGCAACTGAAATCCAAACCATTTGACACAGTGTAAAAAATATGGTGCGAGAGAACTCCACCCTAGAGAGGTCTCTTTCAACAAAAGGCTGTGGTGTTGTCCCTTGTTCATGACATTGGATTAAGTTTGTCCAGTGTTTGTTAACGTTCGCAAGTCCGTCTGTCCGTTCGTTTGTTTGCTTTGTTGATTGCATGTCCACAGTAATAGCATCCGGCATTAGGATTCCCCAAAGCACTGTAGTCAATCTGAGCTGGACTGAGAACTGACGTTTGCTGGCAGTAATGTTCGTCCGCCTCATCACTCATCATTGGTGGAGTTCTCCTCCAGAGAGGACATGGTGCTGAGGTTGTGGGAGGCTGTGATTGTGGCCACAGTATGGAGCAGGACCAGGACTAGCAGGCAGAGTTTGAGCCTGCTGTTGCACAGTCTGGAGTTTGCTGACGAGCTCAGGGATGTCCCGTGCTGGCATGACGGGTGAGTTCTTTTGAAAGTCCCTTTGGAACTGTTGTCAGACTTACTGTCCCATCGAACATCACAACACTCTGCTTCTACATCTGAAGGACTGTCTTCCAGGAGCCCTGAGAGACACAGCAACACATTATTACACAGGATGCAGTTACAGTATCCGAAACATCTGAATTCACTACACTTCCAACCTTTATCATAAATCTAATCTAATTTTGACAAAGTACATTATAATTGCTAAAGAACTAAGAGGGAATATGAAGTTTTATTCGTTAAGAGAGGGCTACTTAACATACAACACATACAATAAATACAATTATTGTAACTATAATAATGTCATATATGCCATAATATAGATAAAAAAAGAGTTCTATATTTCTGGTTTAAAAAAGCCTACATAGCAGCAGACATGAACTCACTCTCTCTCTCTCTCTCTCTCTCTAAACTATAAACTGGGATGCCATGCTGGTGTATCAAACCTGTAATGCAATGGTCATTGGACGAAACCCATTTTTCTGTGGAAAAAAACATTTTACCCAAACTCTTTCAGCCAAATAATTAATGTGTTGTTTTGGCCATTTTCAGCTGGGCCCCAATTTTTTTTCCAACCTACTGTAAATAAGCACATTGTTACATGTTTCTTACTAAAGGTAAGAAATAAAAATGAGAAGAATGCATTAAAATGAGCAAGAGATAACAAGAATTAGAAAATGTAATTGGTAAAAAGGGGCAAAGTTACAGAGCTTAAATGATATAGATCAATCAGTAGAGTGCAGCATAGTGTTCTGTCAGTAAATGCGAGGCTAAATAGATGTGTTTTCAGACTGGTTTTAAATGTGGCTAGAGTTTGAGCATATCTTACTCCTTCTGGAAGCTGGTTCCTGCCACGGGTGGCATAACAGCTAAACGCTGTCTCAGCTTAACTTTAAGTCTAACATATTCATACTACAAGCCACAAAACGTCAAACACTTCTCTGTGTGACCAGTAGGTGGCATTGCAAACAAACTCTGACAAGTGACTGGAGCACAAAGACCTTATTACACTGCAATGCAATGAAGAAGACAGTATGCAGGGCTAGATATCTGTGTACATGCCTACCTGTGCATATAAAACTAGGGCTTCCACCATAAATTAACTCATCATTGTCAGGCAATATGAAGGGACACCTCTGCTGGACCTCCAGGCAGTACTGTCTGCATGGGATCCTGTTGCTGCAATGCATTTGTGTGGTCTGGAAGTACTGGAAACACAGCCAGTGTTTGTAGACAGTCTGAAAAGGAGAAATACAGAGAAAGAGATATCAGGGTTAGTAAGGACCCACTGCAATAGATTACATATCACTGATACCGTGGTAACAGTTAGAACCTAATACCTCCTGCCCTAGTATCATGGCAACCCATTTTCCTCCCCTGCCGCACATGCATTTATTTGCTTCTTCTCCACCATCCAATATTCCTTTACCACAGATTTATTCCCATTGTGTCCTGCATGTTTCCATCATATATTGCACTTTATGCACACAGAACAGCGGAAAACACTGCTGCACATAGATTTTGGTAACAAGATTTCATGTTAATTTCATGTTAATCAATCAAAAAAAATGCCTCACTTTGTCCCATAGATATGTCCTTCTCAATACAGTATGTCCTTCTCAGTTTTACTGTAGCAGCAACTACAGTATTCCCACGGCTCTGAATTATCCTTTTGTCAGAACTTTTTGAAGAGTTATCAAAAATTTTTTACAGTGTTACTTCAGGCAAGCTGTCAATCATCAAACCTCCTGAGACAAGAGTGGTAAAGACATCTCTCTTTATAAACACAGTGTTGAAGGTTATGCTAACAGTTCACGGCTGTGAAAAGCCAGGGCTCAGCAAAAGTCACATTTCACATTACATATTACAATATGTATACAATATATAATAAGCTATTAAAAGGTGTTTGTCAGCAGGGAGTTTAAGAAAAAAACAAAAGAATTGTTCAGGATCTCTTTAACACTGTTGTGCAGTGTTGATACTGAATCAAAAGAAACACTCTATATGATACATTTTCTTTGGAGCACAATCTGATATCCAGGTCAGCACTAAAAGTCTTGATGAATGAGCATTAATGCACTAATGGCGCTTTGTAGTCGAGAGCTTAAGAATGTCTTCTTTTATTGCTGTGAGAGCACAATGACATCATCTCCACTTGTCTGTCACAGTCCCTAATAAAGCTTTGGTTCATTCTAATTTTACCTCTCACATCTTCAATCAGCAATAGATATATAGACAGACAGGCAGACAGACAGAGAGACAGACTAGTTGTTTGACTGAATGTTTGACTGCTCTATCTCTAGCTCCTTTTCAAAAAGTGACTTCCTTTCTGGAAGTCTGAATAAATGTAAATGTAATGTAACTTTTGTAATTGTAATTGCAATTGCAATGAATCACTGGTCTTTGCCTTAAGCTCAGCATCTTGCCTGAGCGCACATCGCAGCATCATACATCATGCCACGTCTCCACGTCACTCAGATGAAATATGTATGTGGCACGCTCTAAAACACACAGTTCCTTCTTGTGTGCTGTTTCACTCCTGCATTCTCATGTAAGCGCTCAGATTAGACTATCCGAGAACAAACCTCTTGGCAGGCGTTTGCTAATGTCTGATCACATAATGAATCCCTTCACTTTAGGTCATCCCTGCATGGATGACTGACTTTCAAAGTAAATACAATTTTAGAAGTGAAATCAGATAATAGTCTGTTTCAGTTATCGGAAGACATCTGAATGTGCTTACGTCAGCAGTGCAGCTGGAGAAAATAACTTATTGCTTTGGGAAAATGAATCAGTTTTCTTCAGCTTTGTCAGTATAATCAATATGATTATGCATATATTAATATGCTGATTGCAAACTGCTTTATATGTAAACTAAACTTGGCAGTCTGGTAAAAGGTTACATTTAGGGTTATGTCTATGGCGTGTAATCTGAACTTATATTTCAGTACATGCAAGGCATTGCACTTACTGTGAATTTACTCCATGTCTGTAGACGATGTTAATTCAGAATATTAGCTGATGGTTCAGTCAGCTTCATTATGTTTTAAATGATGTATCAGCAAAATGAACTCTAAGAGACATTATTCTGCTTTGAAATATTAGTTGGATGTTGGATCTCATCCCCAAATCCAATATTTTATTCATTTATTCATCTTCAGTAATCACTGTATTCTAGTCAAGGTCATGGCTGATCCAGAGTCTCTCCCAGAAGCACTGGATGTAAGGCAAGAATATACTCACTATCCACACACACTCACACACACACACACACACACACACACACACTTAGTGGCAATTTACTGTAGCTAATACACCTGCATGCAAGTTTTTGGGAGGTAGGAGGAAACTGGAGAACCAGTACAAAGGGAGAACATGCCAAGTTCTACGCAGAAAGTAACCTGAGCTCAGGATCAAATTGAGGAACCTGGAGCTATGATGCGGCAGCACTACCCGCTGTGCCACCATGCATCCAACAAGCCTCCTTAAATCTTTTAAAATCTGTAACGTGAACCCCTTCGGACCATTTTTTGTAAGCACCAAGTTGGTGCAAATAAACAGTATAGAATCTATGTAAGTATTCTGATTGTGAACACTTATATTTTGTGATTGATTGTTAGTCCATTTATGGTGATGGCTGATCAATTTACTCTATTCCCATGTAAGTGTATAAGCTACATTAAGGTCTTTGGAATCCGGTTTTAATTTGGCGATCTCAGAAATTAACGCAAAATCAAGGAAACTCTGCAATATCTGCAGGAGCTTGATATTTTTCAAAATTACCGCCGTCACAACGTGCATTCGGTCAAAGCCCCCTTCGAATTCACGAGCATCAAACATCAGTACAGCTAAAAGGTCTCATTTACCAACAGACGTCACTGTGAAAGGCCGTGCAAACCAATTTTGTGCGATTGCAATTTCACCAATTCAAGTAGGTTTTCCACAAAAAACTCCTGAAAAAAGCCGCAGCAATATCAAGCAATTTTGGCCACAACAATCACAAAAAAAGCTCCATGAAATCCTTTATGGACTGGATATAATACAAAGCGAGATATGATGTATTGAATTCACAACACAACTAGACACAGAAAATATTCTATACATGTAAGTTAGGACTGTAATGCCCAAGGACAATAAGCACACAAATACACAAGGAACACGAGGCAAGCCCTAGAGAGTGTATAGCATGCTGCTGGTATTTGGCGCTGGGACATGATGTCATTAATTTTGAGCTCATTTGGCATGGCGTGGTGTGAGTAAGGCCACCTGCATCATCGAGACCGAGAGAGACGGGGGCTGGGAGAGAGAAAGAGGCTAATTTCTACAAATCAGCTGGGATTGGGCCGAGAGTATGGACACATGGATCCATCAAACCATGAATGTCACATCCTTCCTCAGGACTATTAATCTGCCCCATCATCAATGATGATTCTCATCAACATGGTCTGCAGCAGGCCTGCTTCCGGCTCCTAAGCCTACTCTGCAGATGTAGCTTCACGCTGCATCCATGCGTCTACTGAAAACCAACGTGAAAGACACTGGCTGACACACACACACACACACACACACAAACAGATTCTCCTTTAGGCTAGAGGACATTTATACTTAACCCACATAAAATAGATTGCTAATAGATGTCAAAGGACATGCGGCATGTATTTACGGTGCACTCCACATGCAACTATATTTACCTCAATCTCATTTATCTTTTTGTGTGTGTGTGTTGGGGGGATATTTACTACAACCTGAGAGTAGCACACTCTCCTTGGTGTGTTTTCTGTTTGCGCCCACTGCTCCATTAAAGAGGTGATGGGGAGCACCCTTCCTAAAGTGTGAGATGAGTATAAATGCATTATCGCTGATAAACACACAGCGTGAGAGATGAGGAGGGCTTGGCTGCACTTTGATGAAGGCCAGGCTTGTTACTCAGGCTTTCATGCTGTCTGTATCAGCTGCTCACTGCTGTTTGTTTTGGTAATTTACCTGATACATTTTTACTGTTGCATTTCTGATGACTAGGTATAGGTTAATTGGGGGATTAATTGCATTACTTTTATGACATTTTCAATACTCTTATGGTATTTTTAACAGCTGAAATACTGAAATAAATATTTTTGTGTGCTTAACAGTTAAAAAAGAGGAATGTAGAATGTAGTCAAGTAATCACTGTGCATTGTGTGTGAATTGTGTATGTGTATGCTTGATTTAGTTTACTGAAAATGTCCTGTGATCATGACATCCAGTAGATGGAGCTAGTGTGAAGCCAGGCTTGGTGAGATTTACCCTACTCAGCAGTAACTCATTCATCCTGACAATGTCAGTGTTGCTATTCTCCTTCCTGCTGCAGGGTGCTGATAATCTCCTACACGTAATCCAGAACAACTGTCTGTTCACAACAGCAGCACCTCAGCCAGCACGGCAGTTCTGCTAATCCATCGATTGCGCTACTTAAGACGTCAAATATAGCCCTCACGCAGTCCCCAAGTACTCCATGGGCCAGACAATGCACATCATTAGCACATTTCTATTATGGTAAAGACATTTCTTTCCAGCACCAAACCAAATGCTGGCAGTAAATCTGGGTTCGAGGAGGAAAGCAAGGCAGAGAAACAAGCACAATGCAGATTCTCAAGCAGGCTTTATCACTTTTGGCTCCCAGTTTGAGGCATGCTGGGACTGGTTTGATGGTGCAATCTCATTAGTATATGGAGCTGTGGATCTGCATGCGCAAGGTCTGGAACAAGGGGAGGAAAGTTGAGCGAGACTTGCGGTGCCCTAGTTCCCAGCTTGGGCCTGCCCAGACCTGCTAGCATTAAAGCTGCTCCTGCCGAGCTCAGCACATGATAAATGACCACACAGCCTCAGATACACAGCAGTAATGAAATGGGAGGGGGCAGATACACACAGTCACTCGTCTTTTATAAGCAAACTCGCTGCCCTTCTTTCGCCTCCTTCTTTCTTCCTTCCTTCCATTATTTCTTTCTTTGCTCCCTTCCCCTCACCCATCTCTCTTTTTTCATTTCATGCTTTTATCTGAGTGTCTGTGTTTAACTTGCCACCACTGGGGATTAGCTAAACTCTCCAGGAGGATTGCATTATTCTATTATGGTGGGGCTAATCACGTTGTAATTGAGGGAAGGCCTTTCCGCAGTGACAGTATTGGTTCTTAAAAGCCTCAATTGGCCTGTCAGTGCCTGGCTTTTGATCTTTTATTTTGTCTGTCTCTCTGAAGCTCTAACTGTGAGACACAGATCAACCTCTGAGCTGAACCTCGGAAGCACAGCTCTCATCTCTCATCTGTTCATTTCTCCCACCACTGTTCTTCGATAGTGAGGAGCTGTTTAGTGTAAGGCATTACAGAGCTCAAATCAGAGAATTGGTTTATGTGAGAGATTTTCCTTGTCATATCAAACAGCACATCCATCTGTGTAATATCAGTCCAGGCTCCCAGATAAGAGAGGAGCAGGCATACACTGAATCACTCTTGCCGATAACCCACATGAGTCACCCCTTCTGACAATATGAGGGTCAAGGGGTTACACAAGCAGGCAAGAGAGACCTTTGGGCATCCACAGTAGCAAGAGTGTATCAATACAAGAGTTATAGGTCATGATGCAAATTTCAGCTTTGCAGATGTCCACACACACAGCCACAGTTGATTAAATGAATAAGAGAGATGAGTGGAGAAATGAACTATGAAACTATGAGTTCCAATCCGTCTCCCTTTTTTACCAACAGGCCAGAGCAACATCAAGCAACATAGCCAGTTTTTTAAAAAGGAATGCTATATTCCATCCATCCATCTTCTACCGCTTACTCCTTTTCAGGGTCACAGGGAACTTGGAGCCTATCCCAGGGAGCATCGGGCACAAGGTGGGGTACACCCTAAACAGGGTGCCAGTCCATCGCAGGGCACAATCACATACACACTCACACACCCATTCATACACCATGGACACTTGGCGTATAGACACGCCAATCAGCCTACCATGCATGTCTTTGGACTGGG
>JAOUWY010000075.1:13194494-13209925 GCA_025728095.1 Prietella phreatophila
ATATGCAGCTTCATCTTCAACCCAGGTTTTCTATCATATAAACAGAAAAGACAGACTTTCAAGGAGAGGTGTGACTTTAGGATTTTCCTTTCACTTTAATCAAATCTGAAGTAACTAGTGAACTGCTACTCGAGTAGCCTTCTCATTGGATATTTTATTACTCTTATTCAAGTAATTATTAACATTATTGCTTTCACTTTTTCTTGAGTAATTGTTTTTATTAGTTGTTTTACTTGTACTCAAGTAAACTTTTTGGCTACTCTATCCACCTCTGGTGATATATGTCATTCAGTTATAAATAAAACAATGGAGTGCATGCATTTGCATCTTTTCCCTCCTCAGAAAAAGATCATGATAAACAGTCATAGGTTTGAGTGGGTAAAAAAAAAGGGGGAGGAGGGGGGTTGGGGTTGCTGATTTGCAAGGGAAATTTCTCCTTTATTTGATAAAGTCTGTTTTCACTCCATAGGAGGGCCTTTAATTACCACTGAAGACATACAGTAATTTCCACCCAATTTATCCGTGACGCAGCCTGCTGGGAGAGCTTACACACACACACGCACAGGATTACTGGATATGTCCAATAATAACTTTTAGCAAATTAAGGCTCTTTTACTATTCAAATTAATCAGCTATATACATTTTACTAAACATGCCCCATGAACCTACTTGGCCATCTCAAATTCTATAATATCTGGCATAACTGCGAACATCACTTTAATCAGGGAAAAACTGGTTTGACTACAATAACTATGTATGAATGTTGGTAATGTTTATTTATTTATTTATTTATTTATTTATATATATTTTTTTAAATATGTGAACCTTTTCTCCAAATAATGGAGGTTAGTTACAGGATGAGTTAGTCAATAGACGGTGAAGACTGGCAACACTGAAACAAATAAAGAAACTTTTGAAGTATGTCTATTTACACTGATTGTATTCATCTTGACATCTTTCAAATTCAGCCTTGATTTGGTTCAATTGTGGCGTATAATTGGATACATACAAAGATGCTAAAAAGTGTGTCAAATGTATACTGAGAAATTTGAAGTCATACTGTGATAAATGAAAACCAGTGATTCTGTAAGGCTGGATCATTAACTGGAAAGTCAAAACTTCATTAATGGTAGAGTTTATAAACAGCTGCAGTGGTGACCTGATTTACAGGACGATTAAAGGCACACTTACATAAAGCAAGAGTACCCTTTTGATTTATGTGCTCTATGGGTTCAGTTGCAATTATTCAAGTGGGGTTGGGTGGCTTTCTTAGCATTTACCATGTGATATGAGAAATTGAGAAATGTAGCAAGCACATGCTAATAGAGAAAAGGAAGAGTAAGAAAATTAAACTTAGTCAGCACTATAAATGTTTAGACAGATCCATTTTTTAAGATTCATGTCCATAAGAACCTCTCTCATGACATATCTTCCTAATTAGCTTTACTGTAGTTATTACATTCATAGTACTATAGTTACTGTATAAAATGTTTTATAACAAATAAATGAATAATGACCTAAGATTTTAAGATCCTAAACAAATATAAATATTCTACTCAATTAGCCAAATTGTAGTAAAGCCATCATCCTCTTGTTAAACCTGTTTGGTCAAATAAATTGGTATGCACTTTATTCAATCAATCTTCTAAGATTCAGGAGCACATTTGGGACATTATGATAATTAACATCCTTGTCCTTTTTAAGTACAGCAGGTGATACCTGGGAGAGGTTTCAGCGAAGAATCTCTTTAAATACAAGTTTATATTTGGGTTTTTAATTACAATTCTGTTGAAATTACCAGATTTACTTCTCTGAATTGGAAATAAAACAATTCAAATCACCCCATGTTCAAAAGTCCATTTTACATTTGCCTCAACATTTGTCACATAACCTCTGTGATATTGTTACTATGAAATTGTAGTTTTGTGATGAAATTCCACATTAGTGGTATCTGAAATCAAGTGTATAAAAAATGAAAGAAGGCAATTTATATATAGCCTACTTTATTTCACAGGGACTTAATTTTGCAGGCAATAATTCACCCAGATGGCCATCTGGTTGGTAATAAAATTCAGAAACAATAGCTAATGTGGTCTTCATTTACTTACATACAAGCAACAATATTTGCATATCATGTAAGAAAATGATTGATAATATCCTACAGAGAATGGGATGGTAGCTAACACATACTAATTTACACTAAGGCGTTCTTACCATGAGCTATCAGATAAGCTATCAAATCCATGATGGTTTCATGCATTAATCAGTTATATTCATTGGGTCAAGAAAACAAGAATAGCAACAAAAACAAAACTACACAATTGTTGTTTAAAATCCAGCCCAGAAAATCCCATGCCAGACCACCAGAGGGCTCCCTCCCCCAAATATTAAATGTCTTCTCTTAGTTGTCATGGTTAGTTCCTGCTTAGCTGATACAGGAGCATGGAATCTTAATCACTTTGTGAAGCCTCACAGTTTGCCTGTTTTGTGCTGTTTACCTGTGTTTGACCTGTGTATCGTGTCTTGTCTATATTTTTGCCTTTGTCTCACATTTTGGATTTGTCTGTGGTTCTGATTCTTGTATTATTGACCATGCTTGCTTTGACCATGTTTTTGGATTGCTTTGGACTATGTATGTTCTCTGATTTTGTTTTGTCCTGGAAAGTTCTTGACCTTGCTAATTAACCATTGCACATGTATACATCTGAGACTGTTTTGGCACAGGTTGAAAGTATAAGCAGCCATAGTTATAACTGAGAATACCAATTATATACTTTGCGACAAGAAAACAAACTAGAAAAACTATCCAGTGGTTGAATGTACAAACGGTCAGTTATAACTGAGCTGGTTATCTGACTTCTAGTTAGTTACTGTTGTCTTTTTAAAATGCTACCCAACTTGGCATTGTGGAGACGCATTCATGACTGTAAATGTGTTCACAGACATCGCAATAGTTTGTTATATTTCTTTTCATGGTACTTATATTGTCAGTGTTACAGATCATAGACTAGAGGCGGATGCAGGTGCAGATCAAAACTCTTTATTCAACTTAGACACAAACTTAAAGCAAACGTAGCATGGAGCAATATCCTTCTTAGCCTGGACGACCGCTATGAACTAACATCCGAACATACAAACAATAACAAGCAACGTGCTCGGTAACTCCAGCCTTTAAATAACACATGACTTTAACTTAAAATACACACACCTGTGACCCATAAAGCTAGCGCTAACGGTAACCCGGAAGTGAGAAAACCAAAACAACGTCACGAGTCCACTAGGAAGCCGCGCCGCAGTGCCCTCTGTCGGCGGTGGCGTAACAGAACCCCCCTCCAATGGGGGTCCTGGGCCCCTGTCAGAAATGTCTCTCGCTGTCACTGGCAACGAGGCAGTCTCCGTTAGCCAGCAGATGGGCAGGGCCACACCCCCACCGGGGTTGAATGCTGGGGCACCGCCCCCGACGGCACTGGAACGCTAGGCGCTGCCCCCGGCGGCACTGGAACGAAGGGCGCCGCCCCCGGCGGCACTGGAATGCTGGGCGGTGTCCCCAGTGGGACTGAGGCTCAGGATAGGTACCTCGGCGGTGCAGGACTGCGGAGCAACGTCCTCAGCGGGGAAGGACTGCAGAGCATAAATCACAAAGTCCTGTTATATCAAAAGTCCAAAGCGTAAATCCACAAACTTAGTCGAAGCCGAGGCGGAAGTCCGAAAAACCAATAAATACAATGCTTTCATTGAGAGCGTGATAATAGGTAGACGTGAGAATACTACAAGTGTTACTTTGCACCACGTTGTTGTAAATAAGGTCTTAAATAACCTTGGGCGGCACGCAGGGGTATGTGCTTAGTATTCCAGCGAACTTGAGCACGAGTGTGACTGGGTAGTGTAGTCTGTGCCAGCACAGTGGCCGCGAGTTCACCGTTGCGTAACAGTCAGCTATATGCTATATGCTGCTCAGTGCTTAGTGTTCTGAGTAGGGTCCAGCTCCACAAGCTGGGTTTGGGATTCATCAGCTTGGAAAAATTCACCCACATCTTGGGTAAGAGACATATTCTGTAATCACATAATTCCATTTTGCTACATAAAAAAATTAGTTACCTGTTAGGTACATGTTTTTTTTTTATTATATTCAGAGAAGGTATACAATAATATATGTGTTACATATACACACATTTTATACACATACATTTTATGGACAACTTGGGGCTTCATGTAAATACTATTGCTCACTCAACCATGTTTTGTGAAATGCCACAGTTCAACGAATGACAGTGGATAAGGTTCTGCGGATTTGTCACTCCAAATGTCACCTGTTCAATTGATATGTAAGGAGTCCATTTTCTTCCAGGACTCACCAAATCATGACAAATGGGCCAAAAGTCTAAAGCAAAAGAAAGATGTTTTTTAAAAAAAAGTTAAATCTGGCATAACACAGTCATTATTGGCAGAGCTTTATGTCACATTAGAGATCGGCCATGTGAAGGCATTCCACCGTAATGAGACACCGCTCAGTGGGGTGCAATTCATTAATGTGGCCACTTAGCCAGTGTGGCAGAAAGACTCTTACATTTTGAATATTGAGCATTTAGTCACCACATTACAGAAAGGCCAGAGAGACACACAAAGGCCAGAAAGAACACACATCAGTGGTTCATGGCCTGAAGACAGAAAACCCATATTTGACAAAAATAAAAATAAAAACATTACAGTTTATAGATACAAAAATATACAAATGAAATAAAATAAAACAATAACAAAAACTCAGCACGTCCACCTGCACATACAGTATAAACATATAAATGGCATACGCATTTACACGAAAGCTCTGTATAAATTCTGCATATGTCATATTCACACACTGCACCTATTCACATTATAAAATGCATATTTAATTTACATTAAAGTGAAGAGTGACCAGTAGGGTATGATGAGTGTGCCCCTTTGCACAGATGTTATCATAGCGACAGTATGGCTGTTACTAAGTTTCATAGCAATATGAGAGTGCCTGGGGGATTCTGTGCTATCCTGTGTTGGCTGCAACTGAATCTGATTAGAGCAAATTTGCCAGCTGTCAATCTCAACCACACATACTATATTCTCTCCATCATATTTACCAACTTATTTAGATAAATACACTCTTAGAAAAAAAAGAGTTCTTTAATTGTTCATTCATAATTAAGCACTACTTGGAACTAGTATTTAATTTGTAACACCAAGGAAGAAGTGATCCAGCAAGTGGACAGGGAGGGAAAAGGCCTCGGAATATATATTGTAGACACAACAGTGCTCCAGGTGCTTCACATAGGCTAATATAGTAGTGTTGACTGTTGTCATATATGCCTAACAGCACAGAATATACCTGAAGTTCAGTCACTAAATATTATTTATGAATTATGCAAAATACGCTCAGCTTTGAGGATATTTACATTCAAATCAGGTGAACTGTGTAGAAATTACAGGACTATATTTGGTCTCACTATTAAAGGGATCAAACGTAATTCTGCAAACTAACAATCATAAATTAAATAATTTTTGATACTTGCAAATCTATTGTAGTTAAGGACTCTTTCAAGAATTCACAAAAGGTTTTCCCTGCTTAGGGGGTTGGAATCATCGCCACTTATTAGCTCTAGTAATGAGCAAAAAGTTGCTTCTACCAGGATAGCTTCCAGTTGCTTCAGTTTCCTTATCCTCTGAATTTTATTTAATTTTTTTTTTGCATTGCCATTAATTTGTTCACTGATTTGTGCACTGGCTCATGCAACCCTCCAGTGGCTGGTCTTGGTTCCCTGACCAGGAATTGAAACCGGGCCACAGCGCTGAGAGCGAAGCATGCTAGTCCACCAGGGAACCATAATGTATCATGATATTAAATTCCTAAATTACTACAACAGTCCCTTGATAGATGGTAGCAATGGCTTTTAATGAAAAAGTATTCTTGTTACCAGCTCTTTTGAAATCACCCTTTGTCACTGTTAACTTTGTGCTTTTTGTCTGTAGCCATGATTTAATATCTTTCAGTAAATTAATGTGCTGATAGAAATGTGCAGAGAAAAAAATAAGGCAACAGTCTGCTGCCATGAGGTGAAAGGAAAAATTGCATTCTAAAGCTACATTCACACATACAGTGATTTTATTGCTATCTCAGTATATCTCAATACCAACTGGGATTTTGCTCGATTGCATCAAAAAGTGAGCATTTCATTATTTTTCCTTTTATTATTATTATTTTTGCTTTAAACCTGCTAAGATCCTAAGCAAGGCTGAGCTAAGCTAATTGACTAATGCCACAATGACGCTGGTTCTGCTAGTGATCACGAGTAGCTACGGATCATGTGTGCTCTAGTCGCTGTACACGCCCACATCTAGTTGCCAATGGTCGCCATTGCTCATGTCGCCAGAAGTCGCCAGCTCTCATTGAAAATGAATGGTCTCTGGTTGCTTTGTCTCTGAAAGTTGCTGTATGTGTGAATGCACCTTAAGAGAGAAGCTGCAGGCCATTTTACATCTGTCCACAGGCTGCATTTACCCCATTTGGCTGGACTTTAGACATCCCTGACATAGGAGGGCTGGAGGAGTCAAGTGCACATGTTAATCTTCACATTAATCTTAATTTCTTTGTTTGACTAATTATCCAAATTACTCCACAACACACTCATGCAACATACTGTCTGCTGTCAGTGTTGTGATTTGCTCTGCACCTTTGTAGCAGATATTGTCCTTTATAAATCCAAAAACACACATAAAGCACTTTATGAGTGGTGGGCCAACAAGTTTCAGATAGAGAAGAAATGATGAATTGATAAGATTCACATGCTGTGAAAAACCCCATTCACAATCTACACTTTCATTAGTGAAATTGTAGACCTACTGGGGGAATTAAGAAAATACATGGAATAGCTAAAACACTTTGAGGAAAGGTTTAGGAACCTAACCTGTGTACTTCTAACTCTCTCTCTCTCTTTCTCTCTCTCTCTCTCTCTCTCTCTCTCTCTCTCTCTCTCTCTCTCTCTCTCTCACACACACACACACACACACACACACACAATCATTAAAAAAAAAACTCAGCTTGGGAAAATAACGAGTCAGTTTTATTTCTTGAGCATCCAGTCACAGTTCATTATCACCATCCTGTCTGTGGCACTGTGTGCCAGCTGTGTCTTAGTGACACTGGGATTACTATTTTTGTAAATGAGTGAGAAATAATGAGTTTTGTGGCATAACCTCGTAGACAGCAATGCTGTTCTGAATAATAGGGCGATTACTTTCAAGGTCACTGCAATATGGAGTGAATAATTAAACTACAGTGACCTGTTTTAGTGTCATTGTGGTATGTGGAGGTTTTTTTTTCGAGTCTTGGTCAGAGAGAACAGTGCAGAACACAAATATTATACATGAGAACGTGAACCCTCTGCCATATCAATGTAATCAATCAGTGAATCAATTTATTTTACTCAGGATTTCAAGACTATTCCTATTACATGCTGTGTTCATAGCTTAGTACATAATGTACTGCAGCATGTAAGTACAGTATATAGTATATGAGATGTGCTGCAGTATCCTTTGTGCTCAACTCAATTCTGCTCTTAGAGGCATTCCATAGGTGTTGGCTCCTGCAGTCTCTGCTCATCTATTTATTTATTTATTTGCTGGCTTTCCCAGAAGCAGTAACTCCCTTTTGTCATTTTATTCATTTTTATATCTTAATAACTTAGCCTGATATATAAATAGCATTCTCTGAACCTTGTCCAGCAGTACTCGAGCTGCTGTCAAATCACAGTTATATGTATAAAGCAAATCCAGACTTATAAAAACAATGATGCAGTTGTAAGAATTATTCATAACATCTTTTAAATATGTATGTGCTGAATTCATCTTATAAATTCAGTATTGTGCTGTAGTTTTATGGCTGTTTACACACATTGCATAGTTTTCGCACACCACCTAGTGCTGATAATTTAAAAGTATATGCTTGGGGCTAACATCCAACTTTACACAATTTTTCACTGATTAGGGTCCAGGTGGGGCGCACAGTGTTAGCTTAGTGGTAAGCACATCTGACTCACATCTCCAGGGTCCGAGGTTCGAGTCCTTCTGGGGCCATGTATGTGGAGTTTGCATATTCTCCTCATACTCTGGTTTCCTCCCCCAGTCCAAAGACATGCATAGTAGGCTGATTGGCGTGTATGTGATTGTGCCCTGCGATGGACTGGAACCCTGTCCAGGGTGTACCCTGCCTTGTGCCTGATGCTCCCGGGTATAGGCTCCAGGTTCCCCGCGACCCTGAAAAGGAGTAAGTGGTTGAAGATGGATGGATGGATGGATGGATAAATCGTATATGTAGTTTTATACAAATTTGCGGCTTAAGAAGATGGGTGGAAGAATCAACTGTCTAAATGAGTTGAAATTTTGTATTGCATGCATCTGTTTGCTAATATCTCAGTATAAATAAATACCTATACAGAAATTTTAATAGCATAACCATCTAGACTATGTAGTACAACGAATTGGCCACTGGGTGCTGTGATTCATTTTCACAGTTAAGAATAGAACTCTATGCATGGGTGCGGTGACTGTCAACACAGTATCCATGCATACATGCACTCCATAAAATCTATCCATTTTGCACAATTAAATACAGTATGTGCATCATGTTCATGTTCACCATGCTTGCACTGAAAAAGACGCTTGCTGAATATACTTAATTGAAATGCGTACATAGGTTTCACATGTCAAAGGTTTCAGTTTGTTTTTGTACATCCGACATGATTCGATCATGTATTTTTGAATTAAAATCGAGATGGCATTTTGCCATAGCCATATTACCACTGCTCTATTTTACCACACCAATTTTAATCATGTTCATTTAATACTACAGTTACTTGTGAAATTTTATAATATACTTGGTTTACCTTAATACTATGTGAATTGAAACGTTGTTTAAATTAAGTTATATAATAAGCTATGAATCACATTTTCATGAGAAATAATTATTTTTTAAATGTAAACTAATATATGTAATATGCTCTCTTAAATATGAAACATACTATATAACCACATATGACCACATGTCCTATTCCATTTTTTTGAGTGTGGTGTCAGAAAAATAAGATGCATTTTTATTGGCTTGTCTGAGAACAAATAAAGAACATGATTTAACTTCTGAATTTTATTATGTTGGTTTAACATGCATTTTGACAATTTTTTTTACATGATTGGTGAAAAAAAATAATAAAAAACCCTCCTTCAACATCCTGATGAGCAAATTATGCTGAAATGTATTATACACAGTAGTAAAATCATACTTCCATAGTTCCTTGATTGCTGATAAGCCTTATAAAGTTGCCTTTTAGACTATTATGTATTAATGCTACACCCATGGCATTTTGCACCACACCTAATTAGGATTATTTATGTATTTATGTATTTATTTATTATTATTATTTTTGCATTAGTATGAGATAATATGAATTTAGGCAAAAACTATATAAAAATAAAAATAAATAAATTCCAATGAAGTGAGCTTTGAATGTGATATCATTAGCACAGTTCATTGTAAATCATCCAAAACACCCACATTTTGCGTGCACAATTCTCACTGCATATGCAAGTTAGTGCATGTTATATGGAATGTTAGAGTCATGATCTCTTTCTTGTTCTTACCCCTCTACAGGTACAGACTGCGTGCTCTGTGTTACTCTCTCAAATAAATCTTTCATGAACAGGAAAAAGGTTTTTCAACTTTTCACAGTTCTGTTTATTTTCTCTTAGTTTAAGAGTTTAAACATTTGTTTATTGGTCATAGACTCAATATTTTATACACATTTGTTTTTGCAGAGCTGCTTTGCCAGAAGATGTCAGTAGAGACTTATAAATATACTGTCCATTGAAATGGCTTCATATAAATATGACAAAGGTAAAATAGCAAAAATATACATTTATATCATAAAATAAAATTATAATACATAGGCTTATAGTAAAAATTCTATAACCAACATTCAAATGGGATCTGAAATGTATGAGCTGAAACGGTATGTCTTGAAGTGTAGGAAAGGGACAGTAACTGACAGCGTTAAAGTCTGTCATTAATCATATGCAAAGTTCTTCTTGTTGCAGCTTCAGAATGTGTGCTGTGTCAAGAATATGATCACAGAACAGCTGGGGAGCATAAAGGTTGGAACTTTTTTACAGCCTACTTTTTTTACCATGTCAAATTCTTACCAACATGCTGGACTTAGTCCTGTAAAGTCATGAGCAAGATCTCACCTGACATTTCCTGATGTGGGTTTGATACAGACTGGCAAGTAAATGTGTTGTTTCTAAGAGATAACAGACAAGACAGACTTCAAGGTGATAATATTTACACACTTTAAGGTAAGTCCTTCTAGACTGGTTAACTTCACCACAGTCAGCAGTCATGCTTACTCCATATTATATTCAGTGAAATGCTTTAAAAATGTATTTGTAGAATGTGTTCTTTGTTAAAATTATTAAAGATGCAATGACATGGCAGGATTTAGTTTTTTAGTTAAAAGTTACTGACCATTTTTATTGTATATTTTCTCCTATTGTGTACATTTTACCAATTAACTCCTTTACTATAATATATCACAAAGTTAATAATCATATTTCCTGTTGAATGTTTCCCAGGGTGGTATGGTGGTGAAGTGGGTAGCATCCCCAATTCAATCATGAGCTTTTGTTACTATCTGTATAGACCTTCTATGCATGTTTTCCCTGTGGGTTTGCTCCTTGTTCTCTGGTTTCCTCTCACCTCCCAACAACTTGCCAGCAGGTGGATTGACTATGCTACATTGCCTCTAGGTGTGCTCCTGTGTGTGTATGTATGGCGCTCTGTATGATGTACATCCCACCATGGCTTGATTCTTTCGTTTTGTGCCCAGCATGACCTTAACCAGGACAAAGAGGTTACTGAAGTTGAGCAAATAAAAAAATATTTCCCTTGCAATCTGTCAGGTAATGGTGGCAAAGATGGATGCAAGTGCAGATGTGAATTTAATCAAACATAACACAAGTACTAACACAATAAACTAAATACATCAAACATGAACTATGGGGAGAGATAAATAACATGGACTAAGACACTAGACAACATAACAACAGCAACATAAGACAAATGCAAGAAAATGTGTGCAGTGCAACATGTGACTTATATACCTGATGATTAACCCATAACGTGA
Source organism: Prietella phreatophila (assembly GCA_025728095.1). Taxonomy (NCBI): domain Eukaryota; kingdom Metazoa; phylum Chordata; class Actinopteri; order Siluriformes; family Ictaluridae; genus Prietella; species Prietella phreatophila. The sequence goes on from JAOUWY010000075.1 coordinate 13,205,696, forward strand.
ATAAGGTGCAGAGAGTCATGTGAAATGATCAGGTGAGGTACAGTGGCTGATGGGAATCATAGGCTCTAGTCCTTCTTCAATATTTACATGATACAAACACTAATGACTATCAGTTAACTTTTCAAATTAAAGCACCAAATGAGTAAAATGAAAAGTGCTACTAAGATAATAAGTTTAATAACATTACTTATTACACCACTTAACAGTGGTGCTTAAAAGTGATAAAGCAGTGTTACGATTGATTTCTGGCAACAAGCAAGGCAAATAAAAAGCCCATGCCCAGTAACTCGTAAAAACTGCTGATGCTGTGTAAGTTTCCAGAGACAGAGAGAAGCTACAGGAAATATATATTATTAAATAGCTGAACAGGTGGGCAGACTGCACTGAGGAGACATAGTGTCTCAGCAATTATTTATTTACCATAGCTTGATATGGTAAGGCATCTACTTGAATGGAATCGCGAAAATTACAGAATTATCTGCGGTGTGTGACTATGATCTTCTCCACATTAGTCTCTTGAGAACCTTTAATTTTGTGTGCTACTGACAATATTCCTTAATAAATTGATTTAAAAAGCCATAATTGCTCTGCTTACTACCATCTGCAGCCTTGCTCCTCATAACTAAATAAGCTTTTCCTCTAGAGCATCTTCAAAGTAGTGTATAATACAAGCACAAGAGAACACAATATTAGTTATAATATGGGCAGATGGGTTTTCTCCTACAGGTACTGCTTCTTCAACTATTTAATTTCCCAGTTGACATGCCATGATACTTCAAATGAGGTGTTTCAGTTACTATTAGATATACACCATTCATTAATACGTATACTCATTAACGTGGGACCCCTCATCAATTAAACCACTAATTCTCTCTGTTTTTATTTTCCACACTGTACTACAGGTATAAAAACTCTACACTTCTAGTTTTTCAAAACCTCCTCCCTGCAATCTGTAGACTAATCAAAATATATCCAAACATGTTTCCTTGTCCACATAGAGGATTGACTGGAATCCATTATTTGTGACATAATATATTTATATATACGTTTATATATAGTGTGATTGTGCATATTTTATTTCCTCTAAATTGCTTTTTAATTTTTTCCTTTATTCCATAATTCATAATTCATCCAGTGGTAGTGGTTTCTACCACTTCCTCCTTCTTCAGGGTCGCGGGGGAACCTGGAGCAAATCCCAGGTAGCATCGGGTACACTTTGGACAGGGTGCCAGTCCATCGCAGGGCACAATTACATACACACCCATTCATACACTAAGGACACTTTATTATACTAGAGTAATAATAAGAGGCACAAGCAGATTTTAGTAGATCCCTATGATAAATAGTAAAGGCACTGATTATATACAAATGCTGAAGTGTTTATCAAGAGATTCCATAGCATATTCAAGTTTAGGGTTCAGGGAAAAAACCAAAGTTCATGTGTAAACCAAGACTTGATGGCAACAGGCACTGAGGTTTCAGTGAGCACAGTAAGGCACTAAATGCAGAAGGTTTCCCTGGCAGAGCTCCAAGTCTTACATGACTACTGACCCAAAAGCACAAGAAAAGTCCATTCAAAATCATACAAATAAGCCACAGATGTTTTGGGATTCTGTTCTGTGGAGTGATGAAACAAAACTGGAACTTTTTGGCACGATGGATCAGCAGTATGTCTGGAGGAAGAATTATGAAGAATGAACATTCTATCCACAGTCAAGCATGGTCGTGGCTCAGTGATGCTCTGGGGCTGCTTTGCATCCTCTTCCACTGGAAACCTGCAGCGTGTGGAAGGAAATATGGATTCATTGAAGTATCAGGAAATCCTAGGAGAAAACATCATGCTGTCTATGAGGATGCTGAAGCTTGGGTGCCATTGGACCTTCCAACAGGACAATGATCCCAAGCATACCTGAAATTCCACCAAGGGTTGGTTGTAGAAGAAGTCGTGGAAGATTCTACAGGGCCATCACAGTCACCTGATTTATACCCCATCGAAAATCTCTGGTGAGATTTGAAGACAGTGGTTGCAACAAACAAACCAAAGAAAATTACTAAACTGGAGGCCATTGCTCATGAGGAATGGGCAAAGATTCCTCAGGAACACTGCCAGAAGCTAGGCATCTCATTTGCAGCAGGTCAACAGCAAAAGGGTGTTCTACTGAGTACTAAAGATCCTTGCCATAAAGGGGTTGCAGTGGAGGTTGAATACTTTTGATTGCAGCTGTAAATGTATGCCTGCATTCTATGTTGCCAGATTTAACAATTCACAATTGTGCAAATTTAAACATACAGATTAATACTGACATGCCCATTTGTAACAATTGCAATGACTTAAACTGTATGAAAAGACTGAGGTTATATTTAAGGGCTTTAGTCATGTACCAGCATATGAAGTACAACCACATCACCCTTGCTTGTTTGAACCTATTTGAACGTATTGGGTGATATATTATAGGATGCATGATGCACAGCTCAGTTAAAGACAGTGGCAGGCAAGTCAACACACAGGGTCACATGCAGTTTAAATCCAACCTTACAGTGTGCAATTTGGCATAATTTACAATTTAGTTTGTTGCTGACAATTTGTTTTCAACATGGCTAATGGTGAGTCACATAGTGTGAGAGGATAAACACTGCAGTTAAAATCCCACAAGAGTTTAAATCCAATAGCAAACTAGGTTTCATTAAGAGATAAAATGCTTATCAAAACTGACTGATGTACCTAGGGGCCTCAATGGCATTTAACTTTAAGCAGTCCAACATTGTGTGCACCTTTGTTGGGAGGTATCATACTCTGTGAGCACTTGTGAGGCAGTATTCACTGTCACTGAGTGATCGAGCCATGCAGTGTATGCAGTACTCGGATGACAAGATGTCTAATGTTGTGCAATGTTTTTGTGTGACACTTTTTACACAAATAACTATGTAAGTCAGCTTGAAAATTACATTAAAAACTAAAAATTGCCTCCCTCCACTCTCTTGAGAATGATCCACCAAGATGCCAACTAAGCACAATGCCACCCTGGCACACCACCATTATTATTATAATTTTTTTTGGACAAATTTGGTGACCACATCAAATAGTGAGAAATACGCTTTGTACAGATGTGTGGTCAAATTGATTTGGGCCCACAGGCTTGGTGTTTAATTATAGACAATGAGTGGAGCTTTACTATAGGCACTATATGCAGCTCTACCTTGGGTATTGTGCACTGTTTGGATTTTACTTTTTGCTAATGTGTTCAAATAAAATATTATCCCAGACATTACTGATGCTTATTTACTTTTTTCCATAATTGTGGACAATGATGTGTTTTCCCCAGGCAATTGCCAAGTCAGCCTATAGCTGGTGCCAGTCCTACATGTCAATTGTATGAGAGAGAGAGAGAGAGAGAGAGAGAGAGAGAGAGAGAGATAATAGCATAATAAGAAAAAAGATTTTTGCAAGTCAAAGCATCCTGTAATTAGGTTTTCGTCAAGGTATAGACATCTCATCTAGACATCCCTTGTATTTTAAAGACTGAGTGATCAATAAGGAGATCGAGTGTGGCCTCTGGGGGTGTCTTCTGACACAGTCTCTGTACAGCTGCATGCAGAGACTTTCTGTGTAGAGAAGCACTAAGGCACTGACACTGCCTAATTCTCTAGCTTATTATAACCCAACAAATCTGATTGGATCATAAAGCCAGTTTTAATGGTATATACAAAAAAATGTGTGATGTATGATATTCTTGACATGTAACAATAATGCACTGAGAGCATATAGTCAAAATTGGATGCTAGAGAACAATAGCTCTGAACAAAAGATCTACCTTTTAAATAAAAAAGCCAGTCAACTGGTTACTTTGAATATTATATGTTTTATTTGGAACACCCCTTTATAACTGCTGCATCTGGCGTTACACACTATAATACCCAGAGCATAATTATAATACACACCAATCCCATCAACAGCAATGAATGTTTTATCACATAATAAGGAACCAGCAGATATCATTTTCATAATTTTCATAAAAAAAGCTTAAAACCATAGATGTTTTTATGCTACATGTTTACAAGATTAATAGTAGTGGCATACCTATAATGTAGGACCTGTAAAGTAGGAGAGCTGTTCTGTTCTGCCATGATATCTGCATTAGGATGTAAGCTGTCTCAAATTCAACACACACACACACACACACACACACACACACACACACACACACACACACACACACACACACACACACA
>JAOUWY010000075.1:13259995-13274572 GCA_025728095.1 Prietella phreatophila
AGGAATACTTGTGTTTGCTAATCCCAAGAATGTGTTCTTAGCAACAAAGCTAAGCATACTGACACTCTCTGTATTTCATGGTTGGCATGGGTCACTTTGCTATGATCATTCTTTATTATGGAGGCAAAGTACACATGTTCCAGCAAAGCGTACACTTTGTCATAGCACCTCCAGCTTAACATTTAACAACTGCAGCGCCTGATCATATTCTGACAATTTAGCACATTATCTTCATCTCCATTAGTTATATTAGTATTAATATTCATCAACTTACTTTCAGAAGTCATTAATTATAGTTCATCTAAATGAACATTAATGTATCCCTAAGGTTATTGGGCAGATTAAAATAATATATTCAATTCAATTTTATGTGTACAGATCTTTTCACACTGAACATTGTCACAAAGCAGCTTTATAATAAAGCCAGATCTAGATTTAGATAACTGATGAGCATGAATAGACTATGAATAATGGGAAGATTAATTTAGAGTATAATCACTAGAATTTTTGGGCCAATTTAACAAATCTGGCTACTTTTTACTATCATTATTTGCCTGTATTTACAGTTTAATACATAAAAAAAATAAATTCATTATTTTATTTTTTTTGCAATATGATCTCAAAGATGTAACTAGTGATATATGAATGCCTTTCACTACACCTCACTGATAAGCCCTGCGTGTTGTTACAATATGTTGTAAAATAATTTCGCAGGTAGTGAATGATGGGTGTGCTAATTTGATAAGATAAAGAAGGTAATGGTGTAACAACAGTCTTCAGACTGAAGCTTAGTTGGTGACTGTATAAAACATTTTTTCTATTAGGAAAATAATGGCTGGACCAAGACCTCGAGTGATTACACTTTCCAAGCACGAGGGCCAGAGCTATGGCTTCTTCCTGAGGGTTGAGGAGGGGGAAGAAGGTCATTTGGTTCGGGCATTGGAGATGGGTGGTCCTGCTGAACTGGCAGGTCTCAAGGATGGAGATCGCATTATCAGAGTCAATGGAACAGTTGTGGACAACTTAGAACACAACCTGGTATAAATGAGATTTTAAGAGTATGAACTATACATTTAAACCTTTAGTACATTTATAAGATTTCATATAGATGTACTAAAGCTTTATAGTAACGCTTCATGGCAAGTTAAGCGTTACTATAAAGCAGTTATCAAGGACATTACCACTGCACCTTTACCTTTTCACCTCCCTCAGGTTGCTGATATGGTTAAGAAAAGTGGATTGACTGTCACATTTCATGTCCTGGGAGATGAAGCATACCGGCAAGCCAAAAGCAGTGGCATAAACCTTGCAGAACCACAGTCCTATTCTGTTCAGAGTCAGCCCACCATGAACGGAATCCCTGGACCAAGCCCTAAACTCAAACTCTGTTTTCTGCAGAAGTCTGCCAGTGGCTTTGGTTTCTCAATCAAGTCCGTTAAAGGTGAAAAATGTTAGAGACTCTAAAACATTATATTTGAAATCGGCCGAGTGATGTATAATTTGAAGAATTGTCCGGTCCTCTCTGAATTCTCAGGTGAAAAGGGAATGTTCATGACAGATGTGATTGTGGGAGGCACTGCTGATAATGCAGGGGTTAAGGCAGGTGATCGTCTGGTAGAGATCAATGGAGAAAATGTAGAAGATGCTACTCATGATCAAACTGTGGGATTGGTAAGCAATGTTTCAAAACTAAAAATGCCTAGAATATTTCTGTGTTGAGGTTTATGAGTTTGTTTTAGAACGAAAATAATATCAGGTTCCGGTTGGTAGGTCAAAGCTGCTGGAAACAGTGTGATGTTTTTACTTGTGGACGAGGACACGGACAAATACTACAAGAATAAATGCATCAGACTGGAACCTGGACTGGCTACAACGAAGCACCTACCACTGAAGCCTCGCATAGCTGAAATCACCAAGGGAACCAGTTGTTATGGTTTCTTCCTTAAGGAAGACCCTAAAACTCCAGGTAGGCATGTCAATGCAGAGTAGCTAAAATGCTGATAGCATCTTATATAGATACAGATAAATATCTTTCAAATATAAATGACAGCTGCATTGTCGCATGTGAAGGAAAATAACAGTATGTATGACCATATTACAGATGTGGAAGAGATTAGCATTAATGTAATCATAGGCTGCTAACATAATCCATATGTGCAGCTTCATTTCTCATATGGAGAATGTTTTAGGAGAAGGGACGTCATGTGTTATTACACTATTTATTTACAGTCTGATCAGACTTTATGTAGTAATCCATTTTAGCAACATTCGATCATACACAATCATTCATATGCAGTCATTCTCCCTGTCCCCTCCAATTTCAAACCGTACACAAAGAGTCAGTCAGTTAACATTTGATTCCCAGCAAATGCCTGCTGATTAAGCCTCACTGTAAACTCTTGTTTGAGTCCATTTGGCAGATCATAGAAGACTTTGAGTAGACAATTGTTTTTTTTTTTTACATTTTACATTATGAGGTCTGACTGCACACATTTCTATATATGGTGAGATTACAATATATAATTGTCCTTAAGGTCATTTCATTGGAGAAATAGACCGTGGGAGTCCTGCAGAAAAAGCAGGACTGAAGGAGAAGGACCAGCTGGTGGCTGTGGATGGAATGGAGGTTAATCACTGTACCCATGAGCAAGTAGTGGAGAAAATACGTCAGCTCGGAAATCTATGCTGCCTCTTGGTGGTTGATGCTGAAACAGACAAGATGTACAAGATAGTGAGTCTATTATAGTCCAGTGTTTTGTTTTTTATATTTTGCCCAAATACAAATTATCTTCCTGTTTAAATTCAATTCACTCACATGACCTCACATGGTAATTTTAGTTTTCTTCTATGCTGAAAGACCATAGATTGAAATGTGAAAAGGAGACTGAAATGTGTCAAAGTGGAGTTCTGAGTTTTGGAGTGTTTTATGTCCACGTTTAATTATTAATTTTTTTCCAGGGTGGTATCTCTCCTTTACTTTATTGGGAGGAAATGCAGAGTTCCCTGCCTCAGCCAAGCAATCCAGAGCCTGAACATAATGTCATCCCAGTCCCAGCCATGCCTGATGATGCAGAGGAAATATATAAACCCAAATTGTGCCGCATGGAAAAGACAGCTGCTGGGTATGGCTTCCACCTCAATGGTATACAAGGAGTGCATGGACAATATATCAAAGAGGTAGGAAGAACCTGCGAAATACATCTGAACAGATTATTTACGACTAATATCAGCAAGTATCTCATACACATATATGCTTTGGAGAGTTCTTGATATTCACACACAGTATGACACATCGATAGGTGGTGAAAGGTGGAACAGCAGACAGAGCCGGGCTAGAGGATGATGACATTGTGGTGGAGGTCAATGGGGTGAACATAGAGCAAAGCACACATGAGGAGGCTGTGAATCTGATCCGCAGCAGTGGTGACACGTTGGTCCTCCTCGTAGCAGGGAGAGCTGCATATGATCACCTAAAAGCTAAAGGAGTTGCAATTACCCCCAAGCTGCTGGATACAGAGACAGCACCAATTCAGACTCATGAAAGGGTGAGCACCATTTAACTTCTGAAGGCATAATCCCAATCCATTACTATTTACTAAAATCACAAAAGTGTGTTACACTTTGATTTGACTATAACCTCTGGTTCTCTACTTCAGACACCCTCCGTTTCATCTACATCCTCATCAGAAAATGAAGATATGAGGTTTTGAGAAAGACGTTTTACAGTTGCTGGGTTATATGAATATATGGCGGCACGTCAAGTTGCACAAATAAATCAAAAGCTTTTAATATAAGTAGTCAATAATTGTGCTACAAAAGACAATCTTTTAAATGTAAAGCAGCCAGGTACTCCATCCTCTCAGACTACAGGAGTTTACCAATCTACAAATAATGATGGCAAGTAGAAAGCAGCAAATGCAGTAATGCTAAGTACTGCATCAGATCAGAGTTAACATTTTCCAAACAAATCCATGTATATATTTTTTGTACATATGTCAGGTGTGGTAGACAACACTGATCTCAGATGTGTACAAAGGACACAAACTGTTAAAACATGCCATCGTCATGTGTGTTGATTGTGTATGACCCTCTGATGCCTTTCATATGCACATCTATGCTCTTTGCACCATAATGCATTTGGTAATGGAAAGTACTTTGTACAGTTTAACCTTTTTTTCACCTGTTTATCTCTACTTCAATGCATTCAAAAACATTCAGCAAGTTAATATTTACAGCCTAGATATTCAGTAATGAGCTATTCACTCTGCTTAGGATATTGTATGAAGTGATAAGATATATGCTCATTAGTAAATAAAAATTAGCATAATCGCTATGTGTCATTCTGGATTCTGTAGTTGTTATTCTGAAAAAAAAAGAATTTATTGTATGTAAATTTTCACATGTATAAATCCATTTTGCAAGTGTTTTATGTGATAAAAGTATATGATGATACACAGCAAGTTGAGATACTGAATTATCATTGTATTTATAACAGGAGAACAGTGTAAAAACCAACCATGACTTAACTGCAAGCAATGCTGACTGCATGTTTGATACAATGACCAAAGACAAAGCATAAAAAAACCCAGCTTGCTAATCTTTTTAGTGGGGAAAAAAACTTCAATTAAAATACCATCATCGACCATTGACTCTAGAATAACTTGACTAGTCAACCAAATACCCTTCACTTTTAAACCAAACAAGCACCATCTTGTCAAATGTGTCCCTCTTGATTCAGGGAATTCAGTTCTGGTAGAAATAATAATAATAAAAAAGGCCTCTTAGAAACAGAAGGAAGAAGCAGCTTAACACTTCAGTCCATTTCCCTCAGATGAGGTCATTCAGTAGGTCACATGGTCATGTGCTTCTCGGGTGCCTGCTTGTGTGCCAGGTAGAGGAAGAGGATGCTAGACAGAGCACTAACGAGGAAGATTACATCAAACCAGCGATGGTAGAAGTTGAACTGCAGCTCTCCCAGGACCTCAGTGACGATGGTACGGTACTCCAGGGGCATACTCATGCGCATGAGCAACACAGAGGACACAAAATACATCCCCTATAGAAACAGACAGCAAATTAACACAGTAACTGTCTCGTCATAACACATAAAAAAACAGCAATGTGTTCTGCTAATAGGATTTATAAGTGTTTTACCATGATCTGGGCCAGGACAAGCACTATTACATTGGATGACTTGCTGCTAGAAATGGCATAGAAGAACTGGAGAAGAACAATGAGTTTTAAGAAGAGGGCTATTAAGTAGTCTTTAGTGTATAATTCTAGACTTATTGTGAAGTCAGTTCTGAGAAAACATTTCTGTCATGCTGACTGTATTAATCCTAGTATTATTGTTATTACTATTATTGATCATATACTTAGAATATTTTAAATTGATAACACCAAGCCAATTGATGATAAAAAATTTGAAAAAATGATATAGGTTGCACCCAAATTTACCTTAGTGAGAGTGATTAAAAGGCCTCGGATGGAGGTGACGATGATGATTCCGACCAGGATAAAAGAAATGTGCTGAGACCAGAATTTTACCTGTGGAGAATCAAAATGTAAACACTGAGCAACCATTAACATTCACATGCATTAAAAATGATAAAAAGGACAAAGTAAGACAACTGTTCTCAGGACAGAAAAAAAACAAATCACAAAAAATCAATTACAAATGTGAGGCTTTGTCACTGGGGAAATATAAGCCTGGTGAAGAGTAATAAGACAGTGGAGGCTTCATCAGGCTATAGACTGACTAATAAGTAACCAGAGCAGAGACAGCTAGTTCACCTTTGTTCTCAGGTTCTTACATTTGACAACATCCAAAAGCACATGGTTATATACTGTGTCCGCGTGTGCGTGTGTGTGTCTCACATCAAACTGAATTCCTAAGTAGTTGACTGTGATCTCAATCCCTCTCGTTACTGGGTCAGTCTTCCCCACGCGGTCAAAGACTATGTTGATGGTGGCCTAAGGCAATCACACTGGGTTAATGTATTAAATACAAACATATCCTGCTTGTATGTTTTATAATACTGTAAATGTATATGCACCATTGATCACAATAAATGCTCACCATGAATATCTTCCACACACAATAGATGGAGAAGAAGTACCCCAAAAAGTTGAAGTATTTTCCTTGAAACGTCTTTGAGTATTCTATCCTCTCCTGACGACATGAAGGATACATTTCAAGATAATCTTCCACGCCCGTCATTTTTGTAGAATGCAATTTGTAACATGAAGATCATACTCTAAATGATCTTAAGTCTCAAGTCTAGTGGTTAAGGAATTAACAGTTGACATTAAAACCTTATGTATAAACAACACTGTGGACTGTACATACTGTATTAGTTCTATCGTTATGTCTTTATGATATGATTCACAGTGTACTGCTTTTGAAATTATAGTTGTAATTTTCACCTTGGTAGCCTGTAGGTCCACTGTCTCCAGGAAGAGCTGTCTACTGAGCTCCTCTAGAGCATCTACCTCATGCTGGATCAAAGACAGATCTGTAGTTCGAATATCAAGGAAGGCACACTACTGTCATTTTAAACTACCCAAATACTCTAAAACACTTTAACATAGTCAACAAATGTTTAGAATAAATTAAACATATGAGAATGCATCTGCTTACATATCAGCATATCACGGCAAAGGTAAATTTGCAAGCCAGACCTTGGTACACTCTGGCCAGAAAAGTGTATAACAATTAGACACCGTATGTCTATTAAGGCTACGACTATGGCAAAGGATACTCTCACTGCTTGAAGGAGAGGACGTGACACTCTTGAGCATCCCCCAGAATCCAGTCTGTTTGTTTTGGTCCTCTCCTCGCTGGTACATCTGCCTCCTCGTCATAGCAATTCTACACACAGGAGAGCATCAGCTGAAATTATGTGCTACTGTTATTTAAGAAAACACTCTAGATACAGACATCTGGTACACTGAAACAATATCAAAATGAAATCCATGGTGTGCCTTTTGCCTTCTCCCCATAACACACCTTTTCTTTTTACTGACGATCATGTCCATGGTCTGAAGCAGACGTCTCTCCAGGGCCAGGATGTCACTGTCAGTTACATTCCTATACACACAAAGCTACAACTGAGCAAAACATTGTTTAATAAATCAAAAGCTACAATCTATGCTTATTGGTAAAATGAACTTATTTTATAATCTATGCTCTCAAAGTCAGCTTTATGGAATATAATACCTGTTACCTCAGAAAATAGGACATGTATGTGTAGGGGCAGTTCACAGCACCAAATCCGGAGAGCAGAGCCATCAAGGTGACCCCAATGACCCCAACACGGCTGATGAGCTGCTCTATAGACAGAATACCTGAGAGAGAAAGAGCGCTATAATGTGAATTTTAATGCTTTACCTTAAGTGACAACATCAAGCTTTTTGAAATGAAAAAGGTGTTTCTTACCATGTTTTGGACTTAATATGGGAAAAGGGTCTCCAAGTTTCCAAAAAAAATACATGAAGGTGAACCAAACAACACACGAAAACAACAACCTCTGTCTCTGCACTATAAAATACAAGATAAAAAAAAAAATCATTACCTATTCATGTATACCTAGGCAACCTGTAAAGTGCAGCTCAATATTTTCATATTTACTATTTACTTAAGAAACATTTACTATTATTGAAAAAATACTTGTACACAAAAGTATGCAAAAATTCATGAGAACAGCATTCTGTAACAATTCGCATTAAAATAAGAGTTTAATACAACCTACCTTACAGCATAAATCTGTGTTAGCCCTTTGACAAAAAACTAAACAATTGTACCTAACAATTTTGTTATTGTCAGTGACATGTTAGCAGTGTGTAAATTTGAGTTAGATAAGACTCAAGGTATATACAATTGAATATAATTACACACAGCCATGTTAAGTGAGAACAAATGAAACTCATGCACTTTAAAAAAACAAAAACAAAAAAAAACATAGGATCCACTTACACAAACGTATGTTACTGACCACAAAGTAGCCAATGTAGAAAGGCACTACAAAGATTAGGACCAGCAGTATAACATACAAATTCAGTTTCCAGTGAAAATATCTGGACCTGTAAATAAATAAACAAACAAACAAACAAACAGATGTGCGACTTAAATCAAAATTTATAATCTATGTAATGTAAGGTTTTCAGTCATGGTTGAGCCACTTACGTGCTACTTAATGCACCGAGGATTTCAAAGATGAGGAGTTCAAACATTGTGCAAGAGAATGCAAATGTGACCGAGAAAACCACCTGCACCACATACTGTCGCACCTAGGAAAGACACAAGAAACTTTCCATATAATATACTTCCAATCAAAATGATTCAACCCTCATTCCAAACCAGGTTTACTGTCAAAATCTAGACTTTCAGCTGTTTGCACAACAGCTGTGCAGTTGTTTTTAACACAACAGGTGCTTCAAGTGGTTTCCCCAAATTCAACTGAAAATGCAACTTTTTCTCCAGTTTCAAAATGACTCGACCCCTTCATGGCAATCATCTTTACTACTTATTAGACCACTTCGTAGTTGCATTTTCGGTTGATTTTTGTGGAAAACACTTGAAGCATTCGTTGTGTTGAATTATTTCAGTTGCTTTTGTTTGATTTGTTCATCACGAACAGCTGAAAGTCTGTAAATTTTGACAATAAACCTGATTTGCACGGGGGTTGAATAAGTTTTATCGCAACTGTAAACATTAGATGACTAGATGGCAAATTTAATAGCAAGCAACTGATATAACGAAATGTGAAATTTGCAAGGCAGCCATTCAGACCTAACTATAAGCACAGAAAAAACAGCATTTAAGCAATTTAAACACGCTTTGAAGTTAGGCATAATTTGCCTATGTCAGGGTTTATAATGTGTGTTTATGAACTTGCCAAACCGTAAATGAGCACATGAAATGGCAGTTTTTAGTGTTTGTTTTATTGCCATGCCTGGAGATATGATTTCTTTTGGAATCTAAGGGAGAAAGTGAAACCACTGACCAGGAATCATTCAGCATTAAACACTAGATCACCAGCTGGTTCTAATAACACTGATGCCATACATCTATACAGCATTTTATCAAATATAAGCTGTATCCTGTGTATAATACGAACTTCATGCTGCTGTGCATCAGTACCTCATAATCTTTAAACAACTGCCGCATAAAGAACAGCCAACCAAATCCGAAAAACAGCACCTGCAAAGAGAAAAGCCTGAGCTAGCATACTCCATTTTGTAGAAATAATGTTTATTAGTTAGCTGTACACAATAACGTGAGCACTGACCTGGGAAGTGAACATAATTACCGAATCTACAAAGAAAGACATGTTGACATATATTTCCCGTTTTAAACGACTTCATATAACATATATAAATATGTTATAAAACATATAAAAATCTCCTATGTCTTTACGTCATTCGTGAAACCGAAAAACTGTTACGATAATGTAACATGGTGTGTTGGTATCATTTTGGTTTTGTATTACGCCTTCATCTCTGCCCGAATGCAACATTTTCCGGCGCAATTCGATGACGTCACGAACCGTTTGCGATGTACGAGGATGAATATTTCATGGCTCTTGTGCCTCCACCGCTAGAGTGCGCTCTCTCATCAGCCAAATACATAGGGGAGAGTGGGGTTTGGTCTGTTCTTTTATGTTTTTTTTTTTGGTTGGTTGGTTGGTTGGTTGGATGGATGGAGGTTTTTGTTGTTGTTGTTGTTGTTGTTGTATCAATTCAATTAATTAAATCTGTGAGATATAGAGTGGCTTTCAAAAGTATTCAACCCCCTTGAAATTGGTCGGATTTGTCTGAATAACAAATTATAAATACACAAATACTTTCTGGCAGTAATTCTTTTTATTGCAAAATCATGTTTATGAAATTAATATTGTGCCAAAAATACTGAACATATTGAACATAACCTTTCATGAAATTAACAAAAAATATACAGTTAGAAAGAAGAAAGTCACTCTGAAACAAAACCAAAAAAATGAATTCGGAGGCAAAAAATGTAACTTGTAAGTGGAGACTTTAGTGGGCGAGTGAATACGGTTATGGATACGGTTCTGTATAGTTATATTGTTTGTACTTTGTAGTCAAAATTACATACTTCCATATATATTTACAACCCCGATTCCAAAAGAATATTGGGACACTGTGTAAAATGTAATTAAATGTAAATAAAGACAGAATGAATTGATTTGCAAATCTTAGAAACCCATGTTATTCACAATAGAACATAGGAAACATATCAGATGTTCTGTTTTTATTTACGTTTTACAAAGTGTTCCAAATTTTTTGGAATTGGGGTTGTAGTTAGTATATTAGTTTGTAATTAATATATCAGGTCTGTGTAGACTCATACAACATTTTGTGTTTTTTTTTTCAAGATAAGTTCTCAGGAGTATCTCTACTTCCATGTCAGGGAGCTGATTCCCAAATCTCACTGGCCAATGAGAGTAAATCACTGTGAAGCCCGCCCATAAACTTGGGGAGTGTAAACGAAAACTTTGAAAGCATGAACGAAAATAGTGCATTTATAAGCCATGAAACGGAAGCTTAGAAAACTGCTAACAAAGAATACTGTCTATTTGAAGACCACATAAAAAATGCATGTCTTTCTTCATCTCTTGTTAAGTTCAATCATTTTGGCACAAATTTAATTCCATACATGTTCTCTTCAAGTGAGTTTTCAAAGTGTAAACTAATTATTGGTCAGCACACTGAATAATTCTGCATACATAAGTATTCAACCGCCGAAGCTCCAAATGAAAGATATTTTCTTAACAAGGAAACAATTGATTTATAATTTGTCTTTACCTGTGAAATATAAAAACAGCTCCCATTTTCTGTACAAAAACCACCTCACACAGTCTATCAGTTTCTGAAGACTAAGGAACATTCTAAGTTAAAGGTAAAGTAATAAAAGTTAATAACTTACAAATAGGGCATACAATTATATCTAAGAGACTGAACATCCCAGTAAGCATCCCTGTTCGATCAGTAGTGGAAGCTGCATCACAGCACCCAATCATTAGCTAGACCTAGGGGCATACCTAGGGGCAATTTAAAATAGCCAAACCACCTAATGACATGTTTTTGAGAGGTGGGAAGAAACCAGAGAACTGGAAGAAACCACACAGACACAGGGAGAACATGCACAAAAACTCCACACAACAAGTAAACCAAGTTAAGGATCAAATCAATGAACTTGATGCTGTGAGACAGCAAGTATACTTACTTTGCCATTATAGAGTATTTTCTAATGAAGTAAATGTTATAAGTATGTACTGATTTGGAAAATTTAATGAGGTCTAAGAATGCCTTATTAGGGAATGTCTGTCCTTGTGATTAGGCTCTAAGGCAGACCTGGGGGTGGAAAAAAGTTAATGATAACAATAAGGCTAAGGATGTTAAAACAGAACACTGTGGAGGCCAAAGACTGCATTTTGACATATGATTATGTTGAAAAAGTAAACTTTGTAGAAATAAATCCTTTTTTTGAAAAAAAAAAATGAATTGACTGGATGTGTGCCACAATTATAAACAGTATGTGACTAGAAGAAAATAATGGTGGTGAAAAGACAATTTGTTCCTAAAAAAGGAGAAGGGTTAAACCCTGCCTAGTTGAGCTCACTGTTGCAAGAGTGTATAATAGCCTTTGTCATGATTGTATGATTCAGACTTTCTGCAGAGGTCTCAGCTTTATTTATTTTTGATCTTTTGACATCTATAACCCCTTGTCTTTTTAAATTTTTGACTTAGATTGAATAGATTTTCTACAACACCACCTTGCCATCCTTTGTGCTTGATAGCTTAATACTTGTATTGGTATCACTTTTACAGCTGACCCTATACTGTCAACCATGTTCAAATTTTATATGCTAGCTAACCAACTTAGCACTGCCAACCCTCAATCAAGCTAATTTTAAACAGCTAGATAGTGATCAAAAATAATGCAGTCAAAGAAGTTTGCTTGTTATTATGAATTGCTTGTTACTATTCATTTTTGCTTTGTGAATTTTGACTTGCGGTCACAACTTCCATAATTCCTTGTGTGTAAAAGTGGTGATCTAGACTGTTTTGTAAAATCTCTTCTATGGCATTCTACTCAAAACAAATCTGGCAACTTCAGAGGGATTAACTACACACAAGTAATTTCTTGTTGTTTTTTTGTTTGTTTGTTTGTTTTTGTTTTGTTTTGTTTTTTAGAATATTATATCTTTATAAAAAAGATCACTGGCTTAACTGAAACAGCAGCAGTTTCCCATTAGAGCTTCAGAAGAAATAATAGAAGAGAGAAAAATAAAACATTTAGTGCAAATATACAGGTCATAGACAAGTACACTGGAAATGTATCAACATGCAGTGTAATTCAAAACCGTTCAAAACTTAATGGCATCCAATTTCCTGCAGCATTGATGTCTAGTAAAACAACTGTAGAAAGCTTGTTGGGATGGTGATGATAAGGAGCAAGATTTTTTTATACAGTTCCGCTGTCTTGAATCACCCAGAAACCAAATAGAATGATGTATGCCTTAAACAATAATTCAGCATTATGCAGTCATGAAGGAAGTGCATAAATCTCTTTTCTCCTTCATTGGCATGTTCTGTGTCAGTCTCAGTCTCCGTCTGTTTCAGACAGTCTGTGTAGGTATGTTTCCAGCTGGTGTGTTTTTTTGTTTTTTTTGCCATTTTCCATTTGCACCATCATTAATTATTTTCCAGATGTTTACCACACAATATTGTTTTAATTGCGAGTTCTTTTGCAGTAATCTTTATTTGCACACTTTGTCAAAAACTCCTGCAACTAATGAAAACCCAATGTGGATTGCAGTATGATGTCCAAACAATAAGGAAATAGAAATACATCTGCATCTCAATCCAAAAAGGCATGGTTACTTTTTGTTTGTACATGTGTTTGTGTTTTGAGGGGGGTTGGGGGGGGGGTCGGATGTTGTCTGGGACACATATGACCACATCGCATTTGTAGTGTGAATTGTTAGCAAATTTGGCTGAATGGTACAGCTACGCTAATGGATCCACTGCTGAGTTAATGCATAAAGTGATGCTGTAACAGCTGAGACAAAAGCAACTGCTTATCATATGGGGTGGCTGTGACGCAGGTGGTAGAGCGGGTTGTCCACTAATTGTAGGGTTTTCGGCTCGATTCCCGGCCCGGGTGACTCCATATGCCGAAGTGTCCTTGGGCAAGACACTGAACCCCAAGTTGCTCCCGATGGCAAGTTAGCGCCTTGCATGGCAGCTCTGCTACCATTGGTGTGTGTGTGTGAATGAGAAACAGTGTAAAGCGCTTTGGATAAAAGCGCTATATAAGTGTGCATTTAGCATAGCTTCATTCGTCTTCTCATCTCACATTCATTGGTTTTGTTAGCAGACCACATGATTAAAAAATTAGAAAACAAGGACATGAGACTTCATTTGCAGGACATTTCTGCCTGGATATAAACACAGAGGAAAAACACACGATTGAAACTTTTGAAACAGCTCATAAAGGGACATGAGATAGGATTTGTGGGACATTTATGTGTAAAAATAAATGCAGCAGAAGACTGAGGCAATAAATGTGCATGACAGCCTTTTCCCAGCGGAAAGGATGTATGAAATCCGATCACAACTGATAAGTGGAGACATGTTTATAATGCCAGGTTTGAATGGCTAGAGTCGAGTCCGGACTTGAGTCCAATTATGAATGAATTCGGACTTGTCACGCACTCGGGTAAATTTGTATTCGGACTGGACTTGGATATTTTGGACTCGGAAATTTTTCAGAGTACAGTCAAGTCCACATCATCTGTAACATCAAAAGAAAGATAAATAAATAAATAGCAACATAAAATTAAGATAATAAGAAATTAATGACTGTCTCCGTGCCTGAACAGGGAGCTCATCATCTGAATACTGACAGGACTTTATGCACGATCACTTCCACGTTTTGTCTCAGCCGGCTCAGTTACATCCAGTGCCACACCGGAAGCCGTTTTCACTGTTGCTGATGACTGTGTGAAGATGGTGCAGGAGAGTATGACATATTACACTCACGGTTTACAAGAACTTCCCCAGATTACTGTGAATTAATCATATTGTGAGGCAGTCAGCTGTTACCCCAAACAGTAAGAAGGGCTTCAAATGATATATTTCAAGTTACATTGACAACTTTCAGGGTGAGTATTATCATGCTATATCTGACTAGCTAATCTAGACAAATCTCCATTTCTGACACTTCATACCCGTCTTTGCATTATTTGTGTTTATTTATCTAATTAAAATTTACCTTATACAATCAATTATCTTCACTTGCATCTATTTCCTCCTCCAGTCCATGATATACAGAATCTTACAAAAGTGAGTACACCCCTCACATTTTTGCAAATATTTGATTATATCTTTTCATGTGACAACACTGAAGAAATAACACTTTGCTACAATGCAAAGTAGTGAGTGTACAGCGTGTGTAACAGTGTAGATTTAGTGTCCCCTCAAAATAACTCAACACACAGCCATTAATGTCTAAACCACTGGCAACAAAAGTGAGTACACCCCTAAGTG
>JAOUWY010000075.1:13279215-13289815 GCA_025728095.1 Prietella phreatophila
CATAAGCCTTATGCGCAAAAATGCTAAACATGAAAGAGATCATGGATGTGGCAACAAAGATCGCCTGTTCTATACATGCTAAATCACTTCACAGACAGCTGTTCCGTGGTTAGCACCTTCGCCACACACCTCCGGGGTTTGATTCCCACCGGGAATAGACCGACTACCCTGCCTTGTGCCCGATGCTCCCTGGGATAGGCTCCAGGTTCCCCGCGACCCTGAAGAAGGAATAAGCGATGGATGGATGTTTTATCTTAGATTTTATATAAATTTCTAAAACAATTTATTATGAGATATACACAAAAAAAGAAGAATTCAGCAAATACTTTTCACAGCACTGTATGTGATATGTGCTCTTTACTACTTTACTCTGGGTGTTGTGATGTGTACAATCTTTATACTGAAAAGGTACATGAGAACACATCAGTTTATGGTCTGGGTGTGTGTGTGTGTAGGATTTGTCCTAGAGGGAGGAATTTCTATGCTTATTTTATGATTATTGCTTATTTGTCATTTTCCCTCTCTCTCTCTCTCTCTCTCTCTCTCTCTCTCTCTCTCTCTCTCTCTCTCTCTCTGAAATATTTATTTTAAGTAATAATTTCATCTTGCTAACATCACTACACGCCTATGCAAGTATATTGAGCACCCAAAACCCATGCTCCTATTTATTGATTTATATTGTGCTTGCTAAACAATTCAGATACACATTATCATGTGTTTGCTTTGATAAGCACATTGTACAATTTGCAGGTGATACAGTTATTGTCAGTTTGCTGATATTACTTTTCTGCAGCACTGTTATGACAAACATTTCAAAAACATAACCACTTCCATCTTCCCAGACCTGCATCAATAGTGAAAATATGGAGAGTGTATTTAAGTATCATGACACTTCATTTTGTTAATTTTGCTTAATATTTATCATTTTGATGGGTCAGGAACTTGAGTACAGAAAACCAATGAGCAGTAGTCAATGGAATAGGACACCTGGTTTTCCAGTCAAACTTTGGAATGAACTGGAATGTCGACTCACACCTGGCCTCCTCGCCCGACATCAGTGCATCGGCAAATCCTCACAATCACACTCCAAAATCTTGTGGAAAGCCAGAAGAATGGAAGTTAATATACATTATCTGGAATGGGATGTTCAGCAACCACATATGGGTGTGATGGGCCTATGGTGTACACTCTTAAAAAGAAAGGTTCCAATTAGAACCAAAAGGGGGTTTTCAGATTGATGCCATAGGAGAATCCTTTCAAATTGCACAAAGAACATTTTACTCTCACTTTCTTTAGAGAACCGTCTATTTACTGGTGCTTTAAAGAACCTACAAATGGTTCTTCACAGCAGTGCCACAAGGAACCATATTATCTTAAGTTCTCTGAAAAACCTTTAGTTAGTGCTTTAAGGAACTAACATATGGTTCTTAAGAGTGATGCAATAAGATCCTTTTCCAGTCCCACAAATACATTTACAAGGTTTTCTTTTAATGGATGATACCTAGAAGAACCAATACCCTGCTCTAAAGAACCTATAATGAACCAAAAAGAACTTCTGTAATCGCCAAAGAACCGGCTCAACTAAAGAACATTATACAATGAAAAATAGTTCCTGACAAAAAGAAGGTTCTTTTCAGAATCTGTGGTGCTGTAAAAAATCATGTAGTAAAATCAAGAGTGTATGTACATGAGGTGTGATTAATTCTAGTTGATTAAGTCTAGTTCCTGTTGTCACACCCTGTACACGATGTAATTACTGGGTAGGGCAGAGTTAATCCACTAGAAACTACAATATATAGAGATATGTGTTTTGGTAGTTTTCACAGCTTAAATACTCAACAGAAAAATGAGCAAAGGGTTACCAATTCTTGTACTCCATGGGGCTGATCTTGACTTTATAAAGTCTGTTGTCTCAGCTGTTCTCTATAACACAACTTGTGTTTTCTCTCTCTTGTTTCAGTTTTTGCTTGGTATGTTGTGTAAGGGCATGGAGTGCTGTTTTGAAAATAGAAGTGTTGTAACCAGCATTACTTTTATAAATGCTTTTTTTTTTTACTTCAAAATGCTGCTTCTTGCACATGATGTTTATTTTGTCAAGCTAATAAACCTTTTACATTGTATACCACAGTAATACATCTTTATAATAATCAGGTATTGCCACACACTTTCATATCTTTAGAATTTGTTGCCAGACTTTTCATGGATTATCAAATCAAAATAGATTTTTTCAATGTGATAAAGAATTTTTAAAAATCAGTGAACTCAAGATCAAAATCATATCGCCTTTGAAAGGAGGGAGTTGAGAAGGTTTTCACGGATCACACAAACTACAAAGAAAGCAAAACATTTTTTCACAGCACCCAAAGAGAGACCTCAGAGGGATTATTATACAGATAAAGTGGAAATTTTGTTTTGATGACTTACATTAAGCAACAGCTCAAAGACTGTCAAAGTAATCTGCAATTTACTGTGGCCTTTTTCAGGAAATTATCTGGTCAGATGAGGTAAACTGAGTAATCTCTCCATTTAGACATAATTTAGTGTACAGTACATCAGATGGCCTTCCCAGTCTCTCACTTTCTCAACTCCAGATGTTGAGTGATTAAAAGATCCCAAACGTGTACTCATTTGCCCTTTCGGATTTACCCATACTAAAACCTGTAAGCTGATTGGACAAACAAAACAAATTCAGACTATTTCTTTCTGGGAAAATAACAAACATCACTGAATGCACTTTATACATTTCATTTTATTGTGTGTTTAAACGTATAAAATAATTGCGTGTTTGTCCGTAAAAACAAAGTGAAACGAATTCTGTATGTATAGTCATTATTGATCAGATTTCTCACAGTCTCTCTTCAGTTACCCTGTTCAATCACTCAACACTCTCTCTCCCTCTCTCTTCTACTCCTGAAGTGATTGGAGTAGGCTGAAGTCACTATCACATTATTACTATCTGGTCTGGGATGAACTGTCTCAGAGGCCCTGATGAGAGAGTACACTTCGAATGATTACAGGAAGTTAAAAATATCCTCTTACAAGGAGCATTGTCGTCTCTCTTTGGCCCTTAAAATTAAGGGGGAAAGAGATTGCTTAAAGTGCTCTCCCCATGCAGTTATCCCTCCTCTGATTACATTTCTAAACAGAAGACAAATCCACAGCTGAATAAATCTGCAGTGTAGCTATAGCTTGTCTGCTGGCATACATGAAACAGAAAACGTGTCGGCTAGACAGATTAGATCCAAAACACAACCTTGAAAAATGTGTGCATCCTTGAGAACATACTGTAGATAAGCTGTACCTGTGTAGCCATATCCAAAACATAGAATACACTAGCAGTCAGCACAAATGAGACTTTTGTATGCAAAATTTCTGTCAAAATGAGCAGTAATTAAAAGTGGTAATGATTGGTTCAACATAAGTATGGGTGTGTATTTATGTGGTAAAACTGAGACTGTAAGCATACTACAAAATTATAAAGATGATTTGTTAAAAGGCAGCTAACTCCATCGAAGAGGACCAGACTGATCAAACATACATGCGCATTGTAGTTGAGTTTACATTGACCTGTGGCCAGTATGGACAGATGATCCATGTTAGAAATCTAGGTCAGATATATCTGCTTTACACAAGTGAGTTCTACCCTAAAGCAGAGAAGCAGGAAGGCATTTCTGCATTGGGGTGCTGGAAGTTTATGCACCTATAAGTGATGAGCACTATGACGTTATGCTTTATGTCATTTAGATTCACTCAAAAAAAATTCACACAAAAAATAATATTCTTTATTTCAATATTAAGGTAGCAATTTGTTTAGGCAAGTACCTAGTACTGTATCTATTTGACTAAAACATTGCATGGCTGCACGTCAAGTGCAAATACCAATGTCAAATGTCATACTTTGATGTTGATTTGGAAAATAAATATACATAAAACATGAAACAAAAATACAATATGACTCTCTGACATACTAACAAAATAATTAAAATTTTTATAGTTTATTTAATTTTTTTGTTTATCTACATATCGTTGTTACTATTTTAGTAGTTGCAGCTGTAATTAAAGGAACTATGAAAGGTCTTTAACCTAAAAAGTTGTATGTTGTCATTTGTTTTGGTCTGGGCCTGTGGTTTCTACTAATTCCTCCTTGTATAATAGCGATGTTCTCCCTGACCTGTCTGTTTCATACAGGCACCTTTTAATTTAATTTATTTTCTGATTCCTTTGATTCTTTGTAAAGCTACCTTGGGTTTGTGAACAGCATTACATATATAAAACAATAATATTAAAAATATTAATAATAATCCATCCATCCACCCATCTTCTACTGCTTACTCCTTTTCAGGATCATGGGGAACCTGGAGCCTATCCCAGGGAGAATAGGGCACAAGGCAGGGTATACCCTGGAGAGGGTGCCAGTCATTATTATTATTATTATTATTATTATTATTATTATTATTATTATTATTGTTGTTGTTGTTGTTGTTGTTGTTGTCAATTTCTTGAAAATTTATGCAGAAATTATACAAATATGTTTTAAATGTAAGCAGTCTATTTGGTTGGTCAATGGTTGGGTTTAGATGAGACAGGACTGTGTTGGGTCTGATTGCAAACTCATCAGGAAGTGTAGTGTCACTCCGCTTGCCCCATATTAGCCACATTGCTCTCAAAGTTTGGCTGTGACAGCAGGAGACCATGTGAGGAGAAGTGCCATTTTCTTTCTTTTTGTTAAATCTTCTCTAATTTCAACCACTTTCCTCAAAGTGAGATGAAATAGGAATCTGTTCAAATAAAGCATGTACAATGTGTAATCAAGAAGGGATGTTTTACAATAGAGATTTAAAAGGGACATTGTGCCCGATGCTCCCTGGGATTGGCTCCAGGTTCTCCCGTGACCCTGAAGAAGGAGTAAGCGGTAGAAGATGGATGGATGGATTTAAAAGGGATTCATTATGACCCCTATAAACCAAATGGCTTTAATAAATAGTTTTTCTTATATGTTTGCTTATTAACATTCAATGTAAAATTGCAAATATGCTCAATTATTCACTGTATAAGCAATCAGGCAGCTATGAGAACCAAAATAACTGCACTGCTTCACTTGTTCAGGAGGACAAACCTCTACTTAGAACAGGACATGCAGCTGTGCGTTAATGCACATTACCACTATATTGAAAATGTAGTTAGTGTGGTATTGGCTGACAGATTTTTATATATGAAGGGGAGTTTTCGGACATTATAGATATGGCTTGCATCATGGATGGACAGACAGAATCAGTCTCACTATTACTGTCTTACTCTTTTGTTCCATATTTCTTTCCTGCTCCCTGTCCATACAGCCCTCCAGTACAGTGCTCAGGCTGAAACCCAGCACACAGTGGCAATAGGGGATCAGGCATTTGCTTGAGTTATACCTTTCACAGTTGATGTTTCATAAAAGCAGCTCTTAGCATATTTCTTTGTAAAATGTTTTTTATGAATGCTTTCAGTAATTATTTCACTCACTCTTTCTCAGTTCCCCTTTTGAGTTATACCCTTATGAGTCCAGCGCACTTAGTGGTATAAAAATAGCATATGCATGTATCAAACGCAAATACAGCTCTAATGTTCATGTGTTGATTTTTTAGGTCACCCACCCACCCACTCTCACACACCCATGGGCTGCATTGTAAGCAAAAGCAGCTGTAGCACTGAAATGGGGAACGGGGGTCAGATCTCCTCCAACCTCAAATGAGAAATTGCAAATTATGTAAAAGAGTCAGGTCTGGGCTCTTGTTAAACTATTAAAAAACAAACTGATCTTGTTTTGGCTAAGCCATTTCTTTGTTGATTTGGATGTATACTTTGGGTCACTGTTGAAATTTCTTTTCATATTTGGATCACTTCCGGTGTGAGAATGCTGTGCACTGTTTTGCATGTGCCCTGTGTGGATTATTTTGCTTTTTGGTTCCCTCACCTTCAACATTTTCACTTTTTGACACTTTTTGATACTTTTGTGTTTTTTTTCTCACTGCTTGATGCTTGTTTGTCTGTCGGCCTGCTGCGAGCTCTCTCCGTGTTCTGTCCACCACTTTAAGCTCGGCTGGTGAGTGAGTTAATGCTCTCTGTAGCAGTTGTGCTGAATGTTTACTGCTTACTGTTTGGATGGGTTGCCATCCTTTTGGTGAGTTATATATTGGTGATACGATAGTCAGGGTCTGGCTAAAGTGGTATTGCTGGTGGTCCGGACCATATCTGTCAGCATAAAAATGCCTCAGCCAGTTGTTCCCTTTCTGCTCCTATTCTGCATCATTTTTGGTGATACTCACCATCCCAACTCAGGGCTTTAAAGTGCTGTGCACATCTTGATTCTGTGATATATCAGTACTGTCAGACACTTGGAAATACTCGTTGTCTGCGATATACACACCGCTTATCAAGGAGTGTTCCTGAACACTTACCACTCAATACCTGGTACTATCTTATGCATCTGGTCTAACAACAGGGCCCAGATTAAGTCTGATTAAGACTTCAGGATGAACCGCTCGTTGATATATCTCAACTGTACAGCGCTGTAATTTGCAGATCAACCCCGGTGCTTCATATCATCAATTTGCTCTTCTGAACGTCCGCTCCACCTCTGTGAAAGCCTCATATCTCAAATAAATAATCATGGACAAAAACCTCTACTACTCGTCAAAACCTGGCAAGTATCCAGTGATTACTTGCAGCTGAACCTACTTACACCAGATGGATATAGACATGCAGCCACATGGTAAAACCTGTGGCCTTGCTGTCATCTGTCAAAATGATTTGCGTCTTGCCCGAACCTGATTTTCACAACACTAATTCATTCCAATATATGGTACTGGAGGCTATTTTCATTGTCCTCTCACAATTATTCTACTATATCACCCTCCTAAGGCTCTGAACTGTGAACAGTGAACTGCCAACTCTTGCCTTGCCTGTGCTTCGTCATCACGTGTCCTCCTGCTTGGTGACTTTAATATTCATGTGGATACAATGCGCTCTATTGTAAACTATTGTCTGTTTTTGCCCATTTCAGTTTGACTCAACATTTTCTATTCACACCCATGGTAATACTCTTGATTTAATCTCCACTTTTGACATCGGCATCTCTGATCACAAGCTCACTGAATTTAGTCAGTCTACCTACTCAAAAGAAATGCAGTAACACAATGATATCCTACCAGGACCTTAAATATGTTGATGCCACATTACTCTCTGCTTCCATTGCTTCCTCTACAATTTCTGATGTTTTTGATATCTCCCTCTCTCCAGTGATACTCTCAAAATACTAGAATACTAGAATTTCTGATATTTTGCATAAGCAAGCTCCTTTTAAGACTCCGGGCCTAAAAAGTCGTTGGTAGATGGCTTGAGAAGCTTTATAGGAAAACTGGTCTTACTGTTTACCATCTAGCTCTCACTGAGCGCCACAACACATACAAAACTGCTCTCTGCGTTCTAACTATGTTTCCACAATGATCAATAAAGCAAGCAATAGGCCTACAGTTTTGTTTGACACAATCAATAAGCTCACACAACCTCCAGCCCATGATGCTCATGCATCAGAAAAGTTCTGTTGCTCAGTGACTTAATATTGAAATCTAGTTCTTTGTCTTGCCACCTTGATCCTTCCCTACATTTTCTCCTCAAATGCTGTCATTCTGTCCTTTCTGCACCCATTTCTCACTTCATAAACAGATCCAAAGATTGCTTTGTAGTCTCTATCAAAAAAATATCCGCATTCTATTTCAGTAGGTCAGGGATTAAGAATATTGTTGTTCCAACTAATGTTAGAAGAGGTTAGTACAGCATGAAAGAAAACATATAGGTCAATTTACTTTTTCTCACTCATTAGAATTCTTAACAATATAGTATGAGATTGGTTATGATCAAGCAGTGTTAATATCATCTAGTACACACTACAACAGTCCTCGTTCATCTTCTTCTCCTTCCTACTTGCCCTTTGAATCCTTTGACTAAGGGCTCCTAATGGACTGTTACCCTCAGCATGATGTCTGCACCGTTCAATAAAGCTATTAAGCTTGGGTAAATGTTCTTACCATCCAGCAGGGTCCTAGCACTTTCCTTGAAATAGTCACTGATTCAGGGGTCAAACTCTGTTCTCTTCCCCTACAAACATGAATGAACAGAAATGCCCCCAAAGTAATATACAAGTCAGTCGAGTGTGGGCTGTTGGCTCAAGAGACATTCAGTGCTTACAAACACTAAATTGCTCCCAGTGGATATATATTACTCCATGAATTTACCCAGTACAGTAGCCAAGGTAATGTAATATAAACAAAAGCAAAATTTGAACCAAAGACTGAAAGTGATTTGATTAAATCACTAGACTGAAAACTGACCCACATTCACTATTACCACTGAAAAGTGTATGCCTTATAAAACAGCAAAAAAATAGAGATAGTCAGGATTACAGCCAAGATTTCATTCTTTGCATAAAATCAAAGCTGATCTTAGTATTTAACAAATTGATACCATACGGCCAAAAATATGTGCACACCTGACTATCACACCCCTATGGCCTTTAATGCACGTTATTGGAAGTACCTGGAAGAAACCCCCCAAAGCACGGGGAGAACATGCAAACTCCATGTACACAGGACAGGGGCGTGATCTGAACCTCCAATCCCGAAAGTGTGAGGTAAACATGCGCAAGAACATTTAGGCACTTAAGACTAAGCAGAGACCAGCCCATATATCTCCCTCTTTCTGTCTCTATGCTGCAGTGACAGTCAGGGATTTTCAGGATTAACCTCTGATGCCCATTTATTACATTTCAGATTTCACATTTTGAAGTATTACAGTTTTTTTTTCTCCATCAAACACTGTATCTGTTCATCTCTATCTGTCAGAGAAATTCAGCTAGAG
Source organism: Prietella phreatophila (assembly GCA_025728095.1). NCBI lineage: Eukaryota > Metazoa > Chordata > Actinopteri > Siluriformes > Ictaluridae > Prietella > Prietella phreatophila. Next base: position 13,288,111 of record JAOUWY010000075.1, read on the forward strand.
GTTGACACTTTGGAATGTTAATATGTAAGAAGCTACATACTAAAACCCTTTCATCACAAATTGCAAGCATTTCAGCTGGGTGCACATCGCACACATACTTTCTTGCTCTGGCTGAACACAATCAGGCTATTATCTTTGACATTCCCAATCAGCAAAAAAAAATTGTCTTAATAGTGCAACACTCTAAGGCATCTTCTACTCCTTTTCACTTGCATACTAGTAGACTGCCTGTGTTGTTGTGGATTTTGCGTGTCTGATTAGTGAATCAAGCCAGGAAATAACATATTATCTGTGCTTGCTTGCCTACTGCAAACAGCAGAGAATAGTAGGGTTAATGATTGGCGCATGCATATTTCATGACTATAGACACTTGCTCCAAGATGGTTCTGAGATGTTCTCTCTCTCTCCTTCTCTCACTCTCTCTCTATGCTTAGTATTTATTATCACCACTGATGAATTCACTCAGGCAGCAGCAAAGAAGCCACTGACCCACAAACAGGTTCAAATCAATACTATGCTCCTACACTTGATATGGTTCCATGCTGTGTCAGCAGATCTTCTGGATCTGAGTTAGATTATCTTGCTTTAAACAAAACTACAGTATTTTAAATCTTGAACTGCCTAATATCATTTTTGCCACAGAAGTGTTTTACTCCCCCAAATCTGGAGAAGCTTTGGTGGTTTCATGAGTGCTACATTCCCCAAAAGCTTTGAATGGTTTAATGAATGGTATGTGCTGGTGGAGATTAAGGGACCTGCAACAGTTTAGACCACATCACATGAAACACACTAAGTCTTTATTAAGTAATCACAAACAAAATAATATTCAGACAGACAATCATACAACAAGAGCCAACAAAAGCCTCACATGGGTTTTCATACCACTGCTATGCAGAAGACATTTAATCATCCTCTCCTCCATTAGACACCCATGTTTCTGCTCAGGTCTCAGCAGGTCTGGCAGACAACTCATCATCATGAGAGTATCAGCTGAAACTTAATCCCAGCAAAGCTAACTTGTGGGAATTCGGAATTTGAAGGAGTAGTACGCGAAGTTGGTGGCTCCTTCTGATTTCGATTAAAATTGTAATTCGCTTTTTGGTCATAAACTATATTTTGACTTATTCTACTCCATTTCCTTATTTGCATTTTAAATATTTTTTTAAATACTTTATTTATTCATTTTAATATGATTCATTTACATGTGATTCATTTGCATGTGATTCATTTGCATGTGATTCATTTGCATGTGATTCTGTGACGGGACGTAGACAGGTTCAGGATGCAGGCGCAGATCATTCTTTATGAACATTCACTTTAATACAGATGCGGTCTTCATGGTTGAGCAGAGAACAGGGCATTCACACTTGTGGAAGCAACATAAACAATACGACTGCTACAAACGTGTCTATGTAACTCAGGCATATAAACAGGAACACAAATATAACAGAGATACAGTAATATAGTTATATATAATCGCAAGCAAAGTGCTTGGTAACACAGGCACTTAAGTAACACAGATAATTAGGCTGAAAACAAACACACCTGCCATGAATCCGTGATCACGTGGAGACTAACCCCGTCTGCGCGCGCCTAGCTCAGAGTCCTTTCACAAGCGCCACAGCGGCCTCTAGTGGCCGTGGCGTGACAGTACCCCCCTCCAAAGGTTGCCTCTACTGCAGTACCCAAAAACCCCCCTCCAAAA
>JAOUWY010000075.1:13364548-13375613 GCA_025728095.1 Prietella phreatophila
TATATATATATATATATATATATATATATATGATGTTAATATATCTTAGCTTTGAAGCTGTGATCTAAGAAACAACAATATCTCTGTCGTTGCAGAGGCAAAGTTCCTGGAACTTCTTATAAGAATTCACTCCATGTACTTCTTCTCTCAATGTAATACATGCATTTTTTTAATGGTCTGCACTTATATGGTAAGTGGTCTGCACTTATATAGCACTTTTATCCAAAGCACTTTATAATTTGTCTCATTCACACACACACAACTTGGGGCTCAGTGTCTTGCCCAAGGACACTTCGGCATGTGGAGTCATGTGGGCTGGGAATCTAAACACCAGCCCTACGATTAGTGGACAGCCCGCTCTACCACCTGAGCCACAGCCGCCCGTCATCAGTGACTCCCTTCCATACAGACACCAATACACATTAACTTCATAAAATTCTAATTCTAAATTCTTGATGATTGCTACCAGTCCGTGGTGAGGATGAATCGGTCTTTCGCTATGCACAATAAGGAGCAAACCGCCTGCGTGTCAACACGTACTTTAGGGTCAAACTTTTCCACGAACGTCCTCTGGTTTGGTTGTTGTCCAGAAAAGTTGAAAAGACTCACGCAACCCAGCCAGGAGACACCAAATTTTCATGGAAATTCAACAACACTTGCAGACTCATCCTCTGAATGCAAAAAAGATTTATTACAGAAAGATAGTTAATACAGGATAGAATAAAGCAGGATAGAATAATGAGAGCGCTCTGAAGTGCTTGTGCTGAACCACTACTCTACGTATGAAACGCAGAGCAGGATAACTACTGCGTACCGATAACAAGTGTTTTGAGGTAGTTCAAACAGATTTGTACTTTGCACTACGCCAAAATATTTGTGTGTGTCTGTGAGTGAAAAATCACTAAGCTATTTAGCAGTAACAGAGTTGAAACACTAAGTCTGACAAGATTTACAGATGTGGAAATAATCTTATCAATAAAGCACATACCTGTAAATGCTATAAATGTAGCAATTAACTCTATTAGATTCAATGTCCATGGGTAATAACTAAATATAGTTATCTAATAAAAAAAAATAGCAGTCGATCTCTGACAGTCGAATTGTAATACTGAAAAGTGGCCTCCTCATTCCAGATAGTTCTGAATGTAACTGATTGCAGATCTGAATTCAAATGTATTTACGTATATACACGTGTGCGTGCTTTTTAAATACTCGCCATTTATAATCACCATCTAATGTGAACATATAAACGCACGTGCCTTTCTTTATTTAGGACAATATTTCATTTCACCAGCATAACTTCTGGTGTATGGACAAGTATGTGAAATGGAAATTTACTGTAAGAAGTAGCCTATGTGTGAATTGAATACTGCTGTGCTGTCTGCAGTCCATGAAAGAAGCTCTGTTCTCACGGGCAAGAAATCTGTACTCGATTGCTTTCCCCTAGCAGCATACGCACTCGCTTGTGTAAAGAATTCGTTCCTTTCCTTTAGTTTTATACCAATACAAATGGTAAAAACACGTCGTATTTGTGTGTGCGTGTTTACAACGTTGCTATAATACACGATACACGCACATTTTGTTCTGCCCTTTTAGCTAAACCTGGCTGCTACCGCGGCAGGACAAGCAATCGATAGCCGACGTCATCGCTCGTGTTGTGTGTATGGCCGCTTCTCTCACCATAGAGGTGAAAAGGGCGTGTGGTCGCGCTTATCAATAGCTGTTGAGGAAGTAGGTCGCGGTAGCAGATCATTTCTCGAAGCCAAGGTCTATCTGAAAAAAAGTGAAAGGCTCGAGCAAGTGAAATGTCTTCGTTGAAGTCACGCGTAGTGGGCTAGCTCGCTGTCGACCTGGCTAGCAAGCTAGCAGGAAGTCCTTGTGTGTACCCAGAAGAATACAACGTGTTTTTTTTGTTGTTGTACCGGTAAATGGGACGCACGTACAAAAGACTGTGAGTTTACTTACGAGATCAAAGTCACGGTTTTAACCTGTTCGTTAACAGCGAACTAGCAGCGCAGAAGCCTGACCTGTCTATACATGTACATGCTGTGGACTGCTGTAGTCGCCAGCGCTATAGAGCGAGTTCTGCTTCTTTCTTTTTTGTTTTTTAGAGAGAGAGAGCGAGAGAGAGAGAGTGATAGAAGTGAGTGAATGCTAGAGGTTTAAGTAAGAGCCGTGCTGGAGCGTTTGTCACTCGGGACGGAATTATGCAGTGGCTGTGAGTGAGCTCCAGGTCCCGCCTCGGTGCTGCATGTGCTGGATGTAGATGATGCGGATGCACTGGTTCATTACTGTCATCAACCGAAGAATTATGAAACTCCTCGTCGCCCTCGGTCTCATCGCATACATCGCCTGTGAGTGCACTCTACTTCCATGACTACTTGTGAATGTTATTCCACAAATGAACTTTTTAAAGTCTGAAAAAGAAACGGACGTTTTGTGGATTTTAGTATGAATGTCAGCCTTCAAGTGCACCTGTTATGGAGCTATTGATTTAAAAAAAAAAAAAAGGAACCAATTCTGAACAGCTCAACCGAGGTCCTTAGTCATTCCAGACTTACTTCCTGAACTAACCTGCATAGGTTTGTAACAAAAAGCCCCGCCTCTGGTCTCCATTGGCTGCTTGCTGACAGTGGTAGACCACGCACAACAGACTGGCACAACTGACCAATCAGAGCAGAGCATGCTATCTGAAAGGAGGAGTTTAGAATGGATCCTTTAGAACGGATCATTTAACGAGTCGTTTGTGACACAGGGGGGAAAAGTGATGCTGCAGTTTAAATTATGAGCACGTTAGTGTTTTTTGATCTTGGATGCATGTAAATCTATTGTGTGAAACCTCTAAAACAAAATCAGGCAAAACCATAATAAGGCGCTTTAAAGTTATCTATAAGCTGTTGTGCTCCAAAACAGTGACAGTTCACATTTGGAAGATAGATGCTTTCAAAATTTACACTCTCTAGACACCACTAATACGGAGCAATGAGTTTGATGACATCATTCTGCACTTCAGTGTCTCATCAGATTTTTGGGTGTCCAATCAAATGCTCTCTAGAAACTGAAGTGTCCCACCCCCAACAGTTATAGGTTTCCTGGCTGTGAAATAAGCTAAATGCTATAGGCTATTTAACCCTTAAACACATACCTGGGGTCATTAGTGAACCGGGAAGTCATTCAGTACCCTCGTTCATTTTTTCACTTTAGACCTCCACCTTTTTCATATCCCTCAATCTATTTATCAAGAACAATATAACAAGGAAAATATATACAATTGTTGAATATCTGTTTTATAATTAATTTATTGTAAAAATTCTATAGGGTCGCTACTGACCCCGAGGTATGTAATAGTGTAAGTATATTTTTCTCGGCGACAATGTTGAATTTCTCAAGGCTCAATAATGGCAATTCTCTTTTATTCCTCAATAAGGGAATGTTTGGTAAACAATAATGACGTAATGTGTCAATCATAATTCACATAAAAAAAAGTTATAAAACGATGTGGTTCAGCGATTTGCTTCAGAACAACTGTCTAATCGAATACTTGTCATTTGATGGTGGGTCTGATGATGAAGCTGTCCGTGAACAAATGATTGATTTTGATGATAATAAACAAGATAATAGCCTCGATTGATCCAGATCCTGAATATGAGACAGATGCTGAATTTACCAGGGGAATCTCTACCAGATCTCTTATGTGAACACAGAGGACAAATTGTAGTAGCCTGCCTGTTCAGGCCATCTGTTGCTGTAGAAGCGGGCATCTACAGGCTTACTAATGTACAAAAATAGCTTACATATAAAGAAAATAGCTATGGCATCAACAAAACAAAAATAAATTGTCTATCTGCATATGAAATTTGAGCTTTGTGCCACCTCGGGACTTGTTTACAGTCTGCTGGAACTCCCCACATAACATGGCCAAGTATTTGGGACATCAGACACCAAATACTTTAACATTAAAAAATTGTGTTTCAACAAGGCAGCAATAAAATACAGCTGATGGATAGAAGTAATGATTATATCATAGTTTATTTAGTAACAGTAAACATTTTTAAACCATTATGTATTGTGGGATATGTCTGTCCTTTAATTTAAGTGAGTCATCATTGGTGTGTAGTGCTTACATTTTGTGATAGTAAGACTTAAATTGAATTAGTAAACAAACAGGAATTTACCCTATGTTGTCCTCTGAACAAATGGGTAATGCATATTGCCATCACACTTCTGATGGTTTGCATAACCCCTCAACAGAAGCTGGCAGAGAGTTAGTTTGATTAGTAGGAGAATTCTCATGCATATCAGATCAGCACTGGCATGGCTGATATCAGTATTATATCAAATTATTTGTTTGCACAGAAACCTCATTAATTAGGTTGACAATTGAAGCTAACTTAATGTAACAATATGGTGAACTAGTTAGCTAGCTTGTTGCAAAAATGCATTAATACAGAATAAGGGAAACCAGTGCCCTCCACTAATATTGGCACCCTTGCTAAATATGAGCAAAGAAGGCTGAACATTTTTCTTTATTGTTTAACCCTTTGATCTTTTGTTCAAATTCACAAAAATACTCTACTCTCATGGATATCAAACAATTGCAAGCAAAACAGAGGTTTATCAAAAAAAAATCTTTGTTAAATATGGGTGTGCAACAATTATTAGCACTGTCTGTGAATTCCAGGAGAGGGGATTGTGTTGCCCTAGTCCTTATCCTCTTTTAAGCATCTGTCTGCTCATCATATTTGGACTCTTGACCAAAAGTCGGAAAGTTCTTTCTCAATGTTTTGGCTGAGATGTGGTGGTCTGTCCTCGCATAGCTTGCTCTCACCTGCATGAGAGTAAAAAACTACATGCCTGCATGTTCCTGATTCTGAAAAGATCGGCTATCATCCATGCACGCTAATGAAAAAAATTGTTCTACCACCAGCATATTTTACCTCAGCCAATTTGTATAGTGCAGCAGGTAGCAGCATTCAGAATGTTTAGCTGCACACTATAGCTGCATTTAAATATGCGCAATATAGCCAAATTTTTGTGCATACTGGACAGTCATTCCTACATGTGCTTGTTGAACATCCCACTCCAGATTTAGTCCCAGTATTAACAGTTATTATTGTATTACCTTTATAATTTACTTGTATATTGTATTACCTTTCGGGACATACCGGTAAGTGCACAAACTGACAAAAAAGTTGTGTGCAAAAAAAAACAAACACTTCTCCCAACAGCTTTAATAATGTTTTGCATTCTATACAAAAATAGATTCATATGCTTTTTATTGTTGTTGATTAAGTAAATGATGACTATAAAAGTCCATGTTGATGCACTGTCTTGCATATAAACATATTAATCAGTCCGTACAGGATTTTGTGGATGTTTTTGTAATTGTTGCATCCAACTATGCTTGATTTTGGTGCAGATTTTTTCAAATATTGGGATGCAGTGTTTTTTGGTCCTTTTTTATGGAAAACTATTTGAATTGGTGAAATTGCAATTGTAAGAAACCATTTTGCACAGACTTTCGCAGTGATGTTTGTAGGTAAATGAAACTCTTTAGCTGTACTCTTGTTCGACACACGTGAATTGAAGAGGGCTTTGGCTGAATATGGATTGTGATGACGTCACATGACGCATCTTGGCCCAAATCTGTGGTGATTTTGAAAAATTGCAAGTTATTGACGAATTTGTTTGATTTTTTTTTTTTTTCCGATAATTTCTGTGATCGTAAAATCCTGGGACTAATTTATACTTAAGCTCAGCTGTTATGATGATAAGTTGCTCTCCATGGTGCTGAACATCTTTCATAGCTGTTTGAATTATCAGTGTTTTTATGCAATATGTGATTAAATTTGTTGATGGTTAATGATCAGACCCTTGTGATGCTATATCAAGATTAAATTACAGGAGCATAGAGTTAGGCTTCCTTTATTTAGTACTAAAAACTTGCCTTCAAAATCTGTCGTCAAGTGGCTTTATTGTCTTTTCAACCATATATGACTGGTACGGTGCACAGTGAATGAAACAACGTTCCCCCAGGACCATGGTGCTACATAAAACAACAAAGAGCTAAATGAGACAACACAGAACTAAATAAGACTACAAAGACGTACACAGGACTTCATAAAGTGCACATGTGTGAACAGCACATGACCGTACATCAATTATTTATAATCCGTCAGTACAATATTCAGTCCTGTTTCAGCTACCAGAATAAAAACTGCATCTTCTTGATACTGCAGTTTTCATTAGAAATAAAGATATTAGTAGTAAAGATGGACTTGAGGTTGTGAGTTAATCTCTCTGATCTTTAAAATGTATTGATTATTAGGAATCACCTGATGTATCAGTTGACCAGTAAAACTGACTGGCTCCACAGATGTATTGCATTAGTGCACATAATGCTGATAAAGCACAGAAAACCTGTCCAGTGGACGGTGTGGTCTGGCACTGCTCTGCAAATTACCTTTAATCCTCTACATTGTTGATATTTCCACTGTCATGAGAGCTGGCCTGTACTTAAACACTATAGAATTAAAATGGGAAAATAACTTTTTCAAACTTTTTTTTAAATTGAAATTTGTGGAATGTCAGTGGATTACACAATAAACAGTAAAAATAAGAGCTCATATGGTAATACATAGTATATATATCATATATTACACGTAGATAGATAGATAGATGAATATGTTTACAAATTAAAATGTTGCTTATTTAATCCACAAAGGCAGATGTATAAATTTTTAGGTGACTACATATTGCTTGGAGATTCAAATAAGGCTTCTGATGTGTTGAATTGCATTGGTGACATGTTATTAATCTAAGTTTTCTCTCTCTCTCTCTCTTTTTTTTTTTTTTTTTTTTTTTTTTTTTTAAACAGCTGTCTGGGGAACCTACACCAACATGAGGTAAAAATGTAACTCAGGGTTATTCCTTTTGGATATAGTTTCTTTTTCTCTGCTGTATAGTATATTTTAAAAGAAGGTTAAACTCTGTCCAAGTAATTCAAGGTTGTCATTATGCTAATGTACAAGTGCATAGTAAAAGGAAACTGCAGCTTACCGAAACATATGACAAAACTTCCAAGATGGTTTGCTTTGTGCAACATATGCTGGATCAAAAAATAGTGAGCAATAATCAAGACATATCACAAATGTATGTACAAGATAGATAAATGCAATACAGGACATTTTTAAGTCAGAATCACTTATTGACTTTAAATTGTAAGAAAACCATGAAGCTCGTTTTACAGCTAAGACATGTATCACAAATAGAATTTTATGAGAAAAGTATAGCAATTGATCTTTTATCTTCTTCTGTCTGTTAAGAATGATTGGTTTAGGTTCAGCCATTACTATGTGCCTTCTGCCTGTCTCTTTATTGCTCATGTAGATCAGGTGAACAAATTTGATGTTGGAATCAACATTGGTTAAAATCTGACAATAAAATTGCTGCACCAGTGCATCCAAGCACATGTCTTTAATAATGTGTGCCTAATTCATTTAATAAGAATGATTTTAATTGGACTTATTCACATGACTACCATAGACCCAAAAATGCACCTGGGCGTTAATTAAACAGTAGATAAATATTTGACTCACTATCAACTACAATGGACCAATCCATCATGTGGGCTGTATATTATGATGCAGATTATGGGAACTGTGATACCTTTATGCTTTCACCATGTGTTCTCATCATTAATAAACTGCCCTGGATATCCTGGCATAAAGAATGTATGTTGGTATGGGCATAATTGTACCTTAAATGCTCTGCTGTTTCTCTGCCACACAGGTCGATTCAGGAGAATAGTGAGCTGAAGATTGAACAGAGGATAGATGAGGTTGGTGAAGACAAGCTGTTTTTCCCCACTCTGTCACTCCAGTTTATTTCGACTTATACTAAACGAAAAACTATCTAGACACATTTTGGTTTCTTAAAAATGATATGTACATGTCTTTTAAGGTATTGGGGCATTACCCTCTTGCACTACAAGTCTTTGCAACACACATACAAGAGGGGGTTATTGAGTGATAATTGAAACACTATACACTATATAGATTGATGAAATTTATTCAGTTAGGTGGAATATAAAATGATTGTGGCATGAAAGCAGTTCATTGCTGTGAAGTTGTTGAATGTAGGGGACCGTGTTTGAGGGGTCGAGCCCAGTGGAGAGTAATACAAAATATTACACTTTTCTGTGCTGATTCTTTGATATCTGATATAAATGTCTGCTTATTTGTTCAACTTTATACCACCGCAGTGTGCAGCCAGATAGTTATAAATATTATAATATAGTGCTCCAAAGTCAGTATACATGTTTGTATTGTAAGAGGTTAGGGTTAGGTTCCGTATCTGCATGATTTTGTGCATTGCCCTGCTGCCATACAACAAGCTGATAAGATAATTGCATGAATGAGTAGGTGTACAGACGTTCCTGATAAAGTGCTCCGTGAGTGTACATTAAAGCCAGTCACCACTATCTTTTCATTTGCAGCATCTGCTCATCAAATGAAGAAACTAATTAGCAAAATGTGGTGCTCATATCTGCCTGACCTTAGGGATTAAACATATTTTTGCATGCATGTGAGGTGGCACCATTAGTGATGTTTGATGTTTAAACCTTAATTATTCACTTTTCATATCTGCCTCAGGTTGGTGTCCATCTCCAATCTCACTTTTATTTAATTTTTTGCTAAACCATTACACTTATTATTCTTATGCTTTCACTACTTATCTATTGAATGAATTTGCTTTTATATACTGTTCGTGATTATATTGTTTTATATAAGTCATATGTTATTTTGCTACCTTTTTAAAAAAATTTTCCCCTTCTGGTTACAGGCTGTTGCACCTTTGAGAGAGAAGATTCGGGATCTTGAGCTCAGGTATATTTGCATTCAACTGTAAGTCTAGTTTTTTTTTTCAAAACTGATTGTTTAAGTGCCTTCACTGACATGCAGTGTGTTTCTCTATCCAGAGCTTTCTGTCTGCTTTTCAGCTTGGACGAATTAGAGTATGTTCAAGGTGTATAGGATTAACATGCATGGAATATCTATAGGGTGACATGTTTTACAGCACCTTGTTGTGGACACAGTTGTTCAGGTGTATGATAATATTTCACTTTTATAGTGTGGTTTCTGGTACTAACACACTTGCAAAAAACATGCAAAAACATGAAGATATGCAAGTGCCTTCAACAGGGACTTGGAAAAACCACAAAGTGTTTAATAATTCATCAGACTAGCCTGCAGACTAACAGGCTTCAAGGGACCAGGGCATAAAATACAGAAGTCCAATTAAACTTTAACATCCCATCAGAGATTCTCGACATGTAAATGATGTGTATTGGCAGTCTGGCAAATCATTGCATGCCTAATCTTCAGACATGTTGAAATCTAGATGAAGTTGGCTTCATTAGTTAGCTAGCTATGATGGTTTAGTCTATGCTGATGATCTAGAGCTCAAGGCCATTGCTGATGCTCACCAGGTGCCACTTCTCACCAGTTGCCACACACATTAGACTTTCAGTTGGGAGCAGTTGTTTCTCAAATCTTGATTGATGTTTTCCAGTTTAACACAAAAGTATCCACCGGTGAAATTTCTCTCTGAGAAGGATCGGAAGAGGATTCTGGTAAGGATGCAACACGTTCTCGTACAATATTGTTTTGCTATTTTCACTAAAGTTCAGACTGGAGGCCCAGGAGAATTATGCAATTATTAAGGCAGTCTGTATGATGTCTGTATTTGTAGAAGAAAGAAGTCTCCAAATGAAAAGGTTAATGTGCTGTTTGGCTTCACTACAAGTGTGCTTGCCATTTTCTTCTACAAATTGAATTAGAACAAGTCAATACTGAGGGCTTGTACTACCGTGTAATTGAAGTGTTGTCACATTTTTGTTGCTTCTGCAGCAATTTAGTGCACTAAATGAATGAATCAAGTGAACAGATGCTGAATTGTAGTCTATAGACATGGCAAAGAGATGTGGCAGGGATGCGAGGAAATTAGAATAATTTGATTTGACATGGATAATTTAGCATGTACATGTCTGTATGGTATCTCGGTATGTACGTTTTAATAAAATGTAATGATGGGTGGAAGACATAATTAGAGTCGCATGGTAAGATTGTTGATGGAACCTAGCCCTTAGAAGCAGCATTTGTTTTGAATAAATCATTTAATAGACTTTCTCCGGCTGTAGATCACTGGTGGTGCAGGCTTTGTGGGCTCCCACCTGACTGATAAACTGATGATGGATGGTCATGAGGTGACAGTGGTCGATAACTTTTTTACCGGCCGCAAGCGCAATGTAGAGCACTGGCTTGGTCATGAGAACTTTGAGCTCATCAACCATGATGTGGTGGAACCACTCTATATTGAAGGTGAGTATTCCCATGCTCCAGCACTATCTGAAAAAATTAAAAGGAAAATTGTCTTGGGTTTTAAATGAGATCTTAAACTCTTTGCACAGAGAGATATATGGATGTGCTTATGTAGATAAAATTACTAATGAATATTGTAATAATGTAATCCTGGTAAAACAACGTAGATCATACACATGATTAAGGTACTCTGATTAAAGATTATACAAAAGATTTCAACATGGAACCATATAATAAAATAGTTTTCTCTCAAATTTTCTTCAAAAATCAGGGGTCAATAATACTACATTAGTATGTCATTTGAAATTAGTGTCTTGTAAAAGTAATGTGCATACTCAGATAGCAAATGTTGATTTTGTACTTTGATTTTTGAAAACATTTTACCTGCTGAGTCAAAAAAAAGTGACAGTGGATGTTGTTTGACATAAGGTTATGTGGCGTACTATCAGTAAAACAGACATTGTTGCTTTCAGATGAATTCTTTTCATCTTTTTTATACGGACTGATCATATTGCATACGTTACACTGGGGAAAAAGGTATTTGATCCCCTGCTGATTTTGTACATTTGCATTCCATTCCTCCTCCTCCAAACACGGCGAGTTGAATTGATGCCAAAGAGCTCCATTTTGGTCTCATCTGACCACAACACTTTCACCTAGTTGTCCTCTGGTGGTCAGATGAG
>JAOUWY010000075.1:13436336-13448945 GCA_025728095.1 Prietella phreatophila
GCACTCTCTCTCTCTCTCTTTCTCTCTCTCTCTCTCTCTCTCCCTCACTCTCTCTCTCAGTTTCTCTCCCTATTTCTCTCTGTAGATGCGTTCTCTCGCTCTACTCCCTACTGCTCTCCCCAGTCCTTCTTTTTATCTGTGTCTTTTTTTTTTTTTTTTACCAAAACCACCTCCGTTTTCTCTCCCTACCTGCCTGACAGCCTGGCATATGTGCAGCATGGCAGGCAGAGATAAAGTGTGAAAAACAGAAGGTCTATCTCTGCCAACATCACTATGCTTTTTAATGGGAAGGAGTTAACAAATGCCAGTGTTTATCGACTTGAATGCTTTGTAAGATGCTTATCTATGGGCTGCTAACAATACACAATTCTGCTGGAGTTATTTTAGAATGATCAGTCAACCCTTATCGCTGTCTTTACAGATAAAGAGACAAAGAGATAAGTAGAAGGCTGCAGGGTTTACATTTGGCTTGGTGGGATTTTTTTACACAGAGAATGCACATCTGAACCAAACCATTTTGTTTGCACTTGTTATAGAGTCTGAACTCATTATGATTACAATCTGGCTGCAGTAATCAAGTGGAGCCTTGAAAATGGGATTATGCCCAGTGCTCAGTAAATAGCTGACGTTTAGCACAAATCAATATACTTGAATGAATTAATGTGATCAGGCAGGGAAATTGTTTATTATTCTGACACCTGATTCTCCTGAGCATATTGATTAAAACTATTGTTCTGTAGTCCAGGGTTCTCAGGGGTGACGTCTGTAATTCATTTTTCATTGTTACAGAAGTGGTAATCACAATCCAACATTTTAACTTGTGTTTATACAGTACTGTGCAAAAGTATTGCAAAAGAAATGCTGTACAGCAAAGATGACTTGAAAAACAATGAAATTAAGTGATTCTGCATTTAAAAAATCCTTTATAAAGAGCAGTAAACTGTAATAAATGAAACAAAGCCAGTATTTGGTGTGACGACCCTTTGCTTTAAAAAAAAAAAAGTAGTCTCAGGTATAATTAGTGCAGTTTTATAAGGAAATGTTCTGTAAGTTTTACTGAGCATCTTACAGAACCAGCCACATCTCTTCTGGAGATTTTGACTGTTGCATTTGCATCTTATTTTTGCAGCTATCATTTGTCTGAAAAGTGTCTTACCACTTAATATGCTGCTTTCTTTACTGACATACAAACATTTTTCTGTAACATTTCATTTTGTGCTGGAAAAGTAATGTTTGGAAATTGGGGGCAAAAATCTTACAATACCATTTTTCAGTTTTTTTTTAAATCCTCAAACTGAGTGTTACATATAAACAAAAAAAAAATAAACATCCCTTTTTCCAGAGACTGTATTTTAAAGATAGTTTTGTAAAATCCAAATACGCTTTACAGATCTTTATTGGAAAGGGTTTAAATTATGTTTTTCATGCCTGTTTAATGAACCATGAACAATATTGCACATGCACCTGTGGAACAGTTCTTAAGACACTAGCAGTTTACAGGCAGTAGGCAATTACAGTTACAATAACTTAGGACACTAAAGAGACCTTTCTACTGACTCTGAAAAACACCAGAAGAAAGATGTATAGTGTTACTGCTCACCTGCGTGAACATGCCATAGACCTGCTGCAGGGAGATGTTGGGTGTGGCAGGGAGACATCCCTACCACTCTACCACTGCTCCACCATAAGGGTTCCAGGGTTAAAAGAGCTAAACATTGTTGAGGGGTGGTACCCGGCTGACGATTGTACAGCTGATCAATGCCATATGGAACCAGGGGCATTGAGCATGCATTAACAGTGTCAGTTCCTCTTGTCACAACCTTATTTACTGGGAAGGTCTGTATGGCTCTGGTTGTATTAGGCAAGCGTGCCTGAGTGTATTAGATGTAACATGAGGAAACCATATGGAACCAGTGGCACTGAGCATGCATTAACATTGCAAGTGGGGCACTCTATGGTCTTAGTCACTGGGGAGGTCTGTATGGTTTTGGTTGCATTAGGCATGTTGGCAAGGCTCAAGGATAAGCAGAGAAATCCTGTGGGCACCGAAGGAGGTGCAACAGGCAGTAATGCCATAGCAGGTCAACTTCTACCTGTGTAATCAATGAAAAATAAAACGTATTTCATGGACACAGGCTTCATCCTTAAGCCATAATATAATTAATGTGTGTATTCTGTGTGCATGTGTGTGTGTATGTGTGTGTGCAAGATGAAACCGCTAAGATCATTTTTAATTTTGTTAATTAATTTATTCATGTTAATCAGTGTAAGATTCAAGACTAATCAGTGCATCTCACCACTCAACAAAACCTCTTGCTAATGGTGAATCTTGAATGAGATACATTTTTTTTTTGACTACGCATTGATTATTCATTCCTTTTGTTGATTTGAGATACATTTACATATTTAATCATGATCCATTGTAGGATGTTCTCCTCCTCACCACCCTGCATTTCCCACAAAATGAATCAAAATTCAATATTTCAGTATGTTTCAGTTGATTATGGGATAAAAGCAACAGCTGCAACAGAGCCTGTATTTGCATTTTAAACATACTTCACTGCTGCAAGCCTGTGTGCTGTTTTGCTTTTTGGAATAAGGAGACAGTGGGTTACATTTGCATTTTCTTATCACAGCCAAATTTAATTACAACATGCATTGTGCCCTGATGTTTACTTTTTCTTATTATAATGCATAAAGAGAATCTAACATAATTTAACTCAGTTTCATGCCCACAAGAGCATTGTATTAGACTTTCTGCTAATGCTCTGTTGCACCAGTTATGATACTTCTTGTGGAAAACATTGCTTATCTGAGTGTGTATGTGTATTTGTACAAGCACTGTTTCTTTTTTCTTATACTACAAGAACATCCCTAATTGAGACACTGTGACAGCTATAAACCAATGAACAAAGTTAATAATAAACCTATATCTGTATGAAAAATATGAGGTTCTTGACAAAACTTTAAATAATTCCATTTGTTTATTATTCAAACTCTTTTCATGCTGATTTATGTCATATTTTTGATGTCCATTGATGTGAGATGTGAGTTTCAATGCCAGTATTGTCAAGCTTTGGATAAAAGCGTCTGTCAAATGAGTAAAAATGTAAATGTAAAAATATTAGGCTTGCCCTTAGAAGAGTCTGATCAGCAAATGCATCTCCTTTTAAAGCAGTTTCATCAAATTTCTCCACAGCCACATAAATGACCAAACAAAGGTTTAATTTTTAATACCCTACACTACAGGATAACAACCATGATTATCATGTACCCCATGCACATTTTAGTGTTTTCCTTGCTCAAATGCATCCACTTTAACTCATGAAGGGTTGTTAATGATCTGATTTGTTCAATTAGGTGTCTTAGGCCAAGTAAAACAAAAATAGGTTGGAGTTGGGAACATGTGAGTTTGTATACTAGGTAATGCTGTTACAGCGGTTTTGGCTTTGGGCTACTGATTCAAAGGCTGTAAGTTCCAATCACTCCACCACTAAACTGGCACTGTTAAGCTTTTGAACATGACCTTTACTCATCATCTGCTTGACTCAGTTGTAAGTCTCTTTGGATAAAATTATCTGCCAAATATGTAAATGTAAATGTAAAAATACTATGGATTATTGCTGTTTAATATAATATACATGAAAGCAGAGATCATGTGTGAAGCGAACAAATTCGTCTGCCACTGTGGGCAGCATCTTGAAAAGCAGACTCCCGGACAGGCTGAACCCCCAGGCTCTCAGACTAAACAACAAGCACCACCCACTACCACTTTCACCTACATCTTCCCCTCACACTAACACAATGAATGTATCAAACATACTGTTCACTTTACAGCATGTACTGGGATCAGACCAGATCTACCTTAATATCAGATTAGATTCTGTTGCACAATAATTCATGTAAATACCTTTATTGACCTAGAGAGATCCTTACTGTTTCGCACTTCCGAGGATGGGGGTTTCAGTTCTGCCTCTGCCCTGTGTGTGCGGCGTTTGCATGTTCTCTCTGTACTTCTGGGTTTCCTCTGGGTACTCCGGTTTCCTCCCCAGATCCACATACATGCGCTGTAGGCTGATTGTCCGTAGAATGTGCGTGCAATTGTGCCCTTTGATGGGTTGGCACCCCATCCAGGGTGTCCCCAGTCCCCAGGAATAGGCTCCAGGGTCCCCATGACCCTGAGTAGGACAAGCAGTACAGAATATGGATGGGTTATTATTATTATTATTATTATTATTATTATTATTATTATTATTATTATTATTAACAGCTTATTAATTTTTTTCATACAGTAATTATAATTTTTTAAATATTTTGCATTCATTATTATTAACTTATTAACTATTTAATATAACTTAAAATCTCCTTGTGTATGTCAACATACATTTAATATATAGCATAATATATTTTCAAAGTTATTGAATCTTGAATCTAATATAACAATTATAAACTACTGGTAATATAAAATAAAATGAACAAAATGCAACAATTAAATGATAAAAAAATACATAAGATTGCATTAAAACGTTTATTTGAGTTGTTTGTTATAATTAGTAGAGCCAGTGAATTCAGCGCGGTCTTCAGTTCAAGGATATTGATTGGTCACATGACGAAGGGGCGGGGTTAAATGCTTCGTCCGGATTCCTGAGCGCGAGCCGAATTTCCTGTCCACTCGGTGTGTAGAGCCGCGCGCGAAGCGGAGCTTTTCTCTTTCCTCCATAACCGGAGGTCTTACAAACAAACAAACGAAGAAAAAGGTAAGTAATCTTAACCGGGCACGCGCCATACATTTTCCCTACATCTAGTATACATTTCTTGTCCTGAGTCACGACACTTGGTTTTAATTATGGAGTCATTTTGCACCCATTTCCCCCCTCTCTTTATTCCCTCTCTTCTTTCTCTTCCATCCTCCTCCCCGTTCTGTGCAGATGTTCCGAAGTCTTGCAGCTGTTGTTCTGCTGGCTGCAGTTTGCTGTCATGCACAGGTAAGTCATTTAATATCCAAAATAATAATAATAATAATAATAAGAAGAAGAAGAAGAAGAAGAAGAATTATTATTATTAAATGACAAAACAGACATGTTTTAAGAATCTCCCATTTGAACTCAGTAAGAAGTCAGTAAGAGTCTCTGTGCTTTTTCAGCCCCTCTGTGTGAACCCTGAATTCTTTAGATTTAACCCTATTAATGCCAGGGCAGTGAGGAATTGACTCACTGTCTACAGTATACAGGGATATTAGTGACATAATGAAACTTATCTATGGGCTAACCCTGCTCATGGTTCTGTTTTTTTATTTTATTTATTTATGTATTGCTTATTGGAGTTATTCGAGTTCAGGTCTGAGAATAAATGGACACTGAATGTGTTTGACCAGTTCACACCTGTTTCTTGAATATTAAAATTACACCTGTATATGTATTTATCTACATAAAATGCAGGTATAAATGCAAGTATTCAACAGCACAATGAATTGGTTGGACAGAAGGTGTTGATTCATTTTCTGCAACAGCAGCTCTGACAATATTGGCAGCTGTAATACAAACCACAGGTTTATATCAATGCACTTTTATCGTTTCTATAGTAACAGCTCACTCACAAGGACTTGTATGGTGGACACTCCACGTAAACCAAACTGAATTATTAACAGTTTGTTCTTCTACGTCTTTAATGCTGATGTAATACCTTAGACAAAATGTGTAATTCGCCATTGTTTATTGCGGATAATTGTCACAAAATTGTAAACTGTTTTACATGATCTCCATTTTATTCAGCCCAAGTGTTCTAACACTTAAAGTGCACCTATTATGGTTTTCAGATATTACCTTCCATGGAGTGTGTTATAGAGCTGTTTGTGAATGTAAAAAGTCTACAAAGTTTCAAAAATCAAAGTGTACGACTAACGGAGTTATTGACTCCCAAAAGAAGGAAACGAGTCTGAACAGCTGAAACGAGTCGTTAGTAATTCCAGACTTACTTCCTGCATTAACCTACGTAGGTTTGTAACAAAAAGCCCCGCCTCTGGTCTTCATCGGCTGCTCGTGAACAGACAGAGCTGAAACTCATTATGGTAGTTGGCGTTTCCTTTTTGAAACACGCTGACAGCAGTAGACCAATCACAACAGACTGGGACATCTGACCAATCAGAGCAGAGTATGCTCTCTGAAAGGAGGAGTTTAGAATGAATCCCTTAGAACGGATCATTTAACAAGTTGTTTGTGAAACTAGGGAAAAAAAGTGATGCTGCAGTTTAAATTATGAACACAATAAAATGTTTTTTTGACCTTGCATGCATGTAAATCTATTGTATGAGACCTTTAATACAGAATTAGGCCCATTTCAACACCATAATAGGTGCGCTTTAACAAAGTGGTTTTCTGGATTCCTAGAAAACATATTGATACAGTTGCAATTTATGTCACACTTTTAAGGTTCTCATTTGACTTATCCTTGTATAACTATTGTTTATATGCCGAGTAAGTAATATTTCAAAACAAGCTTTTTGTTAGGAGATTTATCATTAAGAGTTTATTTCACATTTATGGAAGGTGTGTCAGGGCTCAAAATTTTCTAACTCTGTTTAATTCAATTTGATTTATATAGCGCTTTTAACAATGCACATTGTCACAAAGCAGCATTACAGAAATTCTGGATATAACTTTTTTATTTAAGTTTATTCCTAATGAGCAAGTCAGAGGAGACCTGGGCAAGGAACACAGGTTAGGATAACAATCGTTAAGTTTTCCCCCATGGGAGAGTCTTCAGGACAGATACTCATTTTTTTTTTTGTTAACGTGGCATGCCTTATTAAATGCACTAGAGAACAAAATAGAGAGCTTGGGAACAAATGTTAATAGTTGCTATAATGGTAAGAGATAACAGGAGCTAACTTGTTTCCCATACATTCTACAACCTTAAACCTTGCTATAAATAGTAATGTAGGACATGTCGTTTATTAATAAATGAAAACATAATAATTACCAAATTGTTGTAGTTTAACCCTCCTGTTATGTTGGAAGAAAAGGTTACATCCATTATGTTATGGGTCAAAATGACTTCCATAGTTTAAATACACACAAAAACAGCAAAGAACAGCTTAAAAAGTCTATCTTATATAGTGCTTTTTTTAACCTTAATGGTTCTAGAAATTGCTTTCACCCATTCACACTCGTACACCAGTGATAGCAGAGCTGCCATGCAAGGCGCTAACTTGCCATCGGGAGTAACTTGGGGTTCAGTTTCTTGCCCAAGGACACTTCGACATGTGGAGTCATGTGGGCCGAGAATTGAACCAACCAACACTCCGAATAGTGGACAACCCACTCTACCACCTGAGCCACCGCCACCACCTTAAAACAGTAAATCTTTACTAACCTTTTAGTAAACCTGTCTCGGACAAGCCATAAGAAGAAATATTTGCATATAAGTTCCTGACCCTGAAGGAGGAAAGTCAAAAAATTTCAAAGAGAAAAAGAGAGATTAACCAGTATTTCCGACATCTCGAATGTGGAAATGGGTCAAATTGACCTATGATATATTAGGAGTGATAACAATAGCTGCATTTAATACTGTGCTGCATCATATTGCCCCTTTTTTGATTGTTTCCCTATAACAGCATGTTGTGTTTCATTACTTAAGACACATTTAAAACAACTTTAATATTGAATGTTTAAACACAGGAGGTCAGGAGGTCAGGTCTGATATCCTGTTTAAACCTGCTTGTTTTAATGAGTTTTGTATCTGGATTGTATTCTGATAAGATGCTAACTGCAGGCATTTACATTTGGAGCCAAATTGGAAAATCCTGTCAAATCCTGTCTCCTCTCTCCATCACTTGTAATATTCAAATCACCTCATAACAACATACAGCTATTTGTATACCTAGTTTGAAGCTGTTTTATGCAAAAGATGCTTGTGGAATCACATTTCATGACAAAATGGTATTTAAAAATGCCATCTCCATGCTCCATATGATTTCTGGTATTGTACAGTATATTGTGAGGGGCTTGTAGGTTGTTACTGGGTATATGCTGGGTGCATTTACATGTGAATATTTAATTGAATAATCCCTAATTCGGATATAATGCCAATAGCCAGCATGTATGAAACGACCAGGTGCAAAGTGCTTCCCAGAAATCTGTCTCTACAAACCACATTGTCAACCCAAACCCCTCGTTATACATTACATCAAAACACACAGATCTAGTGTTGCTCAAATTGCCACCTTTAGAGGGACGTAAAATTACAAGACCTGTGACAGTATCAGAATCTTTTGCATAAAACAATTCATAATGAGGCACAGTGCTAAAATCTGATGATCAAAGGTTATGAGATGATTTGCATAGTGTGTCTAATGCAGCAGTCAGGATTTAAAATCTGGCTATCTAGAGACACATTTCACTACAAATATAAATGGGGTCAAATCTTATTAGGACACAAATCAGATACAAGACTCCGAGTGTAAACAGAGTGCTGGGGGTGTGTTTTTGATGCTGATGGCGATAAGGATGATGATGGCATTTGTGTGCTTGCATCTTTGTGCGTCTGTGTTGGGTAAACAGGGTAAGAGACAGATGGCAGTTAACGATGACAAACCGGTGAGTGTAAAGCGTAGAAGGGAGGATTGATTGGGTTGTGTCTGATTGTATCACTCAGATGTAGCTTTTCAAACTGCAGAACAGTAACTAAGGAGAAAGATTCACACTCCAAACCTAGGTGTGGTTTAGATATAGAAGGAATGTGTCTTAATCCTACGACTTAGGGGTTTTTTTCTCTCTGCCTTTTTTCTCCCTTAGTGCTGCTGGGTTAAAACCTCATAATCTGTATAAATGTGTTTATTTTTTCTTATGTCTGTGCCTGTAAAAGTGGCATTTCATTCTGAAACATGCACTAAGTGTATATAAAAATCCATTTTGTAATGTACATAAGAATCAGATGTAAGTGGTATACCGTGTAAGATTAAGAGCATTTCAAGAGCTCATGGCTCATTCGACAGATTTCATGCATGAAATGTGTAGAATGGTGGACGGATTAGATTCAAAAAATGTTTCAGTGCAGTTTTTTGTTCTCGTAGCACATCTGTGGTACCACTGTTGCAGTTCAGTGCTTAAGACATTGTGCTTCAGCACAGACGGTCATGAGTTCAAAACCCCAGCACCGCCAGGCTGCTAGTGTTGGGCCCTTGAGTAAGGCCCTTAACCCTCAACTCCTCAGATGTAGAAATGAGTCAATTGCAATCACTTTGTATAAGGCTGTCTGCCAACTGTAAATGCAATTTTTTTGTGACAACACTGGATAAAATCTTGTGCTGCGAAAAGTAAGATATTGTCTTAAATGTGTCTAATTTTAAGACCTCAAAGAGGATACTGGAGATGTAACTGAATACAAATATCTTATTCAGACTGAACAGATAGCTTCCTGGGATAGGCTCCAGATTCCCCCGCGACCATGAACAAGGAGTAAGCGATAGAAGATGGATGGATGGATGGAGACTGAGCAGATAATGTATACAAATACAGATACGAATATGAAGCATACTGTTTGGCAGATAGGTTCACATGTTAACAGGTTCTAGATTAAAGGCATCAGGACAGGGATCCTGCTGGACAAAAGAGTCGTACTTTTACTTTCATGCAGACTTGGGTAAATGGTCAAAATAGGAAACTTTTGGGGGACAAACAAAGACAACGTTCATTAACATGAACAGCAGCACCGCACGATGCATTGACAGTATTCTTAGTAACTGCCTGCTAGTTTGTTTTTAGAGCTAACTAAATTTGTTAGAACATATCATGGACAGGTATAAACAAAAATCACATAATGTAGCTGAGGTTGAGGAACTGTCAGAGCCAGAATTCACGCATTGCTGGCATTTCTACATCTGGATTTTTTTTTCAGTGTTTTGCAAAAGAAACAACGAAAACGTCTTCTGATTTAGACCACATCCACTTCAAGTTTAAATCCAAAATTGTTTTGCACAGTCTGTCACTGTGATGTTTGTTGGTAAATGAGAACATGAAGTGGCTTTGACTTTGCGTGTTGCAATGATGTCACATGACACATCTTGGCCAAAATCTGCAGAAATTCTGCAATAAGTTTGCTTGATTTTGTCTTAATTTTACCAATCACACAATCACAAAATCCTGGAGGGACTGGTGTTGAAATGCTTGACTGTACAGATACGGTTAAAATTTCATCTTTAATGGAAATTCTGTAGTTAAGGCTCACATACACACTTTCGGTTTCGAGAGTTCTTAGTGGCGTGTTCTCTCTACTCCGCCTTGGCCAGTACACCGTTAGTTCCTATCTCCCTAAGATTCTAAGGAATGATAGGTCGCTTACATGTGCTGAAAGGGTTTCGGCCCAAATTAAAGAACATTGCTTTCACTTGTATGAGCTTAAATACCCTGCAGTATTGCCACACACACATCAGTATTGAGAGAGACCGGTCAGTATTCAGAGAGACCAGTCAGTATTGAGTTAGACCAGTCTGACTAAACAGTTAATATTGGGAAAGATCAGTCAGTATCGGGAAAAAACAGTCAGTATTGGGAAAGACAGAAATCCACTACACATGGGTTTATGTACTAACTTTGTTGGTTGTCCACATCACTGCCCTGTGTAGGTCTATGGTGTGTTAGTGAATATCCATCATATAATCTTGTTTGTGAACTTACATGAAGATGGCATTCATTAAAAACTGAACACTATTCCAGGAACAATATTCTGATGGTTGGAGTCATACAGATTAAGCAGAGACTTTGCCATTGTTATATTTTCTCTTTATTTAATCTATCCCAGCATATAATATTTAAAAACAACAACAAAAGCACACAGTGTTACAATATTTAGACAAATAAAATAAAAGTTCATCTAAAAATGAAATGTAGACAGATTTCTCATTACCCCAAGAGCAGTCAAATAGTCGAGAGGTATTCGGAGTTCATCTGTTGCTTTGGGTCCTTTAGAGATTTTGGGCTACTGTTAATAGCAAGTAATGAAAGTCTGTATCACCCAGAATCATTTTGTAGACCATATAAGATGCTTCAGTTGAATAAAATTGTGTAAAACTGTTGCTTGAATAATGAATAATGACTAAATTTGACATCAGGTGAATGTAGTCCATTGTAGTACATCCTACAATATGACATCTGCTGGTGTCCTAGGTAAAGAATTGTTGTGTTCGCCAAAACAAAAAACAGCTGAAAATTTTAATAACTTTGTCTTACTCTTGCTGAACAATACACAAGTAGAATTGATGGCATCTATTCTTTGCATCGATCATATGGATGATGGAAGGACAGGAATATATTAAGACATATGTATTAATACTGTACAGTACAGTTCATTTTTGTGACTTTTCAGAGCTTTTACAAATGTAACATCGTATATAATGTATAATATGTATATAACTGTCTAGTACATGTATGTATTAAAAAAAAAGACATTTCCCAGTCGATGGCACATGTCGTCAAATGCACATGATGTTGGGGTTCAGTTTCTTGCCCAAGGACACTTCGGCAACTGGAGTCACGTCGGCTGGGAATTGACCCGCCAACCCTACAATTAGCCGCTAGCTTTAGCAGAAACCCAGAGTCACCGACAATAACTTTATTCAGTTTACTGTTCGTCAGCGTTACCTTTTATTCCCAACATGACCTCAGTCACCATCAAAGGGAGGAGTAATCGTCAAGCGACTGAGGAAAAAAAGTGTGTGACCTCCAAGTCCTCTAAGGCAGGGGGGGCATTTTATATTAAATGCCACAACGAAAATGAAACTTTACAACAGGGGAGCTTGTGTTGGACAGACACACAACAGTGATGCATGAGCACGAATTATGTTTATATCCAAAATGCTCCACTGTGTGCAAGGGCTTGGGGAAACTGGTACACGTTGCTTAAAAGGTTTAGTTTAATTCAAGTTTATTGTCATTATATGTTGTATTTGTGTGATACAGTGCAAATTCTGTAGTTTATTATAACGGAAGTGATCTATTTGTAACAAGGCCACGTTGCTCCTCACTCACAATGTAGATGCGGTGATAATAAGATCTGTAATGTCAAATTAAACTGTACGATTAAAGTAAACATAATTAAAACAATATGTATAAAGGCAGTGAGCCATAGAAACCATAAGGTGTAGTGTAATGGAGATTTTATTATTCATTTAGGACTGTAGTTTAATTGTCTGCTTTTTTGTGCATCCATAAAATGTAAGTAATTATACATAATATAAAGTATATATAAACTTATACTTGTAAACTTGTAAAGATTTAATCTGAAGTTTATTTTTTGTTACACTCAGTTTGTGGATTTTATTCTTAAAAAAATCCTGAAAAAATGGTACTGAAAGTAATCAGAGAGAGAGAGAGAGAGAGAGAGAGAGAGAGAGAGAGAGAGAGAGAGAGAGAGAGAGAGAACACTGAGAGGAAAATGTGTATGCATGTCAGGTTTTTTTTTACTAGGGTGTCATTGCATGACATGGAGGGAAGCTAATACAATTGTGTTATTCAATTTCACTCTGAGAGAGAGCGATTCTGTGTGTGTGTGTGTGTGTGTGTGTGTGTGTGTGTGTGTGTGTGTGTGTGTGTGTGTGTGTGTGTGTGAGAGAGA
>JAOUWY010000075.1:13488777-13498939 GCA_025728095.1 Prietella phreatophila
GTGGTTCGGGGGTTCAAAATCCCAGCACGGGGGGGGGGAATCCAGTCAGCAGCAGTTCTGCAGGAGGAAACACCTTGTTGATGAGAGAGGGCAGAGGAGAATGGCCAGACTAGTTTGAATCTGACAGGAAGTAACTCAAATAACCCCTCTTTTTCAATTTCATGTGATTTTATTGTCATTTCAACCATATACAGCTGGTACAGTACATAGTGAAACGAAACAACGCTCCTCCAGTGCCATGGTGCTACATAAAAACAACACACTAACCACATGAGATGACTCCGAACTAAATAAGATCTACCATTGTGAGGAGAAAAGCATCTTAAAACACACAACATGTTGAACCTTGGGGCAGATGGGCTACAACAGCAGAAGACCACATTGAGTTCCACTCCTGTCAGCTAATAACAGGAATCTGAGGCTACAGTAAACTGGTTAGTTAAGGATTGGAGTAAACATCACCTGGTGTTTTTTTTTTATTTTTTTTATTTTCAACTATCCAGAAGAAGAACAAAAAGGAAAAAAATATATAGCTTTAACATGAAAACAAATAGCATTATTTCCACTAGAAAATAAAATATAATCTACCTACTATGTGAAATAAACCAAACATGAAATAGATCATAAATCTCATGTGTGTAGCTGCATAATACACTGAAAAGTAGGAGCTTCTCTGATCATAGACCATAGCTGTACCAAGAACTTGCACATGGTGAATATTAATACAGGACTTTATTGTCTTCTTCACACTTGTACATTATTATCTAGCAATCCAACTGGAATTAATATCCATTGTAATCATTCATAGGATTCTGGAAAATTGCCAAATTGTTCTCTTGGAATTGATTAATACTGTAAATATAATGCTTTTATTGTTTTATTTTTTTAATGGGTGAAATATACTTGGGCATTCCTAAATATACTTGCGCTGAGTGCCAACCTCTCACCTTGTGTGTGAAAAAAACACTGATCATTTATGCGTACTCCATATTTGATTCAATTATTCCAGATCACTGATTTAAACCTTCAGTGTTTGATCGGTGCTTGCTAGCATTTATTGCCCTGTCTTTCTCACTTAAAGATTAAATAACAACTAGAGATATTTATTTACCCTTGATAAAACTCTTGATAGTATGTTACTGATGCAGTAGTTTTTTTCTCAGTTTGACTCTAACGTCCCATAATAAAGAATGTTTTGTGTGGGTTTTCTAAATACAGTACAGTACTGGGCTGTCAGCTGTGTTTCATCCATTATCTCTTTACCAAAGAGAGATAGATGGTGTAATCATAGTGTAATAGGATTAAAATAATTAATGGTAGAAAATTGTGTACAAATAATATAGATAAACTTTGAATGTTTCTGTTGATGCAGTACATAAT
Source organism: Prietella phreatophila (assembly GCA_025728095.1). Classification (NCBI taxonomy): domain Eukaryota; kingdom Metazoa; phylum Chordata; class Actinopteri; order Siluriformes; family Ictaluridae; genus Prietella; species Prietella phreatophila. The sequence goes on from JAOUWY010000075.1 coordinate 13,490,158, forward strand.
TTATGAGAATACTTGTAAGAACCTGATAAAACGTTTTTTTTTTTTTTTTTAAACCCATCTCTGAACGTTTCGCTCTCTTTGTCTCTCAGAAATGTAAACCTCATAAGCGCTCTGTGTGTGGCAGTAATGGGAAAACCTACAGAAACCACTGCGAGCTTCACAGAGACGCCTGCCTTACTGGACTCAAGATCCAGGTGGCACATGATGGCCACTGCAAAGGTGAGCAAGGGAAAGTATCAGAAAGGAGCCTATGGAGCACTGAATCTCATTTTCTGCAATGGAATGGAGAAAATAGAGGGCATGTCATCTCATTATCTTATATACTGGGGAACTTATAGGGCACTGCATCTCATTTTCTCCACTGGAAGTGCACTGCAGAGGGCACTTCATCATGTCTTCTCACATGTAGAAACACCCTACAGGGCATGTTTTTTTTGTTGTTGTTATTGTGCCCCCCCCCCCATTTGTTTTTCTCCATTTTCTGCAATTGGGGCACTTTATCACATTTTTCAACTGCGGTCAAGGGCACCCAATAAAACACTTCATCATATTTTATGTGCCATATGGGCACCCTAGCGGGCAGTTTATCATATATAATCTACCACATGGGCACTTAATTATGTTTTGTTTTCCATAAGGGCACCCTAGTGGGAACTTTATCAGTGTTTTTTTTTTTTTTCCCTCAGTATGTATTGCTTTCTTTTGGGTTTTATACAGGGTGCCTAGAAACTTATGGTGCTCAATATATGGCATCCACAAAAAGAAACTAAAAACTGAGCCTGTTCTGAACATGATTCAGTGCTTAAAAAGCCTGACAAAAGCATGGGTTTAGACATGGATTAAGCTAGCTGTGACAAGTCTTTCAGAATATGGAGCCTAAGGTGCAGTTCTGAAGCTAATTTTGAAAATATATTTTCAATGAATAAGCTTTCCCATGGTGCCATGGTCTTTCTGTTGTAAGTAGCAAAAGATCGCGTTTAAATAAAATTGACTGATTAAATCCCCAGAATGATTTAAAGCTGTTGGGGGATTCTCAGGGGTCCATGACATTCGTGGAAATCACCACTATTCCACCATTACCAAGTTTATAATTATAAGCCAGTTTGACTGATCACGTAAATGAAATGTGTTTAATTCAAACCTCAATAATGTATACACAAGCAGCCTATAAATTATGTCAACTTAAATCTAATTGAGCAGTTTTAATGCAAGGGTATTACAATTGAAACATTCGGAACGAAAAAGGCTCCAATGAATATCAAAAATATTATTGTACACATTTAAATAATGACCCTAATATTTATATTGATATTTATTGTATTTGTAAACTAAATCTGTGCTCCGTCGAATATCCATGGAATGTTTATTTATTTATTTATTTATTTTTATTTGAAGGGGTTACTGGCTGTAAAACGTTTGAGAACCCTTGATTTAAAGGCATGCATTATTGTACATGGAGTTGTTCTCACTAAAGAAGGTGTATAGTCTGATCTTTATAACAGATTTATCTCAGGTTCCGGATAAGCCTGCACTTACTTACGTATGGGACAGTAACTAAACTCTAGCAGTTAGCTGGCTTTAGACTGGGTGTTTGCTCATATTTTTATCCTCAAATACAAATGTATATGTGTGTCCAATCTTTTGAATATTAAATGGCACCAAGTGAGAATCTCAACTGATCTTGATATTGTATTAAACAATCTAATTGTATTATTACTTAAAAAGTTGCATGGTAATTTCTATTTGATGTCATGGACATTTGCTTGATATCTACTTGAATGTTTTTCATTGATTATTAGGGATTATTGCAATTTTTTTATTTTATTTTATGACAGAAGTACCATTGTTTCAATACAAATAGCAAGCTCGGGTGAGGAACCTGGATCGATCACGGAATTATCAGTAAGATGAGATGAGCAGATTTAAATCAGCTGGAACCAGTGTGAACCGCTGAACTGATTAGGAAGTCATTACCTGAGGGTTGAACACTGACCAGGCTGTTCTGTCAGATGCCAAACAGATAACACATTATCAGATCAGTCGGTACTTTTCTCAGATGGAGTTCCCTATGTCAAACGTTCCATTATAAAAGCTGGTATTTTATAATGTTAGGTTTTTTCAACAGTACAGGGCAATACAGTATAATACCGGGCTGTCAGACGTGTTATTTTAACTGTAATTTGTTAATAAGAGACATAGAATGAGTTAAACATCATTGTTAGTGCTTTACTGCTATAGTCTTAACACAGTGGTGATATGGGGACTTCTGTGTGCTACCAGAAAAGTCTAGAGGTGCTAACGGAAAAGTTTATGGGTGCTACCAGAAAAGCCTAAATGTGCTACCAGAAAAGTCTAGGGGTGTTACCAGATAAGTCTAAAGGTTCTACAAGAAATGTCATGGGGTGCTCCAAGAAAAATGGCTAGGGGTGCTACCAGAAATGATTAGGGGTGCTCCCGGAAATGTCTAGGAGTGCTCCCGGAAAAGTCTGGGGTGATACTGGAAAAGCCTGGAAGTGCTCGCAGAAATGTCTAGGGGTGCTACCAGGAAAGTCTAAAGGTGCTCCAGAAAAAGTCTAGGGGTACTAACAGAAATCTTTTTTTTTTGTTAAATAAAAATAGACCATACAAATTATTCCAGTACCTAAAGCATCCTCTAAGTGAACCTGTTTCATACAGCATTTAGTTCATACAGCATTTCAAATAAACTACAGAAATTGAAATATCCTTGAAATGAAACATATTAATGCAATTCCTATATGTACATCATTGTTTTGTTGATTGTAGCCACATAATTGTATTTAGCAAATATCGGTGTGCATATGCATGCGAGTCACTGCTGTTTATCATGGTCACGGACATTTAAGTGATTTAGTTTAAATGTGGTCTGTAATGTAAGCATGTTTGTTCCTTTCTTCAGACATTAAGCCTGGAATTTCTCTTATTTTTCTGTTGCAGAGAGGAAAACAGAGAAAGCTGCTGCCAGTCCAGGTGAATGTAGGGTCTGATATCTCTCCTCTTCCACATATTGACCGATCAGTTCCCTTATTGCTGATCAGCAGAATAAGCTCATTGCTACATCCAGATGAGTATGGGTTCACTTTTGATTCTCGTTCCTCTCAAGGTTTTTTCCTCTTGTCGTCTCAGGGAGTTAATTCTTCACCAGTGTCGCCTCTGGCTTGCTCATTAGGGATAAATAACAAATTGTCCAGATTTCTGTAAAGCTGCTTTGTGACAGCGTCCATTTCTAAAATTGCTATACAAATAAAAATTTAATTGAATTAATATTTAACTAATAAACGACAAAATGGAAGCTGGTACAAGAACAGATTTGAACAGTATTCAATCAACTAAATGTTGCTAAGAGTCACAATAGATACACCTGACTATAACACACTACGCTCTCGGATAAATATATTTTGCCAACTTCTAATGTAAGCAAATAAAAAACTAGATCAGTGTCTTTATTTGCATGTACTGTAGTTTGTTTTTTTAAGAAATGAGTGTGTGTCTCTGCAGTGGTCTGCTATGTGGGTGACCGTAACGAACTGCGCAGGCGTGTGATTGAGTGGCTGCAGACTGAAGTCGTGCCAGATGGCTGGTTCACCAAAGGCTCGAACTTCACTGAGCTCCTGCTCAAGTACTTCAAGGTGAGTTTAAGGATGTGCAATTTTCCGAATTTTATACCTATCTTTCAAACTGACTTTGATTTCCTATGAGTAGAATTATTTGGATTTGTTCTTCCTTGCTCAGTTACATCATGGTCTGTAAAATATAAAATTAGATGTTAACTTTATGATGCTGGACCTATGAGACACCCTGTATTTTAACAAAGGAAAAATGCACAAAAAACAAACAAAAAAAACCATTTGTTCAAATAAGTGACGTTTAGCCACTGTTTCTCTCCTTGAGCGTTAATAGACATGTCCTTTCATAGGCCTGCTTGTAATATCAATATTGTAAACTCAGCTGATTAAGCTTCTATCTGTTTCACTACAGCATGTGGCTATCCAACAACTTGATAACAATGTGACATTCAAGGCATTATCCAACATGATATTTATGGGAAGATTTAAAACATTTCCAAGTCATTTTGGTCAAATATGTTCATGATTTCTTAAAGATGAGCTGTCAAAATATGCTGAAATATGCTGAGAAACTTAATTCTGGCAGAATATCAAGAGCTGGAGGTGGGGCATGAAGTAGGTTTATTTTATCTTTTTGTCAGTCCTTGGAATTAAAATTTCGATTTGGAACTCATCTGGGCTTAGGTGTTATTCTTATATTGTTGTTTGATGTATTTGCTGGTTTACGTTTCCCTTTGAAAATGTCAATGTGCTTAGAGAGTCCATATATTAAAGAAAAATAATGACAGAAGTCCTTCGCCAATCACTAATAAATTATACATCAAATATGAAAAATTAATTTAGCAACATTAAATTAGTAAAAACACTTCTATTAAATCCTACCGGTTAAGCAAACTTTAGTTATTGAGTTGCATAGATGAATTTTATAACAAGCAAGCTAAATTCTTCTTGTGTATAGAGAAAGCACTGAGGTGGGAAGATAAAAAGGAAATTCAGGACTTAAAATCACATAAATTTAAAAGAAAATAAAAAGTATGACATGGTAGTGTGAAAACCCACTCTACTGTTGAGAGAGAAAGATTAGATAAAGCAGCATATCACTGATGCAGGGTTTTACATAAACCAGTATTTTTGAGGTTAGCGGTTCATGTTCCAGTAGATAATGGCTTATCAGGCTTAAGTGCTATAATCAAACCTCATTACGCTGTAACACATGTGAATGATTAATGACCTGGGTGACCCTATTTATGTCTTGAGTGGGTGAAAGTGCATCGCTAATAATAAAAATCTCACAATCCCATGGTTACTCCTAAAGAGACTGTGTTCCTTTATGAGTCTGGTTCCTGCTAAGATTTCTTCATGTCATGTCGTCTCAGGGAGTTTTTCCTCACCTCTGTCACCTCTGGCTTGCTCATTAGGGAATTTAGTCTACATCTGTATTTCTGTGAAGTTGAATAATATACAAGAATTGAACTGAGTATGTATCACTACATAAGATGGCTTAGCCTTTAGCGCTTACATTGTCATGTTTAATCAAGTAAAGAATAAAATTCAACATCATGCTATTATAGGAAAATAATCAAATACAGATTAGTGTGATGCAGCCTGGGGCAAAACACAGTTACTGTTACCACTGTAAAGTCAATTATTTTCCTGTAACAGAACATCCAGAAATGTTTTATTGCCCTTATAGGACATCAATTAGTCATCGATTAAAAGCTTTTAATTTATTAAAGAATATAGTTACATTTAATGTTGTTAATAAATTTGCTTCCATTAAGGTTCAGATTTCTCAATATGACATCAAACTAATTCACCACAAAGACATTTTTTATACAACTTTACCAAGGGTGCCAATAATTCTGGAGCTGACTGTAGATCAGCATTACTCGGTGGTGTATGTTAATTTAGGGAATTCTCTCAGCGTCACACTCACACCAGCTGAGGAAGAGGCCTGGCTGATCTCTATCAGCAGCAGACTGATGGGAATCCAATTATGGCATTAATAATTAATGAACCTGAATATCTGACTGATTCACGATTAGGTAACTATAAAGTAAAAGCTTATAGATGTCTTAAACTCTCATTAATATAAGATGTTATCTCAATGGAAACATAGAACTTAACGAAATATTTATATGTAAAAAAAAAAAGTTTGTTTTTTTTAAAGAAAAAAGTATTTTCCATCCAATCTGATTTCTTCTGTTTTCGTGTATATCTCATACTAAATTGTTTCAGAAATTAAAACAAAATCATATATAACACAAAAAGTTTTTAAATGAGAATGTTATTTATTATAATGTTATTTTTTACCTAATACCAACTGGGCCTGTGTGAAAATGTATTTGGCCCCATAGGTACTAATTCCCCAAATCTATGAAACTGCATTCATAATGGGGTTCAGCTGGACTAGACACAGCCAGGCCTGATTACAGCAAACCCTGTTCAATCAAATCAACACTTAAATTTTCAACAGCATGAAGTTGGTTAAAACGTCTTAGCCAGTAACACACTATACCAAAATTGAAAGAAATTCTAGAGATGATGAGGAAGAAGGTGATTGAAATACATCAGTCTGGGACTGATCTTAGACTCGGCACAGTAGTGAACCTTCCAGAGGTGTCCGACCTTCCAAAATTCCTCCAAGAGCACAACAATGACTTATCCAGCAAGTCACTAAAGAGCCAAGGATAACATCAAAGGACCTACAGGCCTCTCTGGCATCAATAAAGGTCACTGTTCATGACTCCACTATTAGACAGGTACTGGGCAAAAATGGCATCCATGGAAGAGTGGTGAGGTGAAAACCACTGTTAACCCAGAACAACATTTAAGGCTTGATGATCATTTGAGGACCTCGATGATCCTCAAACCTTTTGGGAGAATGTTCTATTGATTGATGAGTTGAAAGTGGGACTATTTGGAAGACAGGGGTCCCGTTATATCTGGTTTAAACCAAACACAGAATTCCACAAAAAGAACATCATTCTTATAGTTAAGCATGGTGGTATGGACACATGAATTCTGCTATTCTATTCCAGAAAATCCTAAAGGAGAATGTCCGGTCTTTAGTCTGTAAGTTGAAACTCAAGTGTAAATGGATTATGCATCAAGACAACAATAAAAAAGCATAGGAGCAAGTCCACATCTGGATGGCTCAAAAAAAGCTAAATTAATGTTTTGAAGTGGTCTAGTCATAGTCCTGACTTGAACCAATTGAGATGCTGTGGCAGGACATTAAGCGCGCAGTTCATGCTCAAAAATCCCTCCAGTGTGGCTGAACTAAAACACTTCTGTAAAGAAGAGTGGGCCAAAATTAGACCACCACAGTGCTGTGAATCACTGATCTCCAGTTATCAGAAGCATTTGTTTGCAGTTATTGTTGCTAAAGGTGGCACAACCAGCTTTTAAGTTTAAGGGGGCAAGTAGTTTTGGGTGATAGGTGTTGGAAAACTTAATTTGCTTCAATAAAAAATAAATAAGTACTGTATTGTGTTTACTCAGGTTGCCTTTGTTTTATGTTGTTTATCGTTTGAAGATCTAAAACTACTTAGTATGAGACATACACAACAACAGAAGAAATCAAAGAAAATACTTTTTCACAGCACTGTACATAGAGGTGTAACGGTACACTCTGGTTACGATTCAAGTGAGTTCGATTCTCAGAATATTTTAAGCAAATTTTGAATGAAGAAAAATGATGACGTGAAAGACTCCTTTTTTTATTTCTGAATCATAACCAGTACAGTAACAATGTGCATGTTTGTCTGTATAAAACTGAAAACATCTGAAATTGCTATGAACAGATGTTTAATATTGTCAACAAAATGTGCTACAGGTTCACCATATCTCAAAAAAGAAAGAAAGAAATTGATCAATTCTCTCAAAAATCTGATTAAATAAAACAAAGGCTTTGACCTGGCGAAAATGATCGACTGAAACACAATGAGCTCCATCGCAGTGTCGGAGGCTTCGTTTTAACAAGAAATAGTGCTCCAAAGTCGGCTCAAATGCCTGACTTCCACGTTTATATAACTGATATAACATTGTTGAGTAACCATATGACCTATAATGAATGTCGGTCATTGGTCAATTTAGTCTAAAAGTATATGGTCATACATTGGCACTGTATGCTGTGTAGGGCCAAGTGTGTGTTCAGCGAGCATGATGAAACACTGATACGCTTTGTCTGAGCGTATGTGGCACATTCTGAGGTGTGCATGCACTCTGGTTATGTTGCAGAACTACGATAACGGTGACTCACAGCTGGACTCGACCGAACTTCTGCGCTTCATCCAGCACAACGAGTCAGCGGTGGAGCTCCACTCGTACGCAGAGGACGAGAACAACCGGCTGCTCAGGTAAAAACACGCCTTGTACACTGTACTCTATGTATGTACATATTTAATACATTGCATTAGCCGAACGTTATCTTTTAAGTAGGCAGTGGTGGTTTGGCGATTAAGGCTCTGGGTTACTGATCAGAAGGTCGGGGGTTCAAGCCCCAGCACTGCCAAGCTGCCATTGTTGGGCCCTTGAGCAAGGCCCTTAACCCTCTCTGCTTTAGGGGTTTTGTATCATGGCTGACCCTGCACTCTAACCCCAACGTCCTGACATGCTGGGGTATGTGAAGAAAAGAATTTCACTGTGCTGTAATGTATTTGTGATCAATAAAGACTCATACTCATTATCATTTTAGGCCAACTGTGCTCTTGCCTGGAGTCATGAGCAGTCTGGAGTTTTACTCGTGTGATAATTGGAAAAATTTACATGCTGTTTAGCACATATGGTGTTAAGAGTAGTGTTTAATTAGTGGTTTAGGGTCTGACACATTAAAAGAAGGACTTCTGTTACTGTTACTAAGGTGAGGTGAGAGTTAGGAGATAACAGTTACGGCATGTTTGTCCCATCAGTGAACTTTGACTGCTGCAGTTTATTACAAAAGGAAAACATGTTTTTGAATTACAGTAAAAGGACAACAGTGCTCACAGGAGGGAGAAAGTGCAAATGAGCACAATAAATGCCTCACAATATTTCATAATATTATTATCATTTTTACAAATACTCCATGTTTAAAGATACACTGACTAAATTTGAAAAAAAGTGGCTTACATATGTGACTAAATGGTAAATGTGCACTTATATAGTGCTTTTATCCAAAGCGCTTTACATTGTGTCTCATTCACCCATTCATACAC
>JAOUWY010000075.1:13578120-13588581 GCA_025728095.1 Prietella phreatophila
ATCAGGGGTGATGGAGAGGAAACACACCTCTCTCTCACACACACACCTCACAACCACATCACATCCAGCTTGACCAAAAGGAAATGAAAGTCAGCAGTGAGCATCAGTGGGTGATTGAGAGGAATCACACCTCACACACATCACACACACACCACTCTCACATCACAGTCAACTTGACCAAAAAGGAAAACCATGAACACATCATCTTGCTTTCATTTTGTCGTATGCGGATTTACATCTCTAAATTGTCTATAGTGTATGATTGTTTCCTGCTGTGTGTTGGCACCCCGTCCAAAGTGTCTCCTTCCCCGGGTTCCCTGGGGTAGGCTCCAGACTCCCTCATGACCCTGTGGTAAAACCGGATGGATGGATGGACACATTGACTAGAATTAGCTGTGACACTTCCAAGTGCTTCATAGCGATACTGGTATACGCCTGGACGATTATTGGAATAAAATGTCACCGTGTGTTTTCCTGAGACATTGCGATATCTTTTAATGACGTTTCTTTATACGGTCGCAAACTGACCGGAAGGAGCTGTGTCACTTCGGTATGTCTCAATGAAATAGAAAGAGACTTTTTATCATCGGAGCCCTCGGGGGATATGGTTGGACGTAACATATGATGGTATGATATCGATATCGTGCTAAATTTCTTTGCTTTTCCGAGATCTCGAGGATGTCGTGGTATCTTTATTACACTTTAGAAAGTAACTACAAACTCACTAGGAGGAGCTTTGACACTTCAGTGCCGAGTTACAGAGTTGCTGGGAGAAACGATGACCTCATCTGTTATAATCTCGATATTATAATAAATTATGTCACCAGACATCTTGGTGGTGATGTGGAGAGCTGACGTGATGGTGTCATTAGAGTTCCCTTTGGCCAAACATGATGCCTTGAGTATACAGTATGTTCCTGAAGATCTCTTCAAAAAACGTTTGGTCTGCGTGACGATCTGCTTGATTCGGCTTCAGTGCTGAAATTTTCAGGCAAGTATGTTTGGCTACGTTGATTCAAAAGAGGGTTTTTACTGCAACATAGAAGAAAATACTAATGTGCTAATTTCTAGAGATCCGCTGCAGTGTTTGTTGAAATCCTATTTGATCACTTGATCCTGAAGATCCAGCTGCGTGTGTTATGTCGGATTTGCCTTAACAACACGCTAAAGGATATCCCGACTGCACTGAATTGAGTGTGTAAACATTTAGGCACGGCATTTCATCATGCAGTACTGTTCATGCTAACCGATTCCTGGGGTGCCAGCAGGAACCACCCAGATCTTGTTGATCACATTTGATGATAACGCTGCTTGAATTTGCACTGAAGTGTGTTTTGCTTTTGCTTCCAAGCACCACAGCTATGTTTTTGAGAGCGGACTGAAGCTGTGCTCGCATGTTTCTTACAGTTCCAGTTCCAGTACTAATTAATCACATTTAGTAATCAGGCTGCAGGATTGGATCAGGAGCAGAGATCTTTAGAAAGAACAGGTTTTGTCCGAGATCAGTTGGCATGATGATGATGATGTAATTATAATGTCTACTTTACTTAAGTGTACCTTCTTCATGCCCACAAATGATTATTTTTGCTTGATTTAGGTCCACTGTGACCTCTCCACGAAGGTTATTTATTTTTTAAATATTCTTGCGTTAGGGGCGTAGTCGAGATTAAGTTTGAGATGTTATTGATCATGTTTGACCTGAACGATTCTGTGGTTCATAGAAAAGTTTTGTGTCAGGATGTGTCCGAAGTGACGCTGTCGCATATCGTAAGGCTGTCTAATGCACCGTTTCTGGTAAATAGATCACATTTTATTCATGTGATCACTGGATTTGATTTGAACCTCTCCAGAAGTAAGGTGACGAAACGGATCTAATTAGACTCCACTTGATAACTCTGTTGAAATGCCCCCATCATCTTTTCAACCGAGTACACTAACTCAGGGTTTAATTGATTCCTGGAGATCTCACCATCAGATGATCCTAAAGCTTGAGTTTGATAAAATAATCTTTAAGTCCTTTAACGCTCACCTGTGATGACCATAATAATTACAGATGGGATCAGTTCTAAGCCGGATTGATCATATTTGATGTAGATGATCTCGATTAGAAACGTGGAGATCATTGCTATATGTTGAGCTCTCCAATCTGGTTGGTCAGGTGGTGTTGATTTGATTTTTAGCAACAGCAGCTAGGACAGTAGGCAAGCCACAGGTGTGTTAACGCGGCTAAACAGATTAAAAAAAAAAGTTTATTTTTTAATCAAAGAAGAATGCAGCATCGTTGATGACGAGGAGATATATATATATATGTGTGTGTGTGTGTGTGTGTGTGTGTGGAAGGATATGCCAGTGTCGGTGCTTTGTAACAGGCAGAGGTGAAAGCTCAGTCCCTCCAGGGTTTTGGAATTTTGCGATCACAGAAATGAACGCAAAATCAAGCAAACTCCACAATGTTCGGAGCAGCGTGCAGTTTTTCAAAATTACCGCATATTTGGGCCAAGACGCGTCACAACACGCATTCAGCCAAAGCCCTCTTCGATTCACGTGTGCCAAACACGAATACAGGTAAAAGGTCGCATTTACAAACAAACATCACTGTGGAACAATTTCACCAATTCAAAGGAATTTAGAGAGAAGAAAAAGTCGCTGCATTATCTAACATTTTGGCCGCAATAAATCCCCCCAAAAACCTCTGTGAAATCCTGTTTGGACTGAAAGCTCAAACATATTAATCGTAAAAGTCCTGGAACATTAAATGTACCTATGAACTGATTTGTCGTTCTTTAATAATAATAATAATAAAATAGGAAACATTAGTGAACTGATGTGGTGTATGAGGAATGAAGCACTTCAGTGTTGTTATGTGACCAAAAAACCAAAAGAAAAGAAGGTGTTAGTGGTAACTCCTCCGTGTCTTTGATTATTTTCCTGTAACTGCACACCTGCAGTTAGGTATACTGTGTGCTCAGTTTAATCGCGCACTTTTTTGCAGTTCTACAGTGTAAAGTCAGGCCTCTGACTGAAACTGTAAGGCATGTTAGTTTCCTGGTTAGCATCAGAGATGATACTGTACCCTGATCTGTTTCGGAGCAACTTGAAACCGTTGACGTGTATCGAAAGCAACACTTGGGTTTCACACTTGTCACCTGGAAAGCGCGTCAAATTTATTGTGTAACATAGTGCAGCATTCCAGACATTTCCTCGTATATCCTGCAGTAGGAGGAGGAAACCGATCCTCGTCACTCCACACAGGGATGATGGATAACGGATAACGCCGAGACCTGACGCACACACAAATCACAAGCTACGCAAAGACTTTGTCATCCAGCTCTTTCCATTCCCTTGTAATAACTTGAGGTGAGTCTAGTTACCTCGAGTTAGTATTCGAGATGACCCAGTACTCAATACAAAATCATCTCTTTCTATTTTATTGAGAGATTTCCATTTCCAAACAAATTCCCCTCTTCCTTTTGTTACAGGATCGGATTTGATTAGTTCTTTTATTCTCTGTTTTCCAATCCATCATTTTTAGCTCTTAGTATCGTATCGGTGACGTCTCTTGTCGTTATTACGTGTACAACGGCAGAACATATATTTCTAACAAGGCTACTGTAGTTTTGGAGGGAAATAATGTAGTGCTTTGCTATTTTATTTCTTTATTTATCCTTTTTGTTTCTCTTCAGTGTGTTGATGTAGAAGTAAAATATTCCTGCTACCTCTTGGGTAGTTTTTGGGTGATTACATGCTCTTTGCAGATAAACATAATGCCTCGAAATCCATCTCGTGCTTTTAGTAGTCACTGATCAGAAGTGCATCACTATCTTCTGTAATTCACACGAGGAAGCAAGTGCCTCATGGCTGGATTACTGGTAGCTTTTAGAAATGATTTATGCTAAGCTCAGGGTACAGGTGTGCGAGTAATAAGCGGAGGGATGCATCTTTTCTACAGCAGGTTCATGTCGCTCAGAAGGCCGCTGCACACAGGCTTTATTGACGAAAAACTTGTGTTCTGGAAGTTTTCAAAAGAGTACAGGACTCTCTTCTGGCTGTGGTTCTCAGAGCGAGGTCCGGGGAGCGCAGGCGCGTGTGGATATTTAATCTAAACCTCAATAGTGCAGTCACAGTTTTAATTAACAATGTGTTCTGCAAGTCAACATTTTCCGGAATAAAAATGAGTTTTATCAATAATCAAAATAATATTATACACATTTAGATAACGAGTCTTATATTTGAGTAGTTCATAAAGTTTATAGATGTTCATATTCTTTTTTTTTTTTTTTTTTTAATGTTTTCAATTTGTTGTCCTTTATATTTCCATTTTCATTTCTTTTTCCTTCCAGGTTTCTTTCCATGTCCTTTACCTTTTTAATTTCCTTTCCCTTCTCTATCTTTCCTTTTCCATTTCATTCCCTTTACCTTTCCATTTCCTTTACCTCTCAATTTTCTTTCCATTTTCAATCCTTTCCCTTCCCTTTCAATTTTCTTCCCCTTTCCTTTCCATCTCGATTACCTTTTTCCTTCCTTTCCATTTCCTTTTCCTTTACTTTTTCTTTGTTTTTCAATAAATTTTTTTCCCCTTTTCGTTTCCATTTATTATTCCATTTGAGTTCAGTTTATAATCGCACAGTTCTCAGTGAAACAGGGCGTCTTCTGTTTTCTTGTCGTTTGTGCACCGTTTCATAATGTGGGGGTGCCATTATTTCTGGCAGCCGCTCAGACGACCGGTCGCGTTCACACTGTGTTATTTGCTCCAGAATCAAGTGGTTTCTGGAAGAGTGAGAAGAGTGTTTTCTCATCCTGTGACTTTAATATTTCATCAGCTGGATATTTCTCTGTGGAGCGCTTGCGTGACATTTCTCGGAGATGTGGTGTGCAGTTGTTGTTCTTTTACCACGAAAACGCAGCGTGTTTATTCTGAATGATATGACCGGCCGAGTCCAGCACTGCTTTATCGAATGAACTCGCTCATTTTGGTCTGTTGTGGATGTAATTATAAAAGAAACCTGTCTCCTTTCATAACCGTGTGCGTGTCAGGATTCCCATCACTGTACTCACATGGTTTGTTCCTCTTCACACACTTCATATTTCACCCCATGTGTTACAGCAGGAAGTACAATTACCGTATTAAATTAACACATCCTGAAAGTAATTTAAAATGGCACCACTACATTCAGTGATTTATTAATAGTTTTCATATTTCTATTTCTACACAAGTACAGAACATTTAGGTCACTGGTATAACTTTGGGGGAGGGGTGGGGGTGTAGATTTTATTTATTTATTCGATGCAGCTCTCACTGGGAAAATTAAGATTAATGCATTTCATATGGAGATTTTCTCAGCTGTATGCAAATGAGGTATGACGCAATAAATCCAAACGATTGGCTTGAATGATTCCAAGTCGAAAGTAAACAATAAAACGTCACAATGTTTTTTGAAAGTATATTTACGACTTAAGTATGTTAGAAACCGAAAAACTCAAGCTAATTATTTTCATGTTGTATTTATTTTATTATTTATCTGGTGTAAAAACTGTTGCTAAACTAAAATGGATGCGAGAGACTCAAATTCGGATCATGAGGATGGTCTGGAGAAGAGTCATCCGTACCAGCGACCCCACCTAGTGGGATTAAAGCCAGTAGAAGAAGAAGAAGATGAAGACTCAATTTAATTGGAAAAAAGTTGTTTTGCCAGAATTCAGCCACAGCGATGTCCGACTGGCTCGTTTGTATTATTTTTTTAAAATTTAGGATAATATAAAACCTGCACATTTTCAGATGTTGACACCATCATAATATGAAGGCAATATGGCAATATAATATCGATAATTATTATTATAACACATGCTTTTCTGAGATTTTACTGTACAAATTTTCAGTGCTGATTTTTTACCTAATTATAAATAAAAATGTAAGTTTTTAAATGTTAAAAATTTAATAAATTGTAAACATCAAATAAAATCACTGAACATGTTAAAAACATTATCACCTCCACTACTTTACTGGGAAATTTGTTCTCAGATCTGTGTATCGTGGAGATATTTTTGAGAGTGACGTGATATTTTTACATGATATCTCTCCGCCCCCCCCAGTACGTCAGAACACCCTGACATGTGATCGGGGAAACATCGCAAGCATTGTGTTGGCGAGCGAAAAGCCTAATCGTGTCTATTCGCATGCAAGATTTCTTTCAGTCTGATCCAGATTCAGAATTTCAGATTCAGTATAGTCCAAATCTCACATTACCTACATTATTGCCTGATCTCCACACTTCCCATTCTCTTGAGACCGTAATGCTAACCGTATAGGCGCAATTCAGCTTTTCCTGGTGGCGCATGTGCAATGTCTGGCGATGGCGGGGGGCAATTACGTCCTAAACACGGATGGACCGACGCAGCATAATCAAGAAATCCAGCATTTTCCTGCTGAAACCTAACTTGTGTTTGAAAGAATGTGACGCTGAATCATGATGGATGTACAGTCCTCTTTGATCGTGCCTCATTTATTCGTTTGAAGAAAGCATTGAAAGCCTTCTACATCCCGTAAAAGGAAAAAAAAACGAGCGGGCCTTTTGTTCTGTACATCACAAGCGGCCGAGTCAGCGAATCGTAAAGCATATCAGCAGGAAACGGCGGCGCACGGTCTCCTCTCCGCCTCCCATAATGCAAATCTGTCATAAACTGATAAGTGCTTTTACGCAACGCTGGGTTAAAGTCTGAAAGAGTCGTTCCCTGTAACAGGCGGAGGAGCTGCAGCTTTCAGGAGCATCTCCTCTTAACCAGCCAAGGTCCTCTTCTGAACCTTTTTTTTTTTTTCTTCTTCTCTCGCACTCCAGCAATTTCCTCGAGCTGAAATCCTAAAGATCTGAACATAAAGGAATTCCCTCGTGTACAGTGGAAAAGCACTCTCTTTTCGCCATGGGAGCTTTTTGTACTGTTCTTAAAGCTAGAAATACCGAATGACAGACGCATTAGTGGAGTCTGTATTCAACCCAGTCTCTCTCTCCCTGTCAGTGTGTTTGTTTATATTCCTCTTGGTTAAGCTAGCGTCTTCACCATTACATAGCCTGGCCTGTGTTTTATTATTTTTTTTTCTTGGAATTCTCAGTCAGATTTCGCGAGCACAGAAATGAGCACTAAATCAGTCAAGCGCTACAGTATTTGGAGGAGCTTCGGATATTTCTAAATCAGATTCGGGCGAAAACGTCATGACAACGCGCGTTCCGCCAAAGCCCTCTTTGATTCACGTACGTTGACCGTGAATACAGCTAACATCAAGCACAAAAAGAACAAAAAAGTTATGGTAGTGTAGTGCACACACCTCGTTACAGTACACATGAGCGTTTCTCATTATTGATCATTATCAGTTACATGACCAGAGCATGTCACATATGTTTACCTTAAACTGAACTCTTTAGTCAGCCGAGCATCATTTACTCAATGCTGACTCTCACTCAGCTCGTAGTGTCCCACTGCTGCTTTCTCAGTATTCATGTCGATTCATTATGTCCTACTTGAGTGAAAAGTACTCTCTGCTCTGTTTTATACACGCAGACTCGGCAAGTAAATAAGCACGAGCGTGCGCATTTGGGTTTAAAAGCGCTGAGAAGCTCAGTCAGACAGCAGGAATTGAGGATAATATTACACCAGAATGAGTCTAACGTCGGAGATTACTGCTGAGGGCCGAGGCAGCGTCTCCTGGACTTGACTTAAATCAAGTAAATAAGTAAAGCTAAAGATTATTATTTGTGGTTCGTCTGAGCCGCACGCTCTTTTGTGCTCCATCTTTTCATCCAGGTTTATCCTGTTAAAGTCCACTTTCCATCTATTCAGGCGGAGGAGACGGACGCTGTTGTGGCTTTTAAATGCTAAACAAGAGCCTCATTGTTTCTGGACAGCTGCCTTTTTCCCCGCGAACAAACCCGGCGAGTCGCATGGGCCACTTCAGATTTCAGACACCTCTGATCCACTGCCCGGAGAACTGCGTGCACGTGTGTATGAGTGTGTGTGAGAGATTATAAAAGAGGAATATTAACTCTTGCAGGTAGCTTGTGAGGGGGAAACGGTTCTAAAGTATAAATACACCCCTGGAAGTGCTCTTGTGTCGACTGAACTGAAACCAAGTTTTTAACCGCGTTTAATCTCTCCAGGATTCGCAGAAATGAACGCATAATCTAGCAAACTCCACAATATTCGTAGGTGCTTGCAAGTTTTCAAAATTTCCCCACAATTTCTGCAGAACTGGGCTAAGACGCGTCATGTGACGTCATCACGACATGCATTCAGACAAAGTCTTTTTCGATTCACGAGCATCGAACATGAATAGAGCTAAAAGGTCTCATTTACCAGCAAACATGACTGTGAAAGGCCGTGCGAAAGTAGTTCATGTTTAACAAATTTTGCAAAAAGGCACAGCCAAATCAAGCATTTGATTTTTCAGCTTGTGGTGTCTGTGGTACTTCTATGATAGTGATTTGAAGCTCCTCATGATGGAAATCCAACACTTCAGCACAGATACCGGTGCTTCCAGAAGTGTCTGATATCGCTACTGCTTGTAAGATTTATGAGGCCGTGCTACAGCGATGCAGGAGACCCCTAAAAACGGCGAGTTTCTGCTTTAAGATAAAGCAGTGCTCCGATCGAATCGTTGTGTACCGATGTGTCATTTGTGAACGAGTCGAATCTTTGAGCTGACTCTTATTTCCAAAGAGCCATCCCAACCGCGAGTGAAACTTGAGTTCGAACCTCATCGTGCTTCTTCAGAGAGCTGCCACAGTGTCAGGATTGTGACACAGCTGAAAGTCTTCTCAGCAGAGTGATTCACTGTAAGGAGAAAAGAGGAACTGTCCGTCGAAGTGCGATTCCGGGTAACCTGGTTTAAAAATAGGATGTTACTGACACGCTGTTGATGACCGTCGATGATTAATGTCGCTGAGAAACAACTGATGCAAAGCAAATCTGTGACTTGAGTCAAATCATGGGTGACTCTTTGAATTAAGTGAATCAGTTGGCATGGGTTCTTAGAACCTTGAGTTATTTTGTCATGCTGTACTTTTTGACATTGTTTGAGCCAGATGGGTGCACACTGACCTCGGGTTAACATTCAGTTTATCGCATGATGAGTCATATGAAGTGTTTAGTCCATTTGACTCTGAATCGATTGCAGGAAGTGAACCAAATCTGACGTGGATTATCTGACCTTTTTTTTTTTTTGTAGGTGTGAGCTGCTGAGCCAGAGCTGTATAAGTGTAATGTTCTACACATTTATTTAATGATCTAATATACTCAGCACTAATGTAATACTAATATTTTCTTTTACTTTGTTTACTTTCGCTGTTGCACGTTTCTGACCAGACAGGAGTATGAGTGCGTTTTCAGACCTACACGCCAACTTTTTTTTTTTTTTTTGGTCCCACACTAACCGCTCCCCCAACACACACAGGTTAATTTTTTTTTTTGTATGTGCATCCTGAAACCAAACTGATTTGCAAACAAACCAAACGAATCACTTTCACCCCAATTTGACTCTGTGAACGAACTTGTCGATGTGAAAGCATGTTCTATACGGAGAGAAATGTTAAGATGGGAAATCATCCTAGAGCGAATGGTCCATAGTTTGACCAGGAGTGGCGCTTCATGACACACACACAAAGACATGCTCTGTGTGACACGCCCTTACTGTAAGACTGAGAATACACACCTCAGGCCTCCTACAACTTCCTGTGCTTTCTTTTACCACAAGAGAAGCTTCATATTCAGAGATGATGAGAAATTGTCACATTCAAGCTTGTGCGCTAGATGAAGAATGCGCTCGAAGAAGGAATGTTGTCTGTGTGAGAGAGAGAGAGAGAGAGGGAGAATAAAGTAGATCTAAACTTGTTAGTTAGTGTTCTGACCACATCTCTGCACTGAAAACAAATGACACTTGTGAATCTTTTTCAGCAGTGGTTGGTCTGTATGGTGGTTTGATTCCCATCTCCGCCCTGTGTGTGTGTGATTGTGATTCTGCCTTGCGATGGGTTGGCACCCATGGTCCAGGGTGTACCATTCCTTGTTCCCAGAGTTCCCTGGGATCCACTCCAAGCTCACCATGAACCTGTGTAGCATAAGCGATATGGAAAATAAATGGAGTCCACATAAATGACCCCCCCTCCAAAAAAAAAAGCTATCTTTTCAAGGCTTATTTAAAAAGGGGGCAGGAGCTACTTTGTCTCGCCTTGACTTACGTCAACAACTCGATTAATGCTGTGCCTTTCAAGGCACTTCACAGGGACTTTAAATGCATATGTTTGTTCGCAAACCTGTGTATTGTGATACACTCTATGTATCATAGAAATATTTAGAAATATCATGTATTTTCTGTTATACTGCTCATGCCTAATGTATCTGACAAAGAAATGATCAGTCTGTAATTTTAATGGTAGATTTATTTGAACAGTGAGAGACAGAATAACAACAAAAAAA
>JAOUWY010000075.1:13800848-13817537 GCA_025728095.1 Prietella phreatophila
CTTGCATCCGTCCTGCTTCGTTTACGTCACGAATCGTGACAGTTACAACGTGGACACCTGCGGCTTATAGAGAAGTGTGGCCTATAAATGTACAAAAAATGTTTTCTTTTTAAAATTAGTGGCTGCGGCTAATATTCAGGTGTATATCTAGGCTCCTACAAAAAGAGTAGGGCTACAAGTAACGATTATTTTCGTAATCAGTTAGTTAGCCGATTATTTTTTCAATTAATCGGGCGGGAGGGGGTCACACTTTCAGTACCCCTTTTTTGTGTATATTTAAAATAAAAATCCATAAACTGAGTGTTATAAAATTAAACTTCTGATTAAAACTTTGCACAACTGTTTGTCCAAAACAGAAAAGAACCCAATACACACAGACACAGCCCAGAATATATATTATATATGATATATTATAAATTTAGGACTGTAGTTTAATTCCATGCTTTTTGTACATCCATAAAAAATAATGCATACATACTTCTATTTATGCTAATTACTTTTTTCTAATTACTTTGTATGGATGCACAAAAAGCACTGATAATTAAATTACAGTCCTAAATTAATAGGACAAAATGCAAGCTAATTAAAAGCAAACATAGCGGTCAAGGAAATATAATTGTCCTACAGTCTATTAGCATTCATTTATAGTATATACAGCTTATTAAGAGCATTAATTAAAATAATGTGTGTCTAAGCACGTGCAAAGGTGCTTCCCACAGTGTGAAGCTCGCACAACGTTGAGTTCCCTTCGAATGGAACTACGAAATTGTAGTGATGTTTGTTGGTATATGAGACATTTTAGCTGTACTCATGTTCGATTTGAATTGAAGAGAACTTTGTGATGTTACATGACTCGTCTTGGCCTAAATCTGTGGAAAATCTGAGGTAATTTTGAAAAATTGCAAGCTCTTCCAAGTGGAGTAACTGAGTAAAGCTGGGTTCACACTGTACATTTTGCAAATCCTGAAGGATTCCTATAATCCTAGGCCAAAATCTGTAGTCTTTGATTGCTAGTTTGACGTGTTTCCCAACAGCCGAATAATGGCCGTAGCGATCAAATTTTTTATCCGATTAAATGGCAGTGTCAGAAGATTTGAGGCACAGTCCTGTATTGTGGCTTCTCCTACTCCGTACGAGTTTTCTTGCATGCATCCGTTTTTCGCATCTTGACTGTCATACAGTCTGAAATTAATGACAACCGAGATCCTACAGTGTGACACAGGTTACAGCTGGGATCATGTTCGTACAGTCTGACAAGCAAAAGTTGCGAAGGACTATTAAAAATCTGGCTTAAAACTGGCTTAAATGAGTAAACACCGAGTTTGATTCTGGGACTAACAGTAAAAGTAAATTTTTATTCCCTACTACATTACTGCTACATTGACTAGCAGATGTTAAGTCAGATTGTAGACTCCAAAAACTAAAACTAAAAATCAGTAACACTTTACAATACTGCACTACTCTACAACTAGGAACGAATTGAATTCTTTTAACGCATATCTGTGAAGAGCCCCCATTTTCAACACTTTTTTTTTAAGTGCAGAATCTCAAATGATATCCTCTTCTCTAGCACTTCTCTCGACATAGCACAGGATGCAACTGTGTTGAAGAATCCACATAAAGTGCTATAGGACCACTAGAATATCACTTAAATTTTAACCACAGAAACAGACAGATGCTACTAAGTGCTTAATCAAAGTTCTTAAAAATGTGTGCATAATAGAAGTTTTAGGATGTACAAATTGTTAGTATTTATATTTGATTACAAAATGTAAATATTAATACATACATATTTTTCCATGTTTACATTCCACATGTACCTTTTTTTGCACATGTACAGTTCCCTCCATTAATATTGGTAAATATGAGCAAAGAAGGCTGTGAAATATTGTCTTTATTGTCTAACATTGATCTTTTGTTCAAAGAATTCACAAAAATACTCTGCTCATATGGATATCAAACGATTGCAAACAAAATGCAGGTTAATCAAAAAATATATTTGTTAAATATAGGTGTGTAACAATTATTGGCACCCTTTTAGTCAATACTGTGTGCTACCTTCCTTTGCCAAGATAACAGCTCTGAGTCTTCTTCTACATTTTTAAAATATTAGACATTAAGTTATATGCGATGACATCACCAGCCCCCCCCACATGCTCCAAATAGGCTTGTTTGTTTGTGATCATCTCATCATTTGTTCCATAAACAATTATCTTTATTATTTTTCACTGGTCTCTGATGATGGAACTTTTCATTTATTTACGGGTAGTATCATCTGCTACACTTCATGTCACCACTGGGCGCAAGTAACACTTATGTTCAAGATGCACTTTTGGAAATTAGTATTGAGTTACTATAGGAAATGTCGATATAGTTAGTAAATCAAAATTCTGGCCAGTGTAAGTACAATGTTTTAACACTGGCAGTTACAATATTATTAGTTAACTTCAAGCATAATGGTACAACATTCAAGAGCGTGGAGACTGTCAATGTTTATTGAACAGAAAGCTCATTACTATTTCTAATATGGCTAATGGAGCTATGAAATGCTAATTATAGCTGCACATGGTACCCATGCTAGTTTTTTGAATACATTGTGCATCTACGGGTCAACATTACCATATTGGTCCTAATATAAGATATATTATCCTTATTAGGGATGTCACAAGAACCGATACTTCGGTACCAAGTCAGTACCAACATTCTTAAAACGTGATGGTACTTGTTTTTCTACAGTAGTGTTAGTATCGTTGATAATGAAGGTACTGAGGTTGCAATTCTTCCGGAACTGAAGGGGGCAGCAAATAGGCCCAAGTGTTTTAGTCAGGCCACAAGTGGTGAAGAAGAAGAACGTCTATAAGCATACAGGAAAAACTACAGAAGTTTAGCTTAGCTTGTTGAGAGGAAAAGAGAGGAAAGTTATCGTTCATTTCAAACAAAGCGAGGAAACACTTGGAATTTGGCGAATCACCTGAAAGACGGCCCTATATTATGTTTGTTTGAGGCAGCTGCATTGTAGCAGTGAAAGCAGTTAACATTATGCTCCATGTAATGTTAGCCATTTATTTGTTAACAACGCTAATGCATTGCAGTGTTATAAACTACCTCCTAATGGGCCACCATGCATCGCCATTCAGCCCGTGTCCTGTCAGCTAAATGTAGCCTAATGTCACTAATAATTATTCAAATGTTCATGCTTTTAATAAATCTTTTTGGCCTGCCACCATTTCAGTGAATTTAAACTAATGCTTGCATTCAGAGTATAGGAGGGTGTGTGTGTGTGTGTGTGTGCGTGCGCGTTTAGGGGTGCACCTTAGCACTTGTTATTAGTCATTGTCAGACAATGTTTGATAACTAAAATACCCCCCCTCGCTCTCTTTCTCTCTTTTTGTCCTCCAGGAATTTTTCATTTATTTAAAAAAATTTTTTTTTTCTTATAACCACACCGTGGTATCGAGTATCGTGTACCAACTCCTAGATTTTTGGTATCTTGACATCCCTAATCCTTATACATTATTACTATATTATATTATCCTTGTATTTGGGGAAATACAGTAATACATGAAAGCACGTTTATACTTAACATGACTTTTTTTTGAGTCAGGATTATTTCAGTGGGTAATTATGTTTTGCTTATGCCAGATGCCCAAGAAACCAGCAGTCTACAGGGATTACATTTTCACAGTCCTCTGTTCATCAAAAGAGGCCATAGTCCAAAATGGCAACATAGCTACTCCTAAACAGAGCATCTGGACACTTTGTGAGTAGCTAGAAAATAAGATCACTGAATAGGCTCTATATACTTTTGTTAAATTGAACAGACACAAGATCTGGACTGCTTTAGGGTTTATTTATGAAAGTAGTGATGAAACAGTTGACAGAAGTGATGACACTGATTTTGAGCCAGGGTCCCTTTCCTCAAGACCAAAGGATTGTTGGGCTTTTGATCTTGAAGTTCCATTTCAGAAATGGATTGAATTTATGCCTGAAGCAGTTAAATACAAAAACATGTTCTCTAAAATACACAATTTTGAAGCCTGGCATCTGGACGCATGTGATTAAATCATCACATTTGGCAAGAAGTGAAAATCCCCAGCACGTTTGTCTTTAAAAAAGCCAAGGTCTATCCAACAGCCACAGAGAAATCCATATAAATCAGAGGCAAATGTAAGGATTGTCATGGCCACATTCACATGAAATGTGACAGAGATCATTCCAGATGTGGAGGGTGAGGACCTGGAAGAAGTGGATCCATGAGACCGAACACAGACATACGGCAGTACGTGACAGAGCTATGTGAGGAGATCAGGTCACTTTCCGTGGCTAACTGTGATCATGATACTATGCACTTCGTCCCTGAGATTATTCCCAATATAATCTGGCTTGCAAGTTACTTACCAGTCTGGACAGTGGTAATGATCCCTCACTTCCGAAACACCAACATCACCGTAAGTTCAGCCAATGTTTAAGCAAAAGTTCAAAAACATCAAACACGAGCTTTGCAAGCATGAAAACTTGCCTATTTGAGTGGATCTTATCTGTCCTTCATTGAAAGCAATATGCAAATTTGTTCTTCAAAATAAAAAGGTGAAGAAGGTGAAGAAGATGCAGCTGCTGCAACAGTGATCGTCACAGGAGCCAATCTATTACCCAGCACAACTTGCAATGTAGATGGGAAAAACAGAAATGGATGCTTCCTGTTTTGGGAAGTCTGACACAGTCATAAACATCCATCCAACAGATGAAGAGGCTATTGAAAACTGGAGAAGCCTAGCAGTTCCACCCAAAAAGAGGAAGAGGAAGTCATACCCCTCTCCTTGTCCTGAATGACTCCATGCAGATCCATCCGTGAGTGGGAAAAGACTAAAAGTGGAACTGTTTAAAAATGGAAATAATCAATAGCCTGTTAAAATTAAGAATCTCTGCACTGAACACATGTGCATTTGATGGTTTTTGTCAATGCTTACATTGTGCTTTCTGCGATAGTGTCACTTTTGGAAATATTGTTTGCGGTGAGGTCTCCAACAACCTCCTCTAGCTAGTGAAAACAATCATGAATGCACGGGTGTACATACAGGTCTGAATCCACAGGTGTACATACAGTACAGAGGGCAGAGCTGCTGAGTGGAATATTCAAAATTGTCCAAGTGAACTCTGGGGTGCTCCAAATCAATTCACAGTGTCACATCCCCACTATCACTGAAAGGTCAATGACAAAAGGTGCATGTGTTTCCTTCACACAACAATGCTCCTCACAGTATTACAGTCTCAGCACACAAGTCACAATGGAAATTTCCATTTGTTTGTACTTCTGTTGCTGTACTACAGGCTTCTGACATGACTCATCTTCAGACCACATTGGAAGAATTTCCTTTGTGTGAATTTCCCTCCAATATGTTGCTCCGAGAAGAGAGATTTACTTTAAGGGCAGTCCTTGCTTTCACAGGAGGCTTAACCCAGGATGATCTTGGACATTATGTGACCACTATTTATCTCCATGTGTCTGGGAGATGTATGACGACCTGAGAAGTGGAGTGTCAGGAAAAAAAACTAAATATGCCCACATGCTGTGTTATACACAAAAGTGATTGAACTGTTTAAATTTATTTTACGTTCAAGTATTTTTGTTGGAGGCCACACACCCTTGCTTTCCTAGTCAGGCTTGATGGTGTTTGCAAAGTCTTGGTTGAAAACAGATAGTGGCTTGTCAATATTAAGTGTTTTTAAGTTTAAGCTTTTAAAAGGGCCATTATTTTTGTTAATGGATGTTTGATAGTACAAAGCAATTGAATTTCACAAGTAAAAAAAAAATGTGGCTTAATTCTTATGTATGTATGTATGTATGTATGTGTGTGTGTGTGTGTGTGTGCGCGCGTGTGTGTATGTATATATAATATAGATAGATGGATAGATAGAGAGCGAGAGAGAGAAACACACAAACATGGCCTATGTATATATAAACACAGAGCTACACCAAACAGATCGTGGTGCGTGTATTTACTTATGACATAATGTTAATATGACTACTGTTTTTCTCATAACAACATACAGTAACAAGTAAAAAAAAAACTTACCTTGGAGTTTGTGTTGCATTTCACACATCCTGTGATCCGCTATGCCCGTTAGAAGTTGAAAACGCACAGTGGATGGGTAACAAATTAAGTGAATGTGACTATTTAATGTGATTTGTTCTGCTGTTTGGATTTTACCTTGTTACTTCAATGGTATTGTTAAGAAAGAACAAAAAAAGACAGTCACAAAAACAAAGCTTTTATCGGCACAAACGGGGCACAAACAAACGAGACTATTTGGGGTGAATATGGAGCATGGGGGTGGAGGGGTGAATATGGAGCATAGGGTGTAGCTCATTTGTTTGTTAAATTAGCAAGGAGAAACATAATAAACATGATAGTTGTCCTTTATAATTGTCTCTTTAAAATAAATTATTTCCTCCAGACTTTTTCCAGACCTGTGAGTGATTTACTAATACATGCTTTGTGTTTCAGTGAGTGTTGGGGAGGAGACAAGGAGGGAGACGAAAACCACACAGCAAGGTAACTATCAAGGTATATCAAAGCACAAAACAGAAACAAACAAACCAGTTCAAATAGCTATACACAGTTGAGTGCAAAAGAATTTTGCATGTGCTGTAATTCAAACAGTTTTTTTTTGTAATTGTAAAGCCTTTACTAAATGCAAATTAGTACATGTTATTTGGCATCTTAGTAAACCAGGCCCTAAATGTTCTGTGTTCTTTATTTGTTTAAGGGTGTGCAAACTTATGCACTCAATTATAATTTTCAAAACAAAACAATAAGAGGAAAATTACCTTAGCAAACTTAACCACCTTGATCACGAACTTAACCCGCAAACCACCAAGCATAAGGGCTGGCATTTTATATAAGTTGACATTTTAAATAAACAAGATGATTTAACAGGTAAATGTATCATTAGAAACAACTACATGTAAACAAAAGGCAGAAAAACATCGTGGCTCCAAAACAAAAGCAGTACTAACCATCCATCCATCCACCCATCTTCTACTGCTTACTCCTTCAGGGTCTCAGGGGAACCTGGAGCCTATCCCAGGGAGCATCGGGCACAAGGCGGGGTACACCCTGGACAGGGTGCCAATCCAGTACTAACCAGTGGTACACTATATGGGAAAACCCATAGGAGACTAGGCCTTAGAGTGTTTCCCTATTAGAAAGGGTTCCAATTTCGTTCTGTTCATTTCACACTATATATGATATAAAAAGATATGATATTTTATCTTTATATAAGAATAAGAATAGCATTGGTCAAGGGGAATGTGGGACTGAAAACTCATAAAACTCTCATTCTTTGGTCAAAGATACAGTAATGTGTCATGTGGCAAATACAGAGATAGTTGCTGTGAATGCTTTTATTAAAGTAAAGACTGGCAATCACAACCAAATCCAAATCACAAAATCCATGCATGGTAGGTTGATTGGCGTGTCTAAATTGTCCGTAGTGTATGAATGGGTGTGTGAGTGTGTGTGTGTGTGATTGTGCCCTGCAATAAACTGGCACCCTGTCCAGGGTGTACCCCGCCTTGTGCCCGACGCTTCCTGCGATAGGCTCCAGGTTCCCCGCAACCCTGAAGAAGGAATAAGCGGTAGAAGGTAGATGAATGGATGGATGGATTCCCTTGTTTTTTTTCCCCTCATGTCATATACACCTCTCTAAAATGTATCCTTGAATTCAGTGAAGCAAAACTGAGTGGTCATGGTAGCTCAGTGGTTAAGTTGTTGGACTATGATTGGAAGGTCATGCTGGGCCCTTAACCCCTAAACACTCAGTTATATAAATGAGATGCATGTAAGCCGCTATGGCATATAAATGGCATAAATGTAAATGAAGTATGACGTGACACAATGGAAAAAACATAAACAAACTTTTGCCAAATGCAAATACATATCACAAAAATCACCAAAGGATGGAAAACATGGAGTCAGCACTAAATAACACTAAAAACATTAGTAGAGAATTATATAAATAACTGTTTTAAAAGTATTATGTATATTGTAATCAGTGTTTATTTTCTCTTTTTTGTACATTGTTGCAAATATCCAGAATGCATTGCAACATTGAAGCACTAAAGCACTGTCCTTTATCTCAGTTTGCACCTTGTGGCTTAGTTTAGCAGCTAACATCTACAGACAAATGCTGAATGCAGCCAAATATACATGACATCTTGGGAAATTTTTAACTATACATGGATTTGGTATATTATGATGTAAGGAATGGAAGAAGGGAAGCGAGTTATTGCAGAAAGTATTACAG
This sequence comes from Prietella phreatophila, assembly GCA_025728095.1. NCBI lineage: Eukaryota > Metazoa > Chordata > Actinopteri > Siluriformes > Ictaluridae > Prietella > Prietella phreatophila. The sequence goes on from JAOUWY010000075.1 coordinate 13,809,156, forward strand.
CTGGCTTCATCAGAGCACTATAAGAGTTGTTTCTATCATTTACTCGAAAGCATGACCATTCAGTTCAAGGAAGGAAGAAAGGAGTCGAACTACAATGCTGTGCAATTGTGAAATTATAAAATTATTATAAGTATTTGCCCCATCCTGATTTCTTCTGCTTTTGTGTGTATCTCACACTATTTATTTTTTTAAAGAAATTTAAACGGAATCTAACATAAAACAAAGGCAACCTGAGTAAATACCAAATAGAGATTTTAAATGATAGATATTTACTGAAGCAAAAAAAGTTGGGCCTGTGTGAAAATGTATTTGCCCCTCTAGTTACTATTTCCCAGGACTGTATTGTGTGTTTACTCAGGTTCCCATTGTTTTATGTTGTTTTTTGTTTTTAAGATCTAAAACTATTTAGTATGAGATATACACAGAAACAGAAGAATCTGCAAATACTTTTTCACAGCATTGTGCATGGAAGCATATTACTACATGCTTCAAATAAACTACCAAATGTCAGGATACACATATTTTCTAAATCTATTTCATGTTTACCGAAGTTCCAGTTGTGGTTCCTGTAACTACAGAAACTGCTGATGCTCTGCTGTGTGTATATGGCATTGATCCTGCAGCTGCTAACTACACCTGGTACAGGTAAGGGAGATTAAACTGCTGCTGGCTTTGATTAGAAATTAACAGGAATTCAATTATGGTGTTAATTTTGTGCCAAAAGTTCCAAAAGAAATAACTAAAAATCACATGCAACATATTATATAATATAAAATGTTTTTCAAATGGGTTAACACAAGTAATTCTAATCCTAACCTTAGGCTGCTTTTAACAGTGAACCCTCCTTCAGAGTTCACAGTCCACAGTTATGCTGGGTTGAGTCATTTAAAGGTGCAGGTTTGCATTGGCTCCAGTGCAGTTTACTAAAATCTCCTCAGTGTCACTAACAGGAGGAACTAAAAACAACCAGAAGCAATAACAAGCATGACAACAGCATCAACAATGTTGTGTAGTAAAAACTTATTCATTAAGGGGATGCTACTTTGAATAACAACATGTCAGTCACTAATGACTGGTGACTTGTAACAGGTTTTATGTAAGGCATTGCTGCTGACAGTCACCATTTAGTTTAAATTGTAGTGTACGTCATCCAAACACCATTGGTGGCTAACATAAGCTTTCACAAACTGAAAATTCAAGTTCAAGTCATCAAATTAGTGTTAGTCTATAAGTGACAGTTACACTCTCTGCATTGAGCAGCCTGAGTGTTTAAAAGGTTTTGTTTTGTATTTTAACTCGGCCAATTATGATATTTATATAACAGCATTTGCCATAAGAAAGGGCAAACCCACATATGAGAGCATACATTGGATTTTGTTTATCGGTGTCTAAACGTGGCATCCATGTTGCTGTTCTGGTTTATGCTTTGCAACAAATCTGTCTGAAAATTATTAGGCCTGGTTTATACTTTGGCTTTGACACATAATTTGCAAACTTGCATCCTGACACAGAGAGGGGGTTCATGGGTAAAAGTGGTGATTGGACACACTGCATGCTTCTCAATACTCAAACTGATACTTCCTCATTTCCTCGCTCCTCTTGCTATCTTGTACGTTCTTGAGGAGTTACTCTGTCTGGTTGCGTACCTGGAAATGTTTACCATTTTTCTGGTATTAGATTTTTTTCATTTTCAGTACTTTTCATTATCTACAGGCTAGAAAGATGATCTTATGATCATACAAAATCTGAATGGTCAGAAGGTGTGCTTTATTGTTATCTGTATATGAGCACAGTAGGTCTTGGACAATAGTTCTGGTCATAACATGAAGGATATTTTTATATTAATGTACTCTTGTTCTAATGCATTATTGTTTCTATAGTAACAACTCATTAACACACACCACTTGTACGACATAGTTAAAAAAAAACATTTTGATGTACTGTATAACAAAGGAAAATGTATAATGATTCATGTGGTGAAGCTTTTTGTTAGGAGACATTTATGGAATGCGTCTAAAAGACAAGACCATCATTTTGCAAAAGACCAAAATTGCATTGCACAATAAATATTAGACAACAATGACGATTACATGTTAATTACAAAGATATATATTTTTTTTTTTTAACTAATGGCACCACTCATCTCGCATCACAACAATTCCAATGAGAAGTCCCTGATTAGTAGATTTGTGTATTCCAGATTCTGTCTGAAGAAAACTTTCATTGTCTAGTTCTAAGTTATTTGTAATGTTCCACGTTGCAAATGGCTGATTTCGCATTGACTGTTGTTTGACTTGATGTTGTTTCTAGACAGGGCCGGTCAATCCATTAGGCGTCATAGGCAGTCCCCGTATTTGGGGTGCTGCCCCACCAAATCCGATTAACAGTGCCAAGCATCATTTAACATTTCTAATGTCTTTTATTACCTCAGAAAAGTTTGTTTGGACAAATTGGTTTGTTAGTGCCCCCTAGTGCCAATGTAAATAAGTGACAGTGTGTGCATGGCTGTATTAGGCCTAAGTGCACTGCGACACTCATCACGGATGGTTTAAAATATTTATATATTTTTAAATAAAATTAAAAAGTACATCCTATTAAATCACTATTGGTGTGTCTGAAATGTATGTGTGGGTGTCAATGATGATGATTTAGTGTGTTTTTTTGGGGGTTTTTTTTTACGGCATTATGGATAATGATCATGGCATAATATTTGCTGCTGACGTATTACTGGCAGTAGCAGTCAAGATTGTTAGTTGAGATGCAAAATGAAACGACAAAAACCATCGGGAGGCAAAGCGTGAAAAAACAAAAGTAAGCTTATTACAATTTCTATATCATTTGCCATTTTTGTGGTGTTAAATTATTTAGATAATGGATTTATAATGAATTATAAATCGGGATTGGTCAACCGGGATTGGTTGACTTCTGTCCAACTCTTAAAAATGCTAATGGTTAAGTGCACCACGGACTGATTTTTGCTTCCATAATAAGATGCAGTTATAGATGTGGGGTATCTGAGTTCTTAATTTGTGTTACTAAAACCTGTTCAGTCGATGAAGTCACACACCCTGATCATTTGTACCAACAACAAACCCCACCCCAGGCAGTCTCCCCTAATATATTTACATAATTAAGATGATTACTTATATTTATTACTTATTAGTAAGACTGTGCTGTCAACAAGCAATAAGCTAGCTATTTAAAAGCAAAGCCAATGTTGTTTTAGCTAATTAGCACTGACTGAGAGTACAGTAGTTCTGCAGTAACAAAGAATATGTTGTTGTTATTATTATTATTATTATTTAAAAACTCTTAGCACTTGCTATGTATTAAGCATTATAATAAGGTAAATTCATGTTAGGGTTATAGGCTATACCCATCTACGATGGCTATTTTTAAAAAATTGTTTTATTGTATTTTAATTATTGAAGTAAATAAAATATTGAGTATGAGAAGTGAGTTTTGTAAAAATTGAGGGGCGCTGAAGATTTTGCCTAGGGCACCAAATTGGCTAGGGCCGTCACTGTTTGTATGTGATGCAGTAATTCTAATGGAATCTTGGAAAATGTGTTACTGTAATTTTTAAGTGGGCGAAACGAACTGGAATGAAATGTCAGGGCCAGTTAATGCTCAACCAGTTGGATCATTATATACTTGTAATCCAGCTGAATGATATGTAAGACTTAACTCTCTTCTATTGAAGAGGCCCAGTTTCCTAAAACCATTACAGCAGAGTGAATCATACTGTAGTTATGATCATAGGTATCATAAGATAATGAATTAGTCTTTCAAATAATGTAAAATAATAGCTGTCAGCACTCACCAGTGACACTCACTTGATATGGGCATAGGTGGGTATTTTTAGGAGGACAGGAGTAACCAGAGAACCTGTAAGAAACCCACATGGCTGTAACCTGGTCTGAGGAGTGACCTTTACGGTGTGACCTGAAATACAGTGTGATTCAGACTTTCTACTACTACTACTACTACTACTACTATGTGAATTGTCATTGTGAATTCCTCAGAAACCATATATTCTTAGCTGCACTATTAATCATTTATGAATCACATGCTGACTGCTGACTGTCTTCTTATTGCAGCATGTCCTGAAGTTGCATAAAACACGTTTTTTTTTGTTTTGTTTTTTATAAATTCCCAGCGTCAGGCTGTACTACATGTTAGAGGTGGCTTTTTGTTCCCAATGTGTAATTTTCCCACTCTCACATAATCTGACCCACAGTCACACGTCTTTCTACTGTTTATTCTTTATTTTGGCTAATGAGACATGCGGCTCTGATTCTGGGACAGAGAATATATGCAACTGCGTGCTGCTTAATTTGACTGAACATGCACAAAATGTGTCACACCAATACAGTGCCTTTAGGTACAGCTCTTCACTTTCTGGGATATCCATAAACCATCTTTCTCAAAATGAAAGTCTCTTCCTTCATGCACATGCGCTTTGCAATGGAGGACAGAGGACAACATAAAATCAACACGTTTGTCCTTCATCTTGTGTGCCAGTGTTTACAAACAAGCACAGGTTCTAGCTTTAGTATACATGGACCATTGTTAAACACAGAGCTCTTTGTTTGTGAAAGATTCAGTTCACATCAATGATTCATCGGTCACTGTCAAGCCAAATGGTGCAAAAATGCACATAAAGTCTCTGCCCAGCAAAATTAACTGGGCATGAGGACGGGATTAGGAATTGATGGGTTACATATTTACCTTCATCACATTCACAGACTGACAGTTCAGAAAAAATTTCTATTACTGCCCATGAAGTGGAGTGACTGTGATCTAATTTTTGGCGATTCGTTTAGTTCACCATGCTTTATAACTGAATACGTTACCCCCGAGTCCACCAGAAAGGTGACACTCTGCCCATTAATTGCATGAGGTATGCATGGTAACTGTGGAAGGGGAGAGGCATTGTATTTTAAAAGGTTAAGGTCTATAACTGGTTTAGGCTTTTGGAAATTATTAGAACGACCAGATTCTCCACGTGGATTGCACATCAGTCTACCTGAGTCAGATTTCCAGATCCCAAGTGATGCTTTGAAGTTTTATGATAGCAGCGATCTCTGGTTTCATACCATTCATGAAGCTGTTTCTGAGGTGTGCTTCCCATGCCATGACTTCGGCTGCTTGTCTTCTGCCAGTGGTACTGGCCTTTCCAAGTTAGAATTTGCATCATGGTCTTCAGTGAGACGAGATAGATACTGGGACACAGTCTCTGAATTTTGCTGCTTGCAAATTGCTATTTTTTTCATGTCCATTCGCACTAACTAACATGGAACATGACTATGACTATGACTAGTATACAATCTAATCTACTCTACGTTAATATTCCGCTTTGAGTGTAGCTTGGCACACGGTGTATATATACCGGCATGATTACCCACGCAACTGCTAACAGCTGCAGGTAATCCAAACACACATGACTTGACAACACATGACAGGACAGGGCGGAGACATGACATCAACAATAACAAAGATACGTGTCCAAATGTCACTGCTGTCAACATTGAAAAAGCAGGTCCTTGCGCATTAGCGCTTAGAGCACCCTGCTTCATGGGGGAATCATGACAACTGCTGATATGATGGAATGAATCAATGGGGCATGCCACTTCTCTGATAACAACCTGTCACAAAAATACTGCGCCTCTTGCACTTCTAATAACTACTCTCTTTACTTATTGATTGCTCCAAACTCTTTCCATTAGCAAATATTTTACCATTATCTCTCTATATACCCATCAGTATATATCTTACTTTTGAAGCTCTGATCTCAGAAACACCAATATCTCTGCCGTCGCAGAAGTGGAGTTCGTGGAATTTCTTATAAGATATCGCTCCACGTAATACTTCTCTCAATGTAATACATACATTTCTTATATCACTGACTACCTTCCACACAGACAGCAATACACTATGACTTTATAAAATTCTAATTTACCTTAAGGCTGTTTCTTGATTATTCCTACCAGGCAGTGTTGAGGCTGCATCGGTCTTTCGCTGTGCACAACAAAATCAATTGGGACTTCGGGGTGAAACTTTTTTCATGAGCGTCCTCCGGTTTACTTGTTGTCCAGAAAAGCTGAAGGACTCGCGCAGACCACCCTCGGATGCCAAATTGTGATAGAAATTTAGACAAACAGCAGTTGACTTGTCCTCTTAGGTGAAAAAGGTTTATTTCAGAAGGATGTATACAGGATAGAAGAAAGCAGGATAGAAGATGAGAGCACTCATCTCTCACATGCACTATATACTGTATGTCTATTAAAATTGATTTGTTTTAATAGAGCTATTAATCTGAAATCTTACTAGGAGTTACATTTAATCATACTATGAATGAAGAGTGGTGAAATGAAGCATGTATATGCTATTTATACCTTTTTGCTGTTTTAACATGCTTCACTACACTATGCGTTCACTAACAAAAATGGACAAATTTTTCCATCCATCAATCTCTGCTAGTTCCTTAATGTCACAGCTCCGTCAGATCTGAACTCCAGTTCCCAGAATCCAACACGCACCTCGCACGCACACATGCGCTCAAAGTCCCCGGAGTTCTGAACTGAGACACCTGCTACCAATCACACTCATTCCCCGCTAGTACTTAAGGAATCACACATCTTGGACACATCGCGAAGTATACGCTTTGTAACCTTAGTTCCTCTGCTATACCATGCACTTCCTCTTAGTTGTCATTTCCCGGTTTATCTCGATCTTTGGCCATGATTGTTCTACTACGTTTTTGTGTTGGTCCTGCTCGCTCTACATACCCTTCTGCCTGTTTCATTGACTCTGCCGTCTTAGTTATTCACAGATTGTTTGTTCTCTGCTCATCCGCTCCCACGCTTGTGCCCTCTTACAACCCGGTGACACTTAACAGCATATAGTGAGAGAGGAACAATAGAAGTGAACAACATAAACACAAACATATGCTAAAACATTACTGAATATGGATTTACAAGTTATAAATCTGGAATTAAAGGATAAATCTGGAATCATAGTTATATGGTGGTTGAGGCTTCAGATCACAGAAAATATATATGTTGTATATGTGAAGTATGCTTTTTAATACTGTGCTGACTATAAGGACAAAGTTACATGCAATTGAATTGAACTTTACAAACAGACCCCTTTGGATGAGCCTTGTGCTTTTCTGTATCTAACCAGACAGGATTTGCCTTCTCTTCCTGAAGGAACTAAAGCAGAAGGAAACAGACTGCATTTCTTGACGTCAACCTCAGACCTAAATGGAATGTATGTCTGCATTATTACAAATAAATATGGCACATTTTCCGCTCAACTCTATAGAAATATTCAAGACTGTCCCCTACAGAGGATTTCAAAATGGGGTAAGGTGATAATTATTTATTTTTTATTTTTTTGAAATACATATAGACTTTTTTAAGGGTATTAACTTCAATATCGCGACCCTGAAGAAGGAATAAGCGGTTGAAGATGGATGGATGGCTGGATAACTTCAATATTTACATAGAAACAAATGTCCAATATACCGTAGGACTTTTTCTGAATGTCTTTAAAACTATAAACAGAAGCAAATCAGTAAATGAATCATATGAAAATGAATAAGTAAATAAAAAACTATAAACAAAATATTCTAAGATAATAATGTAATCTAAAGTGTCCAAACTGCTGACTGGTATACAATATATGGAATAAAAGCTGGCAGCTTTATCCATCACTCACTTTCAGTAAACACTGTATTGTGGTCAAGGTTGTGGTGGACCTGGAGCCTATCCTGGGAACATAAATCATAAATGGGACCCAGTCCAACAGAGGGCATCATGTGCACACACACTGATGTATTTATTAACACCTATAGGCAATTTAAACAATTTAACATGCACAGAAACTCGGCATAGAGGGTTACCCAAGCTCCATATAAACCGGGGACCTTGAAGCAGTCACTTCACCATTCATATCTAATTTGTCTAACTAACAAACCTGCAATAACGCAGCTCTTTCTCTACTCAGCTAGTCACCTGTTAAGGTAAGGAAGCTTATGTGTTCATGCCTATTTTATAATATGATTTTCTATTTCTACAGTTTCTGCAATGTGGAAGCTGCTGAATCCAACACAGTATCTTCTACAGTGAACTCCAAAAACTCCTGCAAATCTACGGAGGTCTAAAATTGTTCTTTAGCATTCAAAAAACACTGGACAGTTATTAATGACTCTTTCAGTAATGACAAATACCTGAAAAACACAATGTGATAAATATTTATTTGTGTTGAATTGTGAAGGGGCTGAAGCTTGTATGATTGGCATTCCATCCATCCATCCATCTTCAACCGCTTATTCCTTCTTCAGGGTCGCGGGGAACCTGGAGCCTATCCCAGGAT
>JAOUWY010000075.1:13936467-13949234 GCA_025728095.1 Prietella phreatophila
GCAGCTCTGCTACCATTGGTGTGTGTGTGAATGAGACACAATGTAAAGTGCTTTGGATAAAAGCGCTATATAAGTGCCATTTAAGCACTTTTAACATTTAAGTTGGAAGCACACACAATTGTCTATAATTTCTATGGATGCTATACTTCACTGGAGAAAACATGTTCCAGCATGACGATGCCCCTGTGCACAGAGCGAGTTCCATGAAGATATGATTTGCCAAGATTGGAGTGAAAGGACTCGAGTGGGTTGCACAGAACCCTAACCTCAACCCCACTGAACACCTTTTAGATGAACTGGAACACCGACTGCAGAGCCATACTCCAAAATCTAGGGGAAAGCTTTCCCCAGAAGAGTGGTGGTTATTATAACAGCAGGGGAACTAAATCTGGAATGGGATGTTCAACAAGGGCATACAGTAGGGTCCAAAATCTGACATCACTTTTGAAAATGTGCCATTTTCTAATTTACTATAAACCTTTTTCATTACAAATTATATCCTTATAATTGGTTATATGATTTTATATAATTATAAAATCTTAGAAAAAAATTTCATGGATTTCAGAAATGCTGTATGCACCATTTTAATTACAGCATTCTCTCTAACTGGCAAACATTTGTATAAAATCTGACTATCCATGTTAGATCAAATGCATCACAGTGACATCTGAACATGTGCTTCCATAGAAGAGATAAGACTCACAAAAAATCTGACATTAAGTTAACATGGCCAGATGTGTAAACATCACAAACATGTTTAAATGTAAATGGTGACCTAGAAATAGTTTATACTTGAATATTCCAAGAAAATTTCCTTTCTTTAGTTAAACTTCTTTTCTATTCAAAAACGGTTTATTTCCAGTTTCCAATAAGAAGAAATAAAAAATCCTAGATTATAAATGTGGTCTCAGACTTTTGGACCCCGCTGTTTCTGTGATTGGTCAGGTGTTGACAAACATTTGGCCACCTAGTGTATCTTTGTGAACATACCGCTAAATCGAATTAAGTGAACCCCAAAAGGAGAATGAAGAAGCAAAGCATTAGGAAGAAGAAAAACAGCTGTAGGTGAAGCATCAGGTGATTTGCTCAAAAATAAAACAGCAAATGATATTTTACAGGAAGCAACAGTAGAAATAAACTGCACCAGGACCCATTATGAGTTAATATTAGAGCTGCAACAACTAATCGATAAAATCTATAATAATAGATTATGAAAATCATTGTCAACGAGTCGATTAGTTGGTCTGCGCGCGGCCCGGGGCATGTTTACTCACTAAGTTACTTCTGTTCCGAAAACACGCTTCGGAGAGTAAATACTAAAGTTGTGTCCCACATCGTAGAAAAGTGTCATTTCTTCAGTATTGTCACATGAAAAGATATAATCAAATATTTACAAAAATGTGAGGGGTGTACTCACTTGTGTGAGATACTGTATATAACAAGTATTCATGCATATTTTTTTTATTATGGATGCTCAAAAAGCACTGAATTAAACTACAGTCCTAAATGAATAATATATATTCTGGTGTGTGTGCGCACGCGTGTGCATGTGTGTGTATTGGGTTCTTTTCAGTCTTATATAATTGGACAAACAGTATAATTGGACAAACAGTAAAATTTTAGTCTGAAGTTTATATTTGTAACACTCTTTGTGGATTTTATTTTAAATAAACGGAAAAAAAAGGTTTCAGATTATTTGATTAATCAGAAAAATAAATAAATAACCATTTTATGAAAATAATCGTTAGTTGCAGCCCTAGTCAATATGATTAAAACTGGCTGGGGTACATTAGAGTATACTACCATTTTAAATGAACAAATACTAAGCCAATCATTGTCTGCATAAGAGTAATCAGAAAGGGATAGAAGAAGGAAACACTGGCTTCTGCAGAAGTCCATCTGGTTTACCTTGGAAGGAGGCTCCACCTCTTTAGGGCTGGATATTTCAGGTAACCTTTTGAAAGGAGCAAACATATTGCACCATGAAAGGCAAAGGCAAAATAAAATTGCTTGTAAAGATAAAAGAATGACACACTATGTAGTTACACAAACAGCCATTGAAAATGTACTGTACACTTAATTTGTGTAGAGAAATGCTTGTATGACCAAGGGGAATGTGCCAAATACCATCAAAATATCATACTTCTTTCGATTAAGTCAATTCAGTGCCTATATAAAATATTTTACATGTGCGTGTGTACTTACTGCAGATGCTTGTGCAGATCTTTGCTCAGATCTTCACTGATGTACTCTGAGATGAGTCCGTGAGCATAACGCAAATAATCTTCTGCAAAAATAATTCACAATATCAGCATACACCACGTACACAAATAATCCAGTACAGGCACAGTTTTCATTTCAACTTACCTTCAGTCACATCTGTCTCCTGTTTAACTCGCACATAAGTAGTGGACTTCACGCCTCCACCTACAGAAATGTCGCTCTTTTTAAGTGCACTCACTGTGTTCAAAACCTGAAAGGACAAAATATGGTAAAATTAATAGATTTTTCTTCCCTATAGCAGTGTTTTTGCTCCATAAGAAATTTAGCGGTGGGCACCACAGTGAAATTACGAACAACCAAAATTCATTGCCCTCTTAATGTAACACTACTAGCGCAGTGTGTCACACGCTATTTAAATGCTCGTTCACCAGTGATATAGATTGGCACATTTCAGTGTTGGTAGCAGTAGAAACATTTTGGGTGTGTTGTTTACAGTCAAGGAGGTTAATATTCATCTATTCATCTAGTGTATATTCAGGTAGGTACCTGTATAGCAAATATACACTGTGTGGTACAGCATTCAGAAAAATGCACTACTTAGCAGTCATGTAATCATTACACTGGTCTCATTTTATTTGAGTCATTTCACATTTATTGAGAAAGCCTATATACACACACCTTTTTCTTCAGCCAGTCCATGGTCTTCTCTTGGCTATATCTGTGGAATTTCTGACAGTCCACAACTAAAACAGGAACACAAAGGTTAGTGTACCAAAATTGGTGCAAGTGATGTGCGTGTATCCCCACATACATACCTTTCTCATCCGCCACATGCTGAAGTGTGTCCAGAGCCTGTGTGCATTTCAACAATCTTGTGCACCCTGGGTAATCCTCATCCATGACCATCTGCTGCAGTGGTTGAAACTTCCCCTGTGGACAACATGATCATTTCAATTCCAGATCTTACTGCTTTATAAATTATCATTCATTATGCCTGTATAAAATTGTATGTACTTCAGCACATTTCAGCGGACCAAAAAACGTGAGAGATGTGCAGTTCCATAATAATGTTTTCAAAAGTTTCTTTTTTTTATATATTATAGAAAAATTAAACATACAGGATGGGGATGCTTCCTCGATAACTCAATAAATAATGTATGTAACAATAAATAAAAGTTTTAATTTACTAATATATAAATGATATACTTAAATCTAATGTAAAAACAAGGTAATTTACTAAATTTGAAACATTTTATAAGTGTAAAAATATTAACCAATAAAAAGACGTCAGTGTTTTCTTTATTTAAATATTGATGGTTTTCTGCTGCAGCAACATTCATATTTACGCACTCGTTTTCATGTTATTGTTTCTATACTACATACTATATCATATACTATATTACCGTATAATATACTATATAATGACCCCTGCATAGAACATGCCACATACCCACACATCTCCACATCTCACGGGCACTTGTATGGTGGATGCTCATGTAATTTAAAAGTTGTTTAACAAGTAAAGAAGTATGACTGATGCTCTGGTTTAGCTTTCTGTAAGAAGAAAGTTTATTTAACGTTTAAGGAAAGGAATTTCCATATCAGTGCCTTCTAACACTCCGAGGTAATGGTAAAGTTGTCCTTTAAACATTTCCATCTACAATTTTGCAGTTTAATAGTAACATGATTGGGTGGATTTTTTTCTAATTAACTTTAATGGAGGTTTCACATCATTAAATGTAACTATAAACAGATCAACTGCATAGTCATTTAATAAATACCAGTGTGTAATCGTTAGCAAACTGTTGTTGTATAAATAGAATGAAACATTTCAGAGTAGTTACAACATAAGATACTGACACTGAGTAATTTCCTATAACAACATGCCCGGTGATGTTTTACTCCTTAGATGCTAGGCTGTCATAAAAATCTAACTTTATTACATTTTGTTGAGCAGTACTATTTTTATAATGACACCCTCAGCTGGTTTACCTCCGCTGCACTGCTCTGTAGGTAAGGCAACAACAAGAACAGTGGGTCCATAGGAGTCACATACAGCAGTCTGCCATCTAGAAACCCATAAATACAATCACACACAAAAGATGCTCATGTTAAATTTCAGATGATGTGAATCAAAACAAGACACCTATACTTTCAAAAGCTAGTTAGTTATATAGTTACAGTTGTTTAAACGTAACAGTTATTCAAGCTTTTCCACTGAATATCAAAACTCTAATTACATAAATATCAGTGGAAATTATTTAATAGAACAATCTTTGCAAATCCTGGTGATGGCATGTTCTGATCATGTATATACTGTAAACAGAGTTAACGGGGTGTTCAGGAAACCCATGCCCAGGATGAAGAACCGGTCCTGGCTATTGAACAGGTTGTCTGACACTAACAGTGACTGCGTTTACATGCACATCAATATTCCGATATTAATCAGAATTTGGCAATATTCTAATTAGTATTGCATCATGTGAACAACACAACATGATTACCCGATTCAGATTAAGACAATATTAAACGGAATTTGATGTATGTTAACATACATCGTCAATGATGTAATGCACACAAATCCTGCATGCCGGTACATGAATTTACTGTACGTGACTTTGTCAAGACATGCTTTACATTTTTGCTAGACGTAGCTTCCAATGCACAACTTAAAAGTTCCAATTCAAAAAATATTTTCCAAATTCAATTCCAATCTTTTCCATTCCACTTGTCACAGGACCTGACCAAATTCATTCTTTTGTTGAGCCACCATTTTTTTCTGGTATCGTCGCAATTCCGATCCTGGGTATCGGATCGGATTTATAGAAAAACATAGTAAGCTGCCTCACGGCAAGCTCTGTCAATCAGTATCAGGGAATCATCAAACTGTGTGTTCTCACCTCTTTGGACTGTTTGGTCAATAAACCAAGAGTGGAAATCTTCCACAAACGCCTTCACCTCATACAGCTGCACATCTCCTCTACTGAACAGGTATTGGGAAGCAGCACCTAATGCACAGATTAGAGAGCTATTAGTTATATAATTCAGGGGTTATCCACACCAGGCCTGATGACCACTGCCGTTATTTTACATACTTCCCTACTACCAACTCTCCTGATTTTACTTATCGATTAGTCTTAAAGACCTTTTTTATGTGGATCTGATCATTTGGAGTAGGAAACTTGAAACAATGGCTCCACAGGACTGAAGTTGGAACCCCGATCTAGCCAGATGGTCACCATGAGTAATAAAGTAACAAGACATTAAGACCTGTAGCTGGGTTTCTGAGTCTGATGAATGTTGGGTCACCATCCTGTAGTTTTGTCTTGTCCAGGGCAGAATCTGTTCAGAACAATGGAACATGAGTAAGCTACAGGCAAAAAATCCCAACAACAACAATTACCGGTATATCAAACAGGGACTTCTGCCAAACATTTGATTTCCAAACGAAATGCAAAATTTACTGAGAGATTAAAGGCTCAGGAAACCTGGCTCAGGAAACCTATTGAGCTCTTCTCAGGTCGACATTTCTGTATTATAAATTCTTTATTCTAATATTTTGAGATACTGCATTATTGATTTCTATAAGCCGTAATCATCGAGACTAAAGCAAACAAACAAAAAATGTCTTTATGTGTAATGAACGTAGAAAACATGAAAGATCCTGGCTATTGAACAGGTTGTCTGACACTAACAGTGACTGCGTTTACATGCACATCAATATTCCGATATTAATCAGAATTTGGCAATATTCTAATTAGTATTGCATCATGTGAACAACACAACATGATTACCCGATTCAGATTAAGACAATATTAAACGGAATTTGATGTATGTTAACATACATCGTCAATGATGTAATGCACACAAATCCTGCATGCCGGTACATGAATTTACTGTACGTGACTTTGTCAAGACATGCTTTACATTTTTGCTAGACGTAGCTTCCAATGCACAACTTAAAAGATCACTTTTTGAATTAAATTACGGGAAAAGTTCACTTTTACAGGACATTCTAACTTTTTGAGTCGCATCTGTATTATTAAATAGGTTTTCCGTGATCTGACTCGCTTAGTAAAATGGTTTACCTACTGTTCAGCTTTTAGCCCTGATTCCCATGTTGGAGTTCAACTGTACGTTCATTGTGATGAATACTGTTTTGTTTCTCAGGTTCAGGCAGAAAACCCATCAGAAATTTAGCTCTACCCAAGTGCTCTGTTCAACTCTAAATCACCTGCACAGCGTCGCTGTATGACTCAGGACGTACCGCTACTGCGAACTAAATAAACAGAGCGTAAACACAACGCATCATGAGCACAGCGAAGATCAATGTTCGATACAAATTTCAGAGACGACCGTGCGGATAGTATGTTGCTAGGAAACGCGTGAAGAGAAATTAGCGCCAGTGATACTGGCCGTTTCAATTGCAGCAACTTAACTTCACTGTCCTGCCGGTTTGTGCTGTTCTAACACATAAAGTAAAACATATATATCTTGGTTCATTTGTCATACCTGCAGCAATGACAACCCAGCTGTCATTACTGGTGTGTGCCGAGCGCTTCTTCTTGGTTGTCATGTTCAAGAGTTTGTGCTTTATTGGTAAGGCCGCTGAAGTGCTGCTGCTGTCCCACGCAGAAATGGCGCCACGCTTTCATTTCTACACAGCGTTCTTAGGGGTAACCACATTTTGTTTAAAAGGTTTTTCCCGGACATCGTTAGTACATGTGTCAAGAAACATTGTTTGTCCTAGTGTTTGGACGTAGCAATAAATGGTACATTCTAAATATCATTATAAATGTGTGCACGCGGTATTTTCTACTGAAACCTTGTTGTTGAGACTCCCCCGATAATAATGGTACGTTCCACATCAGCTCAGGCGCGAGCTGCTTCTACTGCAGGCGTGTTTACTCCATGTCATGGACAGGAAAACCAGCACGTATCATTTAACGGTTTTTGACTCAGATAGGGAGGAATACACACACACTGCATAGGTGGGGGGGGGGAACAAAAAACGATCACTTGTTACTGTATAACTTCATTTCTTCAGCTCTATTCTTAGCATTTGCTTACATAATAGATTTAATATATTAAAATAATTATTGTATTGTATTGCTATTTATATATCGCACTATCACCGCTACAGAAAACACAGCAATCAAATAATGAAGTGGTAGTTACTGATTTGTTTACCAAAACTCGATACACAGTCTTTAATTATGTGGTTAGTATTTCACATTTCTGATATTTCCACAAGATGGCGCCACATACTTAAGGACTGCTTGCGGAATGACTAAAAAGGTAAGAATTGCAGTTGCAGAATGCAATATTTCTAGCTCACTAGAGCACGTTATATATACACTAAAAAGTAACTTATAGGACTGAAGGAAATAGCTTGTTTGATGCACCATGTCTGGGCATCATATAAAAGCTTTCTCACTCTCATTCTCTTTCTTTCAGGGTCTACAGGAAAAGGTTTCATCACACTCAATCAGTCACCGTAGCCAAAAGACATTCATATGCTCTTCTAGGCTTGTGTGCCTTTAAATTTGTTGTGAAACCTCTGATCTGGAACAATGGTAGTGGTATTCAGGTCAGATTGTGGTCTGATGATCAGGACATAAGGAGGCTCAGACCCTCCAGATGGGCGGGAAACCATGGGGTCATGCGTGCTAAAACATACCATTTTTTATTTTGTGTGGCTAAAGGAAAAGAGGAAGAAACGTTGCAGTATATGCAAGTAATATAGTTACAGTATTAATTAATGCATTCATTCATTCATCTTCAGTAACAGCTTTGGGTTAAATGTAAGGTAAGCATGATATTATGTTTCCATTTATTTTCTGATTAAAATAAGAGTGATAGGAAACCAAAAGATTCATTAAACACACAGTAGAGTTTAAGTGTGATGTCATCACATATAGACTCTGACTGCTTGGGGTTTTACAGAAACCTCCTTGGCACACCACAGGAATGGTAAGACGTCTCAGATCATCAAGAAGGAATTCCCACAGCTGGGATATGACAATCCCAGACATACACACACTCACACATACATACACCACCCACGGAACTCTGCATGTAACTGTGGTTGTATGAACTGCCAGGGATGGTCAAAATTATTAGGGTACGGTACTTACTTTCTTGTGCACGTATGTATGCATGCATGCTATGACCTTAAAGAAAGTCACAAAGTGACCACGTGTTCAATTCTTAACTACCATGTGTTCACTCCTCTTAACCCCCAGGGGTGGTGATAATCATGTGGATAACCTATACGATGATGTCATAGAGTAGCATTTCACAAAAGGGTCTTGGTGTTGCAGCCCGCCTGTGGACCAGAGCGATGACTCACCATCCAGTGAGCCAGTCTGTTTATACAGGGGAGCACCTTGTGTCTTCCTTCCATGGCACACGAACAGTTGATCTGATGATGGAATCTCTACTGTCCAGTCCAAATAGTGCCCCATAGGGTATGTACTGCACTCAGCCGGCTCGCCTTAATGGAATGCTGTAAGGTCAATAGATCAGGTCTAAAGTAGGTGATGTGACTGTGCAAAAACCCAGGGTTCAATCACAAGGGCACTCCAGAGTCAACTTTTGAACTAGGAGATATGTTTAATAGAACACCTTGATCTGGACCACAGGGTCTAGTTTTTTGATTACATCTCTGTTCAAGAGTGAACTTTCTGGAACAGAGCATAAAAAGGTGGTTGTCTGAATTTGACAAGGTCCTGAGCCCTGAAAACGTTGGGGGCTGACAGTGGAACTGAAGTTTGTACCTCTGTAACAGGAAGCTTCTGGGAGACTTTGGGGACTGCGTGACTGAGCTTGACGTGCAGAGGGAGGCCCTACTTTGGCCCCGTATGTATGTTAGCTAAATACAACTATCTTTGCACTATGATAAGGAAGAACTATTGGCACTTGCTGCACATTTACAGGGACACAAATTGATGTGACAACTCAGAGCGATGTGAAAACTCAATGTCATGAGAAGGCACACCCATCAAGGGAGTGAGAGGTGAGTGCTGCACTGAGCAAAAGAACAGTCTGTAATTAACTTGCAGAGAGCACAGGAGTAGTAGATAATATGGCTAGTGATCTAATAAAGCCAAAATCAAACTAGTATTCAGGGAGTTTAGAATGGTTCCAAAATGTAAGAAATACACTCACTGCTGTAAAGGGGTAAAAGGAGATGATAAAAGTCTATTGACAGAGTTGGATGAAAGGGAACCTGTAGCTCCAACTGTAGTCACAAATCATTATGCAAATAACTCCAAGGTGCACAAAAAGTCTGACATGTATGAGGCAAGAAGAAGAAAGGAACTGACAAACTACTCATGTGACTTTTGTCAAAAATCTTAGCAGGTGATAATCGTCTCGACAAAATACCCAGTCACCTTGACAGTCACTACTAAAGTAATTCTGCTATCACGTGAATGCACATATATAGCTTTTCCTCTGCTAATACTGTGATACTGATAACCCCATGAGACCCATCATCATGCGCATTTGTGATATCCATTTGTCTGGTATATTTTTTTTAAATGTAACAACAATTATGTCAGCATGAGTTTCCTATGTTGTGACACTGTTTCTGTTGAACTATTGAAACAGCCTGAGCAATTCATTTGTTTGTTCTATACAACAAAGCCATTTGGATTTGAGATCAAAAGATGGATATGAGATGGGAGTTTAGGATTTTTAGATTATTTCCTGGTATTTACATCTAGATGTGTTAAACAACATAAAACATATACCAGATAAGTCTTGACATAAATAAACATAAATAACACTTAATATTTGGTTGAATATCCCTTAACTGCATCAAGCCTATGAGTCACTGACATCACCAAATTGTTGGTTTCTTCTTTTATGTTACTTTTCCAGGCTTTTACCACAGCCTCTTTCAGTTGTTTGTTTCAGGGGTTTCTAACCTTCAGTCTCCTCTTCAGGAGGTGAAATATATGCTTAATTGGGTTAAAGTCTGCTGATTGACTTGGCCAGTCTAAAACCTTCCACATTTTCCCCTGATAAAATCCTTTTTGGAGTTGGCAGTATGTTTTGGATCATTGTTTTACTGCATGATGAAGTTCCTCCGAATTAATTTGTATGCATTTCTCTTTAAATTGACAAATAGAATGTTCCTGTAACCTTCTGTATTCATTCTGCTGCTACCATCATGAGTCACATCACCAATAAAGTTTAGTGAGCCTGATCCAGAAGCAGCCATACAAGCTCAAGCCATGACACTACCTCCTCCATCTTTCACAGATGAGCTTGTATGTTTTGGATCATGAGCAGATCCTTTCTTTCTCCACTTCTTTCTTGCTTTCTCCAATAGACAGCCCTCCAATCTTCGTGTAGACTTATGCTTTTTTAACAACAAAAAAAATGCTGTCTTTTTTGGAGCCTAAAACCAAGAGTAGACATTTAGAGAAATTTATTGTTTAAACAATGAATCTAACAGGACACACCTGGGTAACAAGAAACATCTGCCAGTCACATGTTCCAACATTGTTGCCTTCCTACAAATTGGCAGGTCTGATACAAAATGTGCTCTATGTCGTTTAACACATCTACATATAAATACCAGGAGATAAAAGCTCTAAACTCTCTTATCATGTTCATCATACGATCTCAACCACAAATATCTTTGGTGTACAACACAAACAAATAAATTGGCCTTGCTGTTCCAATAGTTTTGGAGGGGACTGTCCTTCATACATGTGTTCCATACTGTCTCTCCCTTCTCGTTTTTCATTTCATAACCTGTCTGGGTGCATTTGTATAAAAAGGGGCATAGTGACCAGAGACAAATCATTCTTCAAGATTAACTATGCAGTGATAAAGTATAAAGGAAATACAGTGTGGTTGGTGTGTGTGTGTGTGTGTGTGTGTGTGTGTGTGTGTGTGTATTTTGTGATGATGTAATTCCTGATGACATCATGAACTGGACCATCTGGCCAGGGGACCCTAATAAGTTGAATTTTCTTCAGTGTTACCAAGTCGGTTTTTTTTTCTATCAGCTATTCAGATCAGATGCTGCTATTAAAAACTCTCTCTCTCTCGCACTCTCTCGCTCTCTCTCTCTCTCTCTCTCTGTGAGCGGTTAGACTAAAACCGCACATCTTTCAGACACTTGCACACCATCCCTGTCCCTATCGTCAGCAGCAGCAGTAACACCACCATCATCCGCAGGTGGTTAGCATCATCTAAGGTTAGAGCTATCATATTCGTCTAAAAGGAATGATCTTTCAAAACTGTAGAGCACAAAGTGGTGATTCTTACATTGCATCAAAGCCACACTTCCACCCACACACATGCAAAATTAGTCAAATACACACACACTGACCAACATGCACCTAACCATGAGATAAAGCAACAGCAGTGGACTACACACTGAAAACTCATGTAACGAACCTATAATTATCAACAGAAGTGAATTATTATATATTTTTTTGCAACAATATTTTATGATACAGTGTCTAGAACAATAGGCTTGCGAGCACGAACATTTGGAAGGATGTCTTTTACAACTTTTTTTGCTCACTCTCTGCAGTGTCGAACAGATTTGAGATCATTTCAGCGAGGTTGTAGAACAGTGTATTTTTTTTTCTCTCAGAGGACAGAAAGCGAAAATCTTTGGAGTTTCCAAACAAACAAACAAAAACAAAACAACGACAACAACAAAAGCACTGACGGTGCTTTAGGATGCACGGCCAGCATTTCTTTCTACTTCATTTGTCGGCTAAACTACAGCTGTAAGGGGTCTGTGTAACTAAGCGTGGTTTTCTGCTGGAGCAGTTACACTGGGTGAATTTAAACCGACAGACAGCTAATCCGGAAATAGACGTGTGAGTAGGATTTGATGACAGTTCATCGTGCTGCTTCAGTGTGCCGACTGTAAATTGAAAGGCTAACCAATTAGGCATAACATTAACGATTGTGAACCAATTTGTGAGTTCGACACATAATTAATGTGCAGTTTTCCAAACGTGTCTTTAATTCATCCAATAAATTAACTTCAGTATAAATGAGTTTCTGTATTGTTCGTCTTGTTATTTTCTACTACAGGCTGAACTAAAAATATTTATTTATTTCTTTATTTTTGGAGCTGGGTCAAATCTAATGTCGAGAAAACATGACATATTACATACAAACTGGATGTTTAATCATCAGACTGTCGAAGAGTTGAATTTCGTTAGAATAGACTTTTTTAAAAACTCTAAAATCTACTTTTCTCTTATTTTATTTTTAAAGTTAGGAGAAACGTACAGCTTTTTAATGTGAATGGGCGATCACATTTTCAACTTTTTTATGGATTGGCTTATTTCTTTTCTTCAGTGTCCATCTTTAATGCAGAGAAAGGAAGAAAAAATCGTAAACTAAACCTATATACTGCGCACTTAATCGGCTTTTGTGCATTTAAAGGCAAACATAGGAAGCGTCTATGGAAAATGCAGAGAGCATCATCTCAGCTGTGTCAACAAGTTCGTGCACAGGCTTCGTGTTTCTCCTGCTTAAATAGCCTAATGAACTCAAGC
>JAOUWY010000075.1:13984823-13998161 GCA_025728095.1 Prietella phreatophila
ATGTTCTTTTGAGGAAAAGGAAGTGTACTCTATCTGTGTCGCCCTAATACTTAACTTTTTAAGTCATTTTTTGAAGTATTAAAATCATTCAGTTACTGCAAAACCTTGCGATATGCATATAACAATGTCATTTGCGATATTTTGATATTTATGATACATTGTGTAGCCACAGTTCCAGTAACCCTTCAGCCTTCATGTTCATAAAATTGCAAAGGTTTTAAGTTTAATGCCAACATGGTTTTATGCTGACAGAGCTGAGGTGGAACAGGGTATTTGCATCAAGATCTCAGGCCTAGAGATTATATTCTGCTGAGATACTGTATATCACACTATATTAAAGAAACAGACATGGCAGAGAACTTGGAAGAAATTCATTTTTTTAAATCCCTTAAACAAACAAATTGGCTTGTAATGCGTCCAGCCCAATGTAGGCCCCTACAGTCGTGATCTGAATGCTTGTCATGCTTGGAAATGATATATCTGTAAATAGACCCTTATGAAGAAGTCATTAAATTAGCAATGTTGTGTTAAAGCTGATGGTAGAAAACACAGCAGCTTAAGTTTTCCCAAGGATTCTATAAACTAATTCTGATGTTATGGTACGTGTTTGCATGTTTTTCAGGGATTAACATATGACCATGTGGAACTGAACCTGTATCTGAATGGGAAAAACATGCAGTGCCCAGCCTCAGGCATTCGAGGGACTGTGTTCCCTGTAGTTTACGGTCAGTTTTATTTTATATATATTCCCTTTTTTTCTTTATTTAACTAGTCTAACATATTAAACATGTATAAAACGCCATTCCTATATCTAGTTGTGGTGTGGCAGAAGATGAACAGGGAGGACAGAATGCTAATGTAGAGTAGCAGGTAAAATAGTGATGTAAAAATTTCAGGGATCAAATTCATTGAAAGCATGCATAGAAGTTGAGAAATCAGAGTGTATTTTGGAGATACCAGACAGTGAATAATGATCAGAAAAATGTTCAATTGAAATGTACTTTCAGTTATTCACAAACACTTTTATCCAAAGTGATGTCCTTTTAAGATACAGTGCAAACAAATGTTAAAGCTGTTTTTCCCCAAGTGCACATCAATGGCTCTCTGATGGTACTGAGCCTCCCACTGCCCAGGTTATAACTGAAGTTGTATTTGATTCTCTGTGTTGCAGTGGATGACAGTGCTATCTTAGACTGCCAGTTCAGCGACTTCTACCATGCTCCTCCTCAAGGCTTTGAGAAGATCCTGTTTGAACAGCAGATCTTTTGAGCCTTCTGCTTCACATGCACTTGCAGAGAAGCCGTCCTCAGGGCTAAAGTGCTGATGTTGGAAAGAGTGTTGCATTTCTCTGTTGTATTGTTTAAGCCTTCTCTGCTACTCCTGCCATAGTCCATATGAAACAAGCTGTATGTATGTGAAAATAAATCTTTAATCATCTCAAAAAGTACACACACAGTTAGCCATAAACTTGAATGTAAAATTAGGTTGTATGTGTGTTTTATTTTTATGTAGTCTGCATTATAATTTGACACTCATTATTTGGTATGTGGCTGCTGTAGCACCAGGCTCTGCGGTTTGACCCTGAGCTCCGGTTATTGTCTATTTGGAGTTTTGCATGTTCTCCCTGAGGTTCTCTGGACTCTCTGGTTTCTCTAAATTGTCCAAGGTATATTGATTAGCTGCTCTCAGTGTTCCCCAGATAGGCTCCAGGTCCACTGCAACCCTGACTAGGATTAAGCAGTAACTGAAGTCAAATGAATGACAGAATGAAGTTTTTGTGTAATTTCATATACCTAGGACAGGAACTTTTATTTATTTTTTATATATTTTTGCAAAATGGTACATTAACACTATAGTAAGTGAAGAGAAATATACATGTCCTCTGGTGTAAAAAAAAAAATGACTCATGTCTTGTTCGTTTGCACTATTCAAAGTAAACAACTAAATTATGTATTGTCACAATTCCAAATAAAACTAAACTCTGTATGGAAACTTATATGAAGCTTTGTGTATGTACTGATTCAATCAGACTTCTGTAAATATTAGTAGTTGAAGAAAAACAATATAACGATATAACTTAACTATCATAAGTTAATGATTATTGTCTTTACATTTCTTACATAACACAAGAGATAAAGAGTGAATTAGTTTAGTAGGCTATTACAGGCCTATACTCCTCCAGTTGTGATGGCTGAGAATCTGAAGCAAAGTCTGAAGTAAAAATGACCAACAGACAAGTGTGATTATCAGTACACTGATTCATGCTTTTCTATGGAATGCTTTTGTTTCTTATTCCTTTGCATGGTTAAATAAATGCTGCAATTTCTCCCTTGAGGAACTACACCAATCAGCCACAAAATTAAAACCACTAACAGGTGATGTAAGAACATTTATCTTTTTACAATGGCAACTCTCAAGGATTGGGATATATTCGGCAGCAAGTGAACAGTCAGTTCCCAAAGTTGACTTGTTGGAAGCAGGAAAAGCATCTGTACAACTTTGGCCAAATTGTGATGGCTAGACGACTGTGTCAGAGCATCTCCAAAACATCTTGTGGGGTGTTCCCAGTATGCAGTAATTAGTACCTAGCAAAAGTGGTACAAGGAAGGATAACCAGTGACCTGGTCATGGGCGCCCAAGTCTTACTGATGACATGGGGAGTGAAGGCTAGACCATCTGGTCCGATCCCACAGAAGAGCTACTGTAGCACAAATTGCTTAAAAAGTAGCTGGCTAAGATAGAAAGGTGTCAGAACACACAGTGCATTGCAGCTTGTTGTGGGTGCGTAGCTGGGTACGTAGAAGCAGACCGGTCAGAGTGCCCATGCTGACTCCTCTCCACCACTGAAATCGCCTACAATGGGCACATGAGCATCAGAACTGGGCCATGGAGCAACGGATGAAGATAACCTGGTCTGATGAATCACATTTCCTTTTACATCATGTGAATGGCTGGGTGCATGTGCGTTATTTACCTGGGTGCACTAAGGCAAGCCAGTGGAGGCAGTGTGATGCTCTGGGTAATGTTCTGCTGGGAAACCTTGGGTCCTAGCATTCATCTTTGTTACTTTCACATGTACCACCTACCTAAACATTGTTGCAGACCAAGTGCAGCCCTTCATGTCAACGGTATTCTCTAAAGGCAGTGGTCTCTTTCAGCAGGATAATGTGCCCTGCCACAATGCAAAAATTGATCAGGAATGGTTTGAGGAACATGACAAAGAGTTCAGGGTGTTGACTTGGCCTTCAAATTCCCCAGATCTCAAACTGATCAAGCATCTCTGGGATGTGCAGGACAGACAAGACTGACCCACGGAGGCCCCACCTCACAACTTACATGACATAAAAGATCTGCTGACAATGTCTTGGTGCCAGATACCACAGCACACCTTCAGAGGTCTTGTGGAGTCCATGCCATCATAGTTCAGAGCTGTTTTGGGGGCACAAGGAGGACCTACACAATATTAAGCAGGTGGTTTCAGTGTTATGGCTGATTGGTGTATATTATTGATAAAAAGGCAGAATGTGACAAGAACGTTGCCAAATATTACAGATTTTTTTCTGTCTTGAAACTAACATCCTTGATAAATGTGGATAATGGGGAAATGCAAGGATATATTGAGGTGCTGGGAATTGAGAAGTGAACTACTCCACCCTTCACCACATCAATAATATGGTAAGTGGGTAAAATCATCAATTTACTAGTTGCATTATTACTAATATAATGTTGTAAATAATATTACTTAGTGTAAATGATTTGTTTTAACAGCATGCTAAAGCACTAAAATAACACAGAAGGAAAGTAGTTGGCAATTCAGGTATAATTGCCAAGATGGACACAGAAAGAAGCACGGCCTTGAAGTTGAACTAAAAGGGCTGTGTGCTATATTGTTAAATTCAAAACTGCATTAAATGAGCACCAAAAAAAAGAACTAATTAACAGACGTGATGAATACAACTCGACCAGGGGGGCATCTTTAAAGTGCTAAAACCACCTCAACTGGCTCCTCTGAATTCAGCTCTACTCCCGTACAATTCTCCCGGATTGTCGAGCCTCGAATTATCACTGGGATTAACACAGCAACCTTATTTTGGTCAATGCCCACAGCTCTTAGAGGACCATAAAGGGCAGGGAAGTAAACTGACCAGTAAACAGAGTTTCGTCTGCAAACCGAGCTTTTCACTACCATAGAGAGCCACTGTAACACTACCGCTGCTGCTGAATGTATCCGTTTCGAAATATGTCTCAAATTATGGGCAATCGAACACGCAAATATATGTCTGGATTACATTTAAAAAAGAGCATTAGAATAAAGTCCAGAAAATGCTGTCATATATTTACATAACCCGGAACCCGTCTCAAGCAGTCTGTCACAGGACCGGAACTGCTAAAAAGTGGACTTGTTTCCCTATGAATTTATATAAGTGAAACACCAAGCCTTCAACATGGCATACAGGCGGTTAGTTCAATCCTTATTTTTTTAAACACATATATATTCTCCAAATCAACCGTAAGTTATATACCTTTATGGTGACAGCTAATAATAATAATAATAGTCTCAAAATATATATTGTCCAGAGGTGTTTTTGTATTGC
This sequence comes from Prietella phreatophila, assembly GCA_025728095.1. NCBI lineage: Eukaryota > Metazoa > Chordata > Actinopteri > Siluriformes > Ictaluridae > Prietella > Prietella phreatophila. The sequence goes on from JAOUWY010000075.1 coordinate 13,989,419, forward strand.
GGAAAACCTTTAATCGGTAACACAAGACAAGACTTTCCGACGTGCTGAGTCCCAAACGACTCATAATCTGACAAAGTGTGCATTACATAGGGTTCATTATTTGTTCACCTTAAGGTCGTCAGTATACTCTCTGAGATCAGATATCTCATTATTAAACGAGTACTTCATGTTAGTCGGTCATATTGCGATGACTATTGATTTTAATTAATTATGGATTAACTTAATTATGTGAACTCTGTAACAGTTATGCATCTGGGGATGTTTTTGCACTTCAGTACATGAGGAGATCTGGAGTAGCACTGGACATGCCAAAGTACGGCATTTTGGAGAAAACAAAACCTGCCCATGTTTGAAATGTTGAGGATACTCTCGGGTTTTACTCAGAATAACTCAGAATTTATCCTTTATGTTGTAATTGCACTGCCTGATATCCGCATCAGCATGAGTTTGTGGCCCGTGCTGCATCTGCACAGATGTATCCGGCTCGTGTCCACACGTCAGGCCCACGAGCTCGCCTCCCTGCGCCGTGTCTCCCTGCTGCCGGAGAAGAAGCGCCTGGGGCTCCTGTATCCGTTCAGCAGTCTGGAGGCGCACCTGTCACGACAGGTAGACAAGACACAATTTCAGATCTTCCAGCCTGACCTGGAAGCCCTTGAGTCGGCAGAGAGACTTTTCACTCCAACTCCTAAACACCAGATAGTCTACTCCTCATCAGCTGTGCGCACAGACCACATGCCTGAACTCACCCAGCCAGAGGTGAGGGCCGAGACCAGGTTATTCCGTTGCTTAAAGGAAAACTGCACTCAAACACGTTAGTAAAATATATTTGTGATGTGCATAGTGATGCCAGTGGTACTTTGTTGATTAGTGCTGTATTTTTATTATTCCATTAGTATCAGACAGATATCACAGGGGGACATTGCTAGTGTAGTTACAATGACTGTTAATAGGAGAAATTATCTTGAACATAAATTACATGGTGATTGTGCCCTGTGATGTACTGGCACCCTGTCCAGGGCGTACCCCGCGTTGTGTCCGATGCTCCCTGGGATAGGCTCCAGGTTCCCCCGCGACCCTGAAAAGGACTAAGAGGTAGAAGATGGAAGGATGGATAAATCACACGGGTCAGGTTTCACTGCTACATGACGCAGAGATTCAGCTCAGCTACTTAGTGATCTAGGAGATGATGGTGTTTGATGGCGATATTGGATGAATAATAGATGTAAGACTTGTGGTAGTGGTAGCTCAGTGGTTAAGGTATTGGACTTCTGATCAGCTGCCACTGCTGAGCCCTTGAACAAGGCCATTAAACCCTAACTCCTCAGTTCTATAAATGAAATAATTGTAAGTTGCCAAATGCCATAAATGTAATTAAAGCATTGCTGCATCGTTCTCTTTACCCAGAAATGAGGCAAGGGTTAAATCCCACTAGCATACTCATCAGCAGGTAGTCACACAGCATTTGGGGTAATGTAGGAAACTTCAACCAAAGTGATAAACAGACCAGCATGTCAATTAAAAAATACATTTTAAAAATCTCAATTTTGAAACTTAAGATTCATTACAAAATATCTTGGATGCCACTGAAGGTCACATGTTAATCATAAAGATTAATCTAGGGTTGATTTTTTTTTTTCCTTTTAAATATTTATGCATGTGTATTATGTAAGAATACATATATTAACTGTGGATTGCTGTTTTGTTCTAAAGAAGGCCTTATTTATGTGTATGTGTGTGTGGTTGATATGCAGGTGTGTTTCATAGGCAGGAGCAATGTTGGCAAGTCCTCTCTCATCCGGGCCCTGTTCTCTCTCGCACCCGAAGTTGAAGTACGGGTTTCTAAAACACCAGTAAGCAAACAAACTTTTTAATGAACGTTTAATTGCTTTATGAAATTAATTGCTTTTTTCACACCTTTGCGTCCTTTTTCTTTGGTTTGGGAATTCCGTTTTTCTGATTGTGTTATGTAGGGGCACACAAAAAAGCTGAATTTCTTCACGGTGGGAAAAGCGTTCACTCTGGTCGACATGCCTGGCTATGGATACAGAGCCCCAGAAGACTTTGTGGACATGGTCGAGCCTTACCTTCAAGAGCGAAAAAAGTAGGTGTGATCAGAACCTCTGAGCGTTGGTGTGAGCAGGAATGGAATGTTAGGTGGTCTGATGTATATTTTATGTTCTTGTTTTTTTTTTTGTCAGTCTTATGAGGACATTCTTGTTGGTGGACGGAGGTGCAGGACTACAGAAGTTTGATTTGATTGCTGTGGAGATGTGTGAAGAGTTTTGCATTCCCTATGTGGTGAGTGTTTTCCTCTCTCATGCACCAGCTGTGAAAGACCAGCTGGTGGCAGGAGAGTACAGCTCAACATGATGACAATGAACATGAACACACTTGGGGAGCACTTTGAGAGGTTCTTCGGTTTTCCCGATTGGCACGTAAAATTCTTATAAGAAACCTATTTGCAAATATGACAAATGAAGGATCAGCGACTCAATGTGGATGCCAAAAAATAACTATTTCTGCACCAATGTGTCTTGAATGTCACAGACTCGTACCAAAAGTTGCCGAACTTGAAGGGAGGATTTCCATACTCCATCAAATGAAGGAGGATGAATTGTTTCTGGACTCGCTGCTTGTACTATTCACTCAAGTGACTGAAACTGATGCCACTATTCCTTGGAATAATTTAAGCACTAACCCAGAGATCTAAATTCGATGGGACAAACTAGGTCCAAAACCGAAGCCAATCCTGTCATTCACCCCCAGAGTGCCTCAGAGGGAAACTTGTTCTGTCGCAGGGGGAAGAGAAAAGTGAGAAAAAACCTCTTGGACAAAGCTCCTCACCTCATCAACAACCCCTTCCTCCACTCCACACTTTAACTTGCCCAGGGAATGTGCTGCTGCACTGCCAGGATCATCTCAGTCCAGCAGCGAAAATCTGGCTTTTCCGCCAGAATGAAACCGCACCACAGTCTCGGGTAAGCACATCTCACCATCATCATCACAACTACAGAGACTTAACACCTCCTGGCTCTGTGGGTCACCGACACCGCTCCAACTCACCTGACACACAGCACCGAATCCTTACTCCATGCCGAAAGAATGCACCAAAGCCCTTTGACAGCACCACTCTACTTGTTGGAGACAAATCAGGGATGTTCGAAGCAAAAGAATTAAAACCTTTTGTTTTCCCAGGGGAACTGTATGCAACATCATGGAAAACATCCCACAGATTCTAAGGAACAATCCAACAACTGACAAAATAATTGTACATGTGGGTTCAAATGGCATTTCTAAACAGCAGTCAGAATTTTTAAAACAAGATTTTCTTAGTCAAATTACACATACCGGGCCAGATACCAAAAATCGGGCAGGGGTCCAACTGCTTTATTAGGTTGCTGGGGCTAAACACCTGGCTGGCCTTTACATGCTCTTTCCAAGGGGTGCATTTAATGGATAACTTTAACCTGTTCTAGGTTCTACAGCATCTCCCATCCATTCTTAATAGCAATGCTACTGGATGGATGAAAATGCATGGGCTCAGTCAGCATCACACCGTAAGATTTATTCCTTGTCCTGCTACAGTTTCAGCAGTCCCTACCAATGAGCGTGTCTGACATGTAGATAGCCATGCTACTTTTCAGAATATTCGGGTCATTTTCAATACTTGGTGTCATGGCCGTAGGAAACAGAAGGGGTCCTCAAAACTCAAATACATGTAAGACTCGACAGTAATTACAATTTTGTACTTAATGAACCACCCCCCAGGTTTTAAATCCTTATGTGTCCTTTGAATGAATAAGAAGGGCAGGGGTACTGCCTCTCTATACTGTTATACTTTGTTGCAAACAAATTTCACTGGGGAAATTTGAAACATTTGAATACCTTTCAGTGCATCTCAAGGGTGATTAGTCTGTTATTTTATTAGTTATCTATCACCCTCCTAGACTTAAAGGTTTTCTTGATGATTTTGGGGAACTGCTTTCTAGGACATTAACTGGCTATGAATATGTGTTATTACAGATGATTTCAACATCCATATGGATGTAATCTCTGATCTATCAATTGTCAGCTTCACAGGGTTACTTAACTCTTTTGGCCTTATACAGCATCTATCTGGTCCCACACACAAATGGCCATATACTGGATCTGGTGATCTCATATTGTTTACATTGTCCTTTCTGATCACATTGTCTTCTTTGAAATTTCAGCATGTACTAATACTGAGTGGTAAGAGATATGCCACTAAGCGCTGTCTCACTGCTGATATAGCTGTAACCTTCATGGAGCTCATATCATCTCTCCCCCCTCTTTTACTCCCTTCCTTAGACACTCTAGTGGAGAGCTTTAGAGTCAGGCTGACCAAAAGGTATTAACTTTGTTGCCCCCTTAAAAACAAAAACTGTCTCTGGGAAAATTAAAGCTACCCTTGGAGAAATAGTAGCTCCGTTGTAAGACTGAAAAGAGACTGCATAAGAGAAGAAAGGTGATGGAAGCAAGCAAAGTTTATGGTTCACCAAGCTATCTATAAAAACAACTTGAAAACACTTAAAAACAAAATGAGGTCTTCTAGAAAATCTTTCTTTTCAAGTTTAATTGACAGCCACAAAGACAACTCTAGATTCCTATTCTCTACCATAGGTAGAGTGTTAAACTCCTCCTCAAATATCATCAGACCTTTTCACAACTGAGTAGTGCAATGAGTCTGCAGCCTTCTTCAGCGATAATTTTCAAATGTCTTCATGGTGATGCTCCTAAATACCTACATACACTTGGGTCACCCAAGAGAAACTTGCAGGTTGTACCCAGAACGCGGCTGAAAAGCACCTGCCTTTAGTCTCCATGCGCCTTTAGTCACCATGGGCCTAAACTAGAATTCTCTCCCTGACAACATACATGCAGTTCATTCAATTCGTACATTTAAAAAGTATCTCAAAGTGCATTTGTTCACTTGGGCCATTCCTCAAACCGGTTAATTTTCCATACTTTATTTGCATTATTTTATTTATTCTATTTGATTTGTTTAGCTTTTATTTATTTTTTGCTTATTGTCTTTTATTTGTTTTATTCCTTTTTTATTCTTACTACTAAATTTATTTTCGTGTGTGTCTGCTGTAAAGCACTTTGTAAACATTGTTTTGAAAGGTGCTATATAAATAAAGCTTTACTTACTTATTTCTCAGAATCATGAGAACATGATTTTAAGATTTTGATTGAGGCAAGTAAATGTTAAATATTATTGCTTTAACAATTTACACACATAGTTGCCCACCATGTGATTTTATGTACTGGAATTTTAAAAATAAGGTCACATTAGTGTGACCCTGTTATAAGTATTATATCTGTTGAATATATTTTATTAACTTATTTTAATGAGATTTTCTCTCTTTGTTTGAAGCTGGTGGTGACTAAGATAGACAAAACTTGTCAGGGGGCTCTGCTATCCCTCCTCCTGCAGCTCCATGATTTTATCAAGGATAAAACAACCACGTGTTTCCCCCAGCCCTTTCTTGTGAGGTAAAAGAAAAGTACATGTACACACAAATGTGTTCTTGGATCAATGTCCACTTGCAGTGTCTAGAACATTATTTCTTTTGACCAGTTACTGTCAATATGTTGTCATCAGTGTGATCATCCTTCTTTTTCTACCCATCATTTGCTTGACACTTCCTACAGATGCACAAATCGCTTATGTGATGTTGCATTTCAGTTCATTACCTCTAAGTAAATAAATAAATAAATAAAAATTGGCATAATATTGGGCCTGCTCAGTAGCACAACATGTAGCATTGCTTCCTCACAGCTCCAGGGTCCAATCCTGGCATCGGGTTACTGTGTGGGGTTTTGCATGTTGTCCCAGTCGCCTGGTTCCTCCCACTACTCAAAAACATGCCACTAGGTGGACTGGCTAAGATGAATCACACCTAGGTTTGAATGACTGTGTGAATGGTCCCCTGAGATGGACTGACATCCCATCCAGGGCATATTCCCACCTCACACACCTCATGTTCCCAGATAAACTACTATTAGTGGTTACTGAAAGTGGGTGAGTGGGGAAATTATTGAGATATTGAGATTTAATGATTGATTTAAAGGCTAAATGAGTGCTCATTGTATCTAGCCCTTGAAACATTCTTTCCAAAACACCCTTTTGGAAATGTTTTTATTTATTATTATTTATTTTTTGCTAAAACCATGCTTATATCAACTTTTGCTTTATACATTACTTGTACAGTTTATAAAATGTAACCCAGAGCTATAACATAATGTTGCTGTCTCTACTGATGCATCTTTCGGGATTTCCAGTAACTCAGGAGTGGAATGTTCTAGGAACAGCAAAGGGATGTTGATGTGGGAACAAGTCTGACTTAAATAACTTATATTCACACACACAGGACATCAGGGTTATACGGTCACACAGTTCACAAACAGTTCATCACATAATTTGAAATATCCTTTAGATAACCTGACTAACTTTATGTTTCACTGGCCCTACCTACAGTGTAGATCAGAAATCTGGAAGTGTAATAGGATCAGATAGTCACTGATAAGATAAGATTGAACAATAGGATGTGGTAACACTCAGACAGAATCACACCATGACTGTTTTAGTGCCTGAAAGTAACATTTATCACCAGAGTCTGAATCATATAATGACGAAGAATCCTGGTTTGTTCTTATTTTATTTATATTTTCATAAAAAAAATTTTAAAAAAACACAACATACTAACTATCTACTAATACTTACTTATACTTAGACATATACCAGTAGTAGCCCACACGCATCACATAAATGACAGCATTGACACATAAAAGAAAAACAGTGACATTCAGGCAAGTCATTTCAGTATGAATCAGATATTATTAAATTTGAGGCTGTGTGGAGAAGGATATCCATATTTATGATCATATGCTTAGATTGCAAACAGTAATTTGAGCTCTATAATCACTATTTCATTCTCCTTCTCTCTCTTTGTTTTTCCTTGCCCTGTTTCTCTTATCATTCTGCAGTTCTATGCAGTACTCGGGCATTCACCTCTTCAGGTGCCTCATAGCACATGTGACGGGAAACCTCCAGCTGAGCTCCAAAACCACCTGAGAACCATATAAAGGAATAAAACACACAATGACAAGAGACTGATCTATGCTGATCTGATCCAGACCTGCAAACAGCTATGGTCTGTGTTTCAGCAGCTGGTAGCTGCTCAGACCAAGTCTGGGTCAAAGCAAATTTTTGACTACCTGCTTTGGCAATATGGAAGATAAGTGCTCTCAACTGGGTAGTGATACAAACTCCACAATAAGGATAGGTTGCATGGCTATCATTCCTCAGCTGATCTGATCGGTTCATTATAAAACAAATAAAAGTCCTACCGTATTAGAAAGACAAAAGCTAACCCTGTCAATCTTTAATTATTTCTCCTCTGGTTGTAGCTGATACAGTATATGATGATGACATATGCTTTAGAAAACCCTTCACGTCTAACCTCATGGATCTAACTATGAATTACTAGAATTAGAGTGACCAAAAGCATGAACATGAACATTTTTATTTGTACCAAACAAATTCTACAGTCTTCAGAATGTAGTAGGCACAGCAGCAGACATTTGCACGATTGGTGTAATTGAACATGACATTGTGAGATAAATATATTTAATATTGGTGCATTTACGATGCCAAAAAGATGTTTATTGTAAATGCAGTTAGTCAGCGTGTACATCTTTGGTAAAACCTGATTTAAGTTCAAAATTAAAATAACAAATACCTGAGGCCTAATACCCTGTCATATTAAAATCTCTGTTTTAAGAACTTTATGAGCTGAGCTTACGTACATCTTAAGTGATTCACATTTCCACAGTACTGAATAGGGAGGACCTTCAGAGACGACTCCTTAGAACCAACAGCTAAATATGGCAGTAATTTGTCAGTAAATGTGTGTGTGAAAGTATATATATGTGTGTCAGTAAGAGGGTCAGAGAATGACAGATTTCCTCTGTCCCAGTCCAGTTGCACTCTGATCCTCTGAAGTGTCTGTTCTAATGAGAAGAGGCTATGTCGATGTGGTGTAGAACCTCCTCCATATTTACCTTCATAATACCACATATACCAGAGTCCACTTCTGGAGTTTATCTCTCCCTTCCTTTTGGCAGATTCTGTCATCACACCCAGTGACCAGGCTGCAGAATCTCCAACTTCAACATCCCACCAGTGTGTCCCTGAGTTAAAACCCTCTGAGCCCAGGATGCATAAGCAAGCATCTAGTCTCTCTGGATTGTCTGGCAGCTTCTGTTCCTCTTCCCTGACTCTCACACTGGTTAGATCATCAGATACATTGAGAAAAGGATTTGCAGTGTTTGGGTCCAGTGTTACAGGCACTGAGAAAAACATACCAAAAGGTAATAAACAACAAACTGTGTAAAGTAAAGCAATGAGAAAATAATGTAAACAAAAATGAACTACAATTACCTTTCAGTTTATTTTAGTTGATATCTGTTATTGTTAATATTTGTGTTAGGAATATAATTATGTGGAGAATTAACTGCAGAAGGAAATAGTGGTCCAGGAAGGCAGTAAGGATTTTCAGTCCCCTTGAAAAGTATTGGAACAACGGCCAATTCTTTTGTTTTTGCTATACAGTTGCTGGTCATATAATTAGAATATCATCAAAAGTTGATTTATTTCAGTAATTCCATTCAAAAAGTGAAACTAGTATAATGTATACATTCATTACACACAGACTGA
>JAOUWY010000075.1:14104939-14117366 GCA_025728095.1 Prietella phreatophila
ACAATTATACACACACACACACACACACACACACACACACACACACACACACACACACACACACACACACACACACAAAGTGACAGAAAGAAGGATAGGCAGAGATAGTAGATTCTCATTGTGAGCATGTGAAGGCATTAAAAGGCTGAGAGAGTGAGCAGAAAAAGCAATCAAACAATAAGATCCAGAAACAGATACTGCAACTAGAATGTCCCTGTCCAGCCTCAGAAGTGAAGACTCGATAACACTCCGCATCTAATAACAGAGCCGTCGTCTACAGATCCACTACGTCTACAGATCTGTCAGATTTACCTTGTCTATACACCACTTTAGTGTTTGTAAACAAAAAGAGATCCAGCAAAAAAGCAGAGCAAAAAGACCAGAGTAGCCTAGCAACCTAATGCCCCTGCTGAAAACTACAAAGACCATTAAAACCATTACCATTATCGGTTCTTAATGCTATCCACTAGACATAACATGCCACCAAAAGAAGGCAACAAATTACCAGTAGAGACCCACAGGGACCATTACAGTCCCCTTAAAACCATTACAAATTCTAGGAAGGTTTCTTATTGTTCTTTTTTTCTTCCAGCAGGGGCTACTTGGTTACAATCTGACTGAAGAATCTATCAAGAATTTTTTACTTAGTAATTGAACTGACATTAGCTAAAATGTTTATTATCTATTTATCATTATGGATTAACACTAAAAGACAGGGAGCGATATTTCACTAAACTAACCCCTTCAAATGTCATAACTGTAGTAAATATTTATCAAGATGCATTGGTAAGCTGAAGAAAGTTAGCTGTGCCCATCATAAGCAAGTCCTCAGTAACAATGTGACCTAGTTATCTAATGTTAACTAGTTAGTTTCTTGATGTAGATTTGAGGCTTGATAAAGCAAAATAAATTAGGCATGCTAACTAAATAACAAGCGAATCCTGTTAAGACTTTAATAGTCAGCAAGCCAAAGACCAATTATCACTCCGAATATGTTGTAAAGAACAAATGTATTTATGAACACTTTTCTGATTCTGACACCCAACAGCACAATAAAACGTGTTCAAAAACAAATTCTGGCTTGTTCTTAACAATCACTAGAGTCTTCCACTTTGTTTTTGCAACCAGGAGGCATGGTTGATGTTAGAACGACGTCTCGCACTCAGGGCTCTATATCATAGTCGGACGTGTTTGATGTACTTGATTTGTTTGACACAATGAATTTCATACCACACTATGAATATAATTATAATATGAACAGGATGAAGGACTCAGGTATGAGGAAATGAGTGGACCAAGCCTGTTGTGCTAGTACGAGAGACACATCAGAAGCACTGCAAATTAATACTGAGTGACAAAGCAATTCAAATAGGCACAGTAGAACTATCTGTGTGTGAGTTTCACACTATTTCGCATGAGGGAGGCATTCGATTTCAAATCCCATAATTCCTACTTTTGATCAATAGACCCAAACCCATATCTTCGTTTTTTTATTGTGTTACAAATTTTATAATCTGTTTAAATGCTGAGGCAAAAAAAATCTTCTGTAATCTCATTGAACCATTAACAACATGAGAAGCTGTTTAACAACACAAGAACAAATCCTATTTTCCCTCCTTGGGAAATAGATCTGCATGTCCTTCCCAGTGCAGGATTTAGGTGTGCATGTCTGAGGCTTTGGCTGTAATCCATGAATGACTCTCTACTTTGGATCTTAAATCTATCTGCCTCTGTATATGAGCTTTGTTTAGTGATTTCCTGTTGAAATTAGCACACTGAGGCTCAGTGCTCTCCAAGGAAGTATTTGGAGGAAGAGCTATGACATTTGTTGGTCCTTGCGTAAACACAAAAGCAGTTCACAGCTCCCAAAAGGCCTACTTGGTATATCTCTCATCTCTGTTATCATCAACCAGACAGGGCTCTTCCATAACTGGTAAAACCAGCAGGCCTAGGGAACAGTGTAAAATATTAAAAATACCTGAATCATCTAGCAAAACTTTAATGAAAAAGAGACATATAATTACAGGGCTTAAATACCAAACTGAGTATTGAGTAGGTGTGACATTTCTAATATTCTAATGAGCACGCTTGATTGACATTCCTCTGTCTGGTATACCACTCAAGCACAACTGAAAACACATGCATAAGCAGACAATTGTAGAATTATCATATGAGACTCCACTTGCTAAGTTAGCCTTAACATGTTCGGTTGCTCAGGCTCAAAGAGAGCATTCGTGCAGTGACACACAGTTTAGATGGAAACACTGTTAAAGGGACAAGTGACCTAATAATTTGTGAATGGTGAAAGTGAAGCTTTACCCAAAAACTAGTGCTACACACATAACAAAAAACAAAATGTCTGATGAGGAAAATATAGGCATTGAATATGCAATATATACAGTGTATATACAGGAAATATAGAATATGTACTGCATATTATACTTATAAGACCAGCGTTAATCTTATACAAGGACTCCGAAGCTAGCAGTTGCTTGATTTCCAAATTGGGTCATGATCAAAACACAATCTCCTCTTTTGTTTTATTTATCCATCCATCCATCCATCCATCCATCCATCCATCTTCTACCGCTTACTCCTTCTTCAGGGTCACAGGGAACCTCGAGCATATCCCAGGAAGCATCGGGCACAAGGCGGGGTACACCCTGGACAGGGTGCCAGTCCTTGTTTTATTTATTTATTTTACAAATTAATATTTGTAAATGAATATATAAATGCAAACTATTTTGAAACATTAACATTCAATTCAATCAAGACACAGTTAAAAGAAGACTGTATGTACTACTTAAGTCATTTTCACCTTTCTGAGACTCATTAGCATTAGCGTAGGAGTTCAGGAATAAAAATGGACAACTTGTTCAACCTATCTAACGCTTACATTGAGTCAGTCTGTCTCAGTGGAACAAGAGATGTGTCAAGAAAACCAACACCAAAATATTGAAACATTTGAATATGGATTTACAAGCATGAAGGTAAATAATAAGGAGACTTGCGTTCATAATGTCCATATGGGTTAATTTGTCTTATATTAAATCCCTTGATTTGTAATTATATTGACGTTTCATCAGAAACAATGAAATTTCCTTATAATTTAATATTTAAGCTGTACAGCATCTCTAAAATCTATTCTCAGTCATCAAAGAACTTAAGTTAGACGGGGGAAATGGCTTAGTGGTTAGCACGTTTGCCTCACACCTATGGGGTTGGGGGTTCAAATCACATCTCCACCATGTGTGTGCTGAGTTTGCATGCTCTCCCCATGCCCCAAAGACATGCATGGCAGGCTGATTGGCATTTCCAAATTGTCTGTAGTGTGTGAATGGGTGTGTGCCCTGTGGTAAGTGTCCTCCACCCTGTGCTCTGAGCTTTCTGGGATAGGCTCCATGCTCCCTGTGTAGGATAAGCAGTATGGAAAAAGGATGGATGGAAGTTAGACATGTGGGCTAATCTTTGTCTTGCATGTTCTTTCACTATCTAGAAAGAAACCGCACTTGAATTCAACAAGCACTAAAAGCCATGGAACGTTTTTCTACAACTGATCAAGTAATTTATTTGCTCTATGCTTATTTGCTGTTCATGGTGATGTTAGCCAATTCACAGAAACACCTCTCCTGCTGAGTGATCTATCATCTTTCTGAACTGTCACACAAACTGTGATATGCCATCAGCATAAAGTGAAGAAATGTCTTCTTGGTTTCTTTTGATCCTATACTCAAGGTTTTTGTAAGAGTCTAGAGTCAGTTTTGAAATCAGATCACATCACTTTCTGTACTATTGCAAATATTGGCTTTACATAACACCCATTATTAACACATTTGTCCTATCGCAATTTAAACCAGCTTTTCTTCCTCATACCTACAGTAAAATGTTTTCTTAATTACAATACATTCTACTCATATATAGTTATGTTTAATGTTCTTGAACATGTTTCTCTGGAAATGATAATGTACACATTTATATAAACTTTGCACACATAACTACTGTCAGAGATGCTGACCAATTAGATTTGAGCATTCAACAGCAATGTGGTAAATCTTAAAATTGCCATCCTTCTACCGCAAGTTAAATAGAATGTACCTCTGAATAGTAACTCTTTACTGAGCGGGAAATCCAGACTGGTGAATTAAACACATTCTTCAACCCGTACATTATTTGCAAAGAAAGGCACAGAGATGAATTTGAAACCAGTATCAGGCACGAATCAATGAGCTTTAAAATAAATAATGCATTACAGATGCACCAAGATTTTTTTTTTGTAGTAGTAAAATATTAATAGCTAGAGCATTCCCTGTCCGTTCTCACTGCACAGTGATCACTAATACAATAACCTGTATTAGTTATTTTCTAGAAAGACTCCAGCATGTCATATGTTTTTGTTTTTGAAGTTTATAATTTGTGGCAGCACAGTGGCACACAGTGTTGCTGCATTAGTGTACCTGGTCATGAGCTTAGGTGGAAGCCTGGGTTGTGTGCACATCCTCTGTGGAATTCCTCAAGGTTCTCTGATTTCCACCCATTTTGCCACTGTGTGTGATTAAGTGTGTGGTCTCCAGTGTTTGGGAGTTTTTAGAGAATAAATTCAATGTCAGACTGTAAGATGTGTGTTTCTTTAAACGACCTTATACTTTCAGAAATAAAGGTGGGATGGGATGGTACCACTTTGGGTATATATAATTTTATACCTTTAGTATGTATCTTTCACCTGAAAACATGAATATAGTATACAGTGCCCTCCACTAATATTGCCACCCTTGGTAAACGTGAGCAAAGCAGGCTGTGAAAATTTGTCTTTATTGTTTAACTTTTGATATTTTGTTAACAAAATTCACAAAAATACTCTGCTAGCAGAAAGTATTGAATAAAAGGGTCCCAATAATTGTTGCACACATTTATTTAACAAAGATATTTTATAATGGATAAACCTGTGTTGTGTTTGCAATTGTTTGATATCCATGAGAGCAGATTATTTTTTGAACAAATTATCAAAAGGTTAAACAATAAAGACAAATTTTCCACTGTTCTTTTTGCTCAAATTTCAAAGGGTGCCAATATTAGTGGAGGGCACTGTACCTTTGACAATAATCTGAGGTACATAACTGGACCTTAAAGTGCACAAAATGCACCTTCTTATGTAAAATAATCATTCACTGTAAAATTACAAAACATTTTACCACTACAACGACAAGAAAAAGTCAAATTTATCATATAATGAGGAACACTAAACTTTTAGGAGTCTTGGAATATGGTCGTTTAGGCAACTTTCTAACTTTATGTACAGTTGTTAGCGCTTTATAACTTAACTAATGATGGTCACTCATGTTTAATTGGGGATATGTTTGTACACACTTTTTTGAACACTGATAAAGAGAGATGGTTCCTTGGTTCAGCTCTGCATGCATTATTCATTGTTTTGCTCTGTAGCCTGAGGACACTGTGTTTGGTGTAACAAGTCTTTATATTGTGTTGTGTGAGGGCATCACATGTCATATGACCTATAAAAGATAAATAACTCAATAACAGTTTAAAAAATCTCAAGTTCACTTTCATATTTCACTTTCATGTAATGAAAAACGATGATTTCACCTTTGGATCCACAATGATGTTTTCTCTGAGACTCTTAATTAATTAAATGTTCACTTGGAACTATTGCCAACTGTGAGGTTTGGGCGTTTCCATGGGAATGAGATCTTTATTGTAAGATTAATATTTTGGCTGTGCTCTGTGTCTGTCTTCCTCTCTCAAGTCCTCTCTTTCATTATAAAAACACTTTCACACATGCTGCTATTCCAGACGCACATGAAAACTAGCAATTACCAGACCCCTAGACGCTTCCACTTAGAGGCATCAACAATGACTCGTGGAGCTCCTTACGCCAAACCCCCCCCTTTCTCTGCAGACGACTACAGGGTGCTGTCACCACATGGAGCTTTCTGATGCACACATTACCAGGTCAGAGAAAGACAGCAAGTTTGGAGAGACTCATTGTACAAGTGACCGCTTGACTTGTGGAAAAGAGCACTGATGATTCAGTGGGAAGTGAAAGGCGGCAGTTCGTTGAACAAGGCAGCCCACTTTCAGAAATGAAATACAGTAAAGCCACAGACACGTGCCAGGCTGCAGTTATACAAAACAAACACACATATGCACAGTACAATCATAATAATCTGAGTTGAAAAAAATGGCTTCCATTCAGCAATTATTTTGAATGCATACCAATAGCTGCTGCCAAATCTGCATAGCTGAGCACAAGGGATTATTTATTCAGAAAGCAGGAATAGAAATGGTAGTAATGGCTTCATTTGTTTTTCGCTTTGCTTTTGTGATTTTTTCTGTACTCTGTACTCATGTTTATTTCATCTGAATTGATCTGAACCAATTTCATCTGCGCTTGAGCTGAACCAATTGTGTCAATTTCCCAGGAATGTTTTAAGACAGTATGCTGGCAGAAACACACTCACCTCATCGTAGTAAATTCTGAAGTCAGCTCTTTTTGATCGCAGGTCCCACATCACTATAGTGCCGCTCTCGAAGCCAATAAGCAGCTGAGAATGAGAAAAAATTCAACAACAAAATGAACTAGGATCAGACATGGACAAGGTGAGATCTCTTAATAATAAAACATCTAAAGTCCAAAAAGGTCAATTTACAGACTCTTCTCAGCAATAAAATCTTTAGAAACTACCTATTCTGTCTGGTTCCAGATCGTGACAGTGACAGCATTAATAGCCACTTATCAATACTTTGTAGTAACATGTAATCTATATGTCTGACAGACTACTACAAAAGTTCTACAACATTAAAAATGAAAAAGAAAATGTCTCTTGTACCTTCCCTTCGTCTTTTGGACAGTCACTCAGGTGGACCACAGGCCCTGGGTGTGTCTTTGTCGATCTGTTAGAGACAACAAAAATAAACACATATAAATATATATTTAAGATGTTAAATAGTAAGTGATGTACTACCTCCATACATATCTGATGATACGTACATACATATTTATTTTTAGAAGGTACATATATTTTAAGAGTGTTGCCATTGCTTGGCTTGTTAATTTGACCAGGTCCACCCATGCTGTGAAGGTGTGAGCAAGAGAAAATATTGTTGCAAGAAACGAGAGCGTAAAGAAACAACTGTTTTTGACCTCTCTCCCACACTTATACACATCCTTAGTTTGACAGGGGAAATTGGCTGGTTTTTATGTCTTTTTAAGAAACTCTTAAAAGGTTCAGCAATAAAGACTCCACATTCAAAACAGCTAGTATTTGTGGAATAAATAAATAAATAAATAAGCAAGAGCAAGTCATGAGAACAAAGACCATCAAATCATTTTCAAGGTCAACTAGTTGGCTTCGTTCGTGTTGTTTCAATGATTATGCTACATCTTTTAGAAAAATATCTAAAAATCTCATAGACTTTTTGTCAACCTTTGTGTATGCAATTTTTTTTTTTTTTAGAAATTCTCAGATGAGACCAAGACCATATTTAGCAAGACCAATTCTCAAGGCTAGAGACAAATCCAAGTTCATACAGAAAACATCGTGAGACCATTGAGACTCTATTCCTACAGCCCTTCAAGTACCTGCTTCAGACTTTCATTCATTCAAGGTGACTATACAGTATATCACAAGTTAGGAGTTAAAATGGAAACTTCAGGCAAGAAGCAGGTACACCACTAAACCACAAAATACCTTGTTCATCAGAAAAACAACTTTAGACTGGGACCCAGTGATATTTGAAACTGATGCAGAATTTTAATTGCATTTTAGGATGCTCTCAAAAAGTTATATATGGATACATCAGACGCTGAATGATAGCTTCATCTCCATCTATGTCTGTGTTCCCTTTCGCGACTCTAACACAGCTCAACATGACCTACCATCCCTTAAAATACAAGTATGACATTCATTAAATCTCTTCTCTGTCCTGGCACACTGATGCTGGAGTAGACTTCCTTTGTCCAAACAGCTGAGTCACTGGCTGTGTTAAAAAAAAAAAAAAAGACTGAAGATCTATCTCTTCACCAAGCACTTAAATGAGTGCTCAATTTAAAAACCTTGACTTGTTCTGTTTTGTTTCTGTACTAACTCCTCTCTAAAAGGAGTTTTAGCTTAATATTATTCCTAGACTCTGACCTATTTGTGCTTTCATGATATGTTTTTGATGGAGACTGTAAAACAGTTCTATAGGTCACTCTAGATAAGTATGTCTGCCAAATACTGTGTCTGAAGCTTCTAAATTTGCACTTCTATGATTTTCAGCCCACAACTTGATCAAATGGCCTCTAGTCAAACACCTATCTTCATTCAAATCACCCGATTACTTTCCTGTTTGCAACTGCACTCTTCAAGGACTCTCAGTGTTATTGTGTGAAGTCTCGCGCCAGCATTGTGTCTGTGATGATACCATTCCATACATCCACTTAGATTGATTCCATCTTAAATGCTATTTGGGCATTTATTTAAAAGTTACCCTAAATGTACAAAATGAGAATGATAGTGTCTTCCTTTTCTGGAGCCAATAGCAGCCCTTTCTGGATCTTCTTGCACTATTTCATACACAATTTGTTTATTTTCTTCCAATACTTGTTCCAGTTAAGCACAGGCTACTGTTCAATTCGAGCATTATGCTCTATGTTTTTTGACAGTACACCATGTACCTGACTATATAACACTTATCTAATATCTTAAATTGAACAGTAATGTTTTGCGCTAAACAGAAGTGACAAAACAGAAATGACTGGCATCCTAAACCTGTGCCAGAACAGCTTCCACTAGAATAAGTGCCCATTTTAATACTTGCTAGGTCTGTAGCTTTCTAATTTTTGCTTCCTTTTTTTTTTTTTTTTTTTGTTGGAACTGCGGTGTTCAATTATGACTCTTGCAATCCATTATTTAGAGCACAGCTGCAATCATTCCCAACAGTTTATTTCCATCCAGGTCTAAATAATACACGGCACGCTTATTTAAAAAAAAAAAAAGAAAAGAAAAAAAAAGTGTAATATGTAAAATGTGATATTAGACAAAACTACAATATTGTCATAAACACTTTTTGTTTGTTTCCTGCTTTTCTGATTTACCCTCCAGTCATTGCTTTCACATCTGTATAGTTTTTGTCTTTTTCTGTTTTCCCAACATGTGTTTGTAGTTTGCTTTTTATGAAATCTAGCTGTGGAAAAGTTATGAATCTTGTTTCATGGTGGCTTTGTTTCCTCAGATCTAATTCGTCCTATTTTCACTTTTGTCAGGCTGTCTGGATAATGATTATGGATCTGCCCGCATTAACCTTTTCTGCCTGTGATTATTGGAACAGCTTGAATAAAAAGACTGCACCCTGATATCCCGACAACACAGAGTGTGAGGCCCACACACACGTATTCCTTATATTTAAAAAATGGATATCAAAACGCTGGTAACACTTTACAATAACTACTGAATAATTAGTTGAATAATCATGCACAAATACATGAATTAATTATCATACTTAAGTATGAAATAATCATGAGTTAAGGCATGTACTAATCACAAACTAATCAAGAACTAACATCAAACACGACATGAGTCTAATGAATTCATGTGTGAATAACAACCACTTTAATTACATGTTAGTATATGTTTGTTAGTTAATTTACTAATTAAAACTTAGTGGTACAGTAAATCAAATATGCTTTATAAGAAGGAATATGAATTAAATGTGCATTATTTCAAATTGTTTATATAATTTGCCATATGCAGCTACGTACACAAACATCATTGGATGGCATTGAGATGAAGTTATTGATGTATTATTAGTGTGGGCTATTTGTGCGTCTTTCTGTGTTCGATAAGGAGGATCAATGTAAACTATGATCTGGTAACACTATCCTGGTAACACTTTCTATAAATCCCATGCTTATAATGAATTATAGCCCCATTTCTAATTATTTAAAAGCAAGTATTACTGCTCTATAAACATTTATAACGACACAAAAAGATCTATACGTTGTTATAATAACAGTTATAGCTACATTTATATTATTGTTATAATTACTTATAAGTAATACACTTGCTTTTACTTTTTCAATGCCCATGCTCATAATGCATTATACACCAATTTACTAAAGTATTAATTAGTCAGTCATATGGTTCCATTAATGTATTCATAAAAATGCAGCCTGCAGTTTTTATAATGTTATTATATTAAAGTTATAATGACTTATTTGTAATGTAGATCTATTTCTATGTCCAATAACTGAATTATTTTGTGTTGTGCTGCTTTATAAATACTTATTTTACATGTTATAATACAATTACTAACCTTTATAAATGCATCACTGGTGGCTTTAAGTAAAATATAATGTCAAATCAGAATATGTATTTCCATGCATATGGCTGAGGAGCTAGAACTTTTAAACAAGTCAAACTTTCTAGTCAAACAAATACTTGACAAACAAATTCCTGACATCAAGAAATTCCTGAGATGAACAAGTTCATTAGAACAAGTGGCTGAATTGAAACCGACTTATCAGACATTTGCAATCAATATAAACAAATAAATGATTTTGTCACTGCAAGTCTGTTATAAGATTGGCTTTCTATGCGTGCAGTGTCATGACAGCGCTCACAATAGGCTTTAAAGCATCATGAAACACTAAACTACATTTTCTGAGATTTTAACAGAGGTGTTTGTATCGCACATCATAAAAGACAATCTTAGCATCCGTTCATTTTAATTGTTGGAGAAAACTGGTTAATTTTTAGCTTTTTTCCACTATTTTCGTCTTCCTGGTTTAAAATCTTGGTCACAGGCGGTGACGTGTCAACGTACTATAGTTCTTCGATGACTTGTAGGTGTCTCATAATTATTCATGAGCTTGCGTGTTCTTATCCTATGAGAAGATGCTGTCTCTTAATTATTCATTACAACACGTGGTGCTTTCCTACAGATGTAGTAGATGAGAGAGGCGTTCAAATGGGTCGGAGGTGTTTGTTTCAATGGTGCAAGAGTTCGAGTGTTTTCTCAAGAGAGCTGTGAGAATAGGAGAGAGGTGGACTTCGGACTTGCTCATGAAAGCAATTTGCGTCTACACAATGATGTGATACTCAGTCCCGAGGACTCTTCTATTCCTTCAAATGAAGTATATGTCTAATTTTAACCATGACAGTTTTACTTGACTTTGAGCTATTTAATCTGTTTAAAACTCCACGGGCTGTCGCGTGCAAAACTATACAACGAGAGTCCATGTTGAAAGGAAGAGCCTTCCCTCTTTTATTTGTGAAAAGCTCGAGCCTATTAGTTAACTAGCATTTCAACATCTGTGCTGCTTCTGGCTCAAGGAAAACAATATATCCTAAAAACTGAACATACAATATAGAATATAATAGTTAAGCTCCGTGGGCCATCGCATGTAAAATTATGCAATGAGAGTCTGTGTTGAAGGGAAGAACCTTCGCCTTTTTTTCATGAAAAGCATTCCAACATTTCTCTCATTCGTGCTGCCGCAGGTTTTCTTTTCTTTTCCTCTATAGTCACGCCAGGGGCTAATGATTCAAATAGACAAGACATAGGACCTGCAATGCTATCTATTGTGTCTCCATTTAGCCCTGGGAATAGCCCTGGGAAGTCCGTTGCCTCATCTGTAAACTTTGTCACTATCCTTTTTTTTTTTTATGTTGTGAAGGCTTGCCCCCCTTTTCGTCCGCTGCCTTTCTCCTGTCACGCCACCCTCCCCCTCCCTTTTTCGCACAGCCATCCAAGAGAGGTAGACTTGAGCTGAAAGAAAGAGGTTTCATGAGCCTTTACGCATGCGTATTTTTGTCGGCCACTGCTGCGAATATGGGCGGGAACAGGATATGACATCATTTGTCAAACCCAGGCAGACTTTCTTTTTAAATTGTTTTTATAATCTTTCAAAGTTGAGTTGTAAAGTACAGCATAGCACGTCTTCACATGATATGATTACGCAGGTCAGTGTGCAGAGTTCGGTCTGCCATTTTCGGTTGTGTTTGCGCGTTATAGCCGAGTGTGACTGCTCCATGACTCTGGTGAGCAATTCAAGGGTGTTTTTGGAGGAATACAGCTTGGATTGAGCTGAGGAACATGTTCAGTCATTTTTAATTTTTGCTTGTAGTGTGGAAATGTCTTTGTTTGCAGGTAGTATGGAACTATATTTTTCCGCTTGTAGCATGGCAGTAATTTTTTTTTTCACATGGCACTGCATTTTTTTTTTATAATAATAAACAGAAAATGCATGAGTTCTTTGATAGCTAAATAGAAATATAGAAATATTATTGTTATTATATAAATATACAAGTCAATTTAGCATTTACTGTTGTGAGTGTAAAAAGTCTTGAAATATGTCAGGGCCAGCAAAAGAGCTACCTTTAGAGGCAGAAGCTTATCAGATGCTCAAATGGGGTACCTGACAGACCTT
>JAOUWY010000075.1:14123893-14142890 GCA_025728095.1 Prietella phreatophila
GTAAAAACACTGAACTGCTTCATTTTCAAAGTAATATTACACAAATACATTATTATATGTTGTTTCAAGGCCTAAAAATGTTCAAATTAAAATGCTGATTTTGGTCCAGGAACTCAGGTTGGCGTGCTGTTTCTCTGGGAAATATAGGGTTATGGGACCTAATACTGTGGAAACTTTGGGGTAAGAGGGTTAAACCTTACGGCACTATAAAAGGTAGAGATGGGACTAGTGTCACTAGATCAAGAGAAGACATTTGACAGAGTGGAACATGGTTATCTTTTTAAGAACTTAACAGCTTTTGGTATTGGTGGATGCTTCAGCTCATGGATTAGGCTGCTGTACACTGATGTGTAACATGTAGATCTATTTTTTTCTTTTTCTTTTTTTGATGACAGTACGCTGAAAATAAGCTAAACATTAACAAGAAATTTTCCCATGTGCAGAGGTGTTCGACAGGGCAGTAGCCTGTCTGGCCTGCTTTACACTCTCTCCATTGAGCTTCTGCTAAGACGCCTGCGAGAAAATCTGCAAGGGTTTTCAGTGTTAAACTCTGACTTAGCTGACATGACCACAATCAAGCTCACAGCATATGCTCAGGATGTGACATTGATAATAATAATGATAATGAGGTTTTTATTGTTCACATATACATTACAGCACAGTGAAATTCTTTTCTTTGCATACCCCATCATGTTAAGACGCTGGGGTCAGAGGTGATACAGCATACCCAACAGTGGCAGCTTAGCAGTGCTGAGAGACCTCAAGCGCTGGGGCTTGAACCACTGACCTTCTGATCAATAACCCAGAGCCTTAACCACCAAGCCACCACTGATAAGGGCTGAGGATGAAATCAGTCATGTATGTTCATGCCTCAATGTCTTCCAGAGAGCCTAATGTGCATGTGTGAATTGGAACGAAACTGATGCCTTGCTTCTAGGTCAATGGCAGGAGGAAAATATACCTCACCTCCCCCAGCATTGTTCATGGAGCAAAGAGGGACTGAGGATACTTGGGATCTTCTTTGAAACAGATCGACACATGCAAAAGAACTGGGATGGACTGACTGATAAGGTTTAGAAAACCTAATTAGATGGAGTTGGATTCAATGACAGCTGTCCTATAGGGGCAGGGTCTTAGTGATAAACAACTTGGCTGCCTCAATGCTGTGGCACAGTCTGACAGTATTGGATCCACCTCGAGAACTCTTACACCAACTAAAGAAGCGCTTTGTGGACTTTGTCTGGAGTGGTCCCCATTGGATAACATCCGGTGCACTGAATTTACCAGTGTGTGAGGGTGGGTGAAGGCTGCTCCATCTCCTGTCCAAGGTGAAGGCCCTGAGACTACAAACTGTTCAGAAACTGTTGTACTGTCCAAGCACGGTGCCAGGGGTTAGTTTTTGGCTTGCAGTACTGAGGTTTGCAGGAAGAATGGGACTCGACAGACAGATGTTCTTAATGTGCAATAATGCCACAAAGACTGTGCCTATCAGTCACTTTTATGAAACAGTTTTTAAAGTCTGGGCTCACCTTCGAATGCAGCGGAAAGATCATTACGGTCTGAACAAAACTCTTTTCTATAACACACCTGGCTCCCTGAACAAACTAAGTCCAAAAGCAAGATTACTGCTTTCATCTCAGCAGGAGTAGCCAAGATGGGAGGTCTTATTAACCAGGATAAGCAAGAGTGGGTACAAGTACAACAATTTTCCAGAGACATTGAAGGCAGGTCAGAGAGGATTGTGGGGAATGTGGTAAAGACTTTGAAGACTTTGTTCCTCACACCTATACTGATGTTCAGAAACAACTATATGACTACATTCCACAATACAGCTGCTAGAGTCCTAACTAGAAGATACGACCACATCACCCCGATCTTATCAACACTGCATTGCCTCCCAGGGAAATCTTGCACTGATTATAAAATACTATTATTATGGTCTCGCACCACAGTATATAAGTGACCTTTTGGTTTTCAATGATCCGCCACACCTACTTAGATCAAAAGGTGCAGGCTATCTGACGGTACCTCGAATAGCGAAGGCTACAGCAGGGGGAAGAGCTTTCTCTTATAGAGTCCCACAGTTATCGAACAGTCTTCCAATTAGTGTTCGGGACTCAGACACAGTCTCAGTGTTTAAGTCTAGGCTTAAACGTATGTTTACTCAAGCCTACCCTGACTAGACTTTCTATTATGCTAAGTACAGTCCTAACAGTCTCTTCTCTCCCGCTCTCCTTCTGCCGAGCCACACACAATTTTATGGAGATACAAGAGATCCTGATCCTTTTTGCTCTCCGGACCTGCCTGATCTGTTTCGGATGTCCTGCCTCTGGATGGAGCTCTCATCTACTCCAATTCCAGATTGCTGGGACTAGAGCTGCTTCTAAGGCCAAACAGACTTCATATAAATCCATAATGAACTTTTTCACACTATCTGTTTCTTCCTCTTAAAACATCTTAGGGAGTTTTACCTTGCCACCGTCGCCACTCAGTGGCTTGCTCAGTTGGGATAAATTCACACCTTTAATATCTGTATACCATGTTGATATTTCTGTAAAGTTGCTTTGAGACAATGTCTATTATAAAAAGCACTATACAGATAAAATTGAATTGAATTGAATTGAATGACTGGAGATCCTGACCAAATGTCAGTTCCAGAGTTGTACATAACTCACAGTGAAGCTCCAGATAGCGATGGCACAGATCAACTTCTCCCATACAAAGGATTTAAAAATGTCCCCTTTTCAATGGCAACAAAGGACCAATTGTACAACTTCTGCATAAAAAAAAGAACTTTCAAGCGAGCTCAAAGGCCGGAAAAACACAAAGTGGAGAACACACCTATCCACTCATCCGTCTCAGTCCCCTACTTGGAGGGTGCTCTATAAGAGTCCCCTACCAAAGCGATCTGGAGACCTACAGTGGAGAGTTCATCACTCTTCACTGCAATACCGACCAATACCTTCCTGTTTAAGTGCGACCTCACTGATTCTCCCCTATGCAGGTTCTATGGACTACCAGACACTGGTGTTTCACTGCTTTTGTGACTGCCACAGACTGGATTCTCTTTTCAAAAAAGTAGACAGAATAATCAACAACCTCGGTTCATCTTCTTCTAAAGCAACATTTATTTTAGGTTGTAAATATTCCCGTTCATGCAGAGAACTCTGAACACTGAACACTGATCAACTTTCTAGTTAGACAGGCAAAAGTAGCCATTTGGAAATCATATAGACTAAAAACAGAAGGAAGACCCATCAACATCGTGAACTTATTCAAAGCTCTAATAGAGTCAGGGCAAGACATGGTGCGCAAATGAGGGTTTATTTTTGATAACATATGATGGTGAAATTGTTTTTCACTGGTGATTGGTTTATTAATCTTATAAATAATTTTGAATGAGTGATTATTTAGTTTTTCCTAAATAATTCGTAAATGAAGAGAGTATAAAATAAAAAAAAAAGGCTCTCTCTGTCTCTCCGCACCACTGCAGCTCCTTTGACACACGGTGTTCCCCTGCAGCAGGGAGGGGCTGTCGCCGTGTCAGCGGCAGCATGATAAAGTCCTTCTTGCTGACTCATCAGTCTGATTCTGCAAGGGGCTGATGCTGCAACCGATGCAGTTACCGATAACTGCGAGGAAGTAGAATAATGTCTGGCATAAACTTCCTCTTAATGCTGAGTTTTGGGTATATACTGTATATATGAGCACACACACATACACCCTAGGACACACAAATCATAGTCTTTAATCTCAGTTACAGATTATAGCAGAACTCTGTTGTTTGTTTGTCTAGTAGGAATGAAGAAAGGTGCTGGAAATTAATTTCATTAAAAGATTAAGCTCCTTGTTTGAAGTCTCTCCTTTTCATTTCAAATACAAAAACATATTTGATGTGCTGGAATTACATTTTTATGCTTTTTAAACAAATAAACAATGAAATTAATAAAGCTTCCTTCTGGAAAGACAAAGTTAGACTAAGTTTATTAACTAATATGCAGATAGTACAACTTCTCTGAAATTTATTTCAGATAATATTTTGGCTTCGTATACAGTAGAGGAAACACCGAATTTCATGGTACTGCTTATGTAGCTAACCTTGTAGCTATCGACTCTTTGCCTCTTCTATTTCAGCAATATCTGATGCAAGCCTACTTTTTCATAGCAATTTCTAAATAATGCAAATAACGACTGATGAAATAAAACTGACCAACTGGTATCTAACCATCTCTATTAGAGAGAGAGAGAGAGAGAGAGAGAGAGTGTGTGTGTGAGTGAGAGAGAGAGTGAGAGAGAGGGAGAGTGAGTGAGTGAGAGAGTGGGTGAGAGAGAGTGAGTGAGTGAGAGTGAGTGAGTGAGTGAGTGAGTGAGTGAATGAGTGAGTGAGTGAGAGAGAGAGAGAGAGAGAGAGAGAGTGAGTGAGGGAGAGGGAGTGAGAGAGTGAATGAGTGAGTGAGAGTGAAAGTGAGTGAGAGAGTGAGAGGGAAAGAGTGAGAGAGAAAGAGACCAGGGAAGACACAGAATCATGAAGTTAACAGGTGGCATGGATAATGAGATGTTACAAGTGTGTGGAAGAATAAACATGAGCAGTAGACAGATACTTCAGCTGTGGGAGTGTCCACCTCAACTGTTCATCCCTGTCACAATGAAACAGCAGATCCCTCAAACCTCTCTGGCTGCTCGCCACATGAAGATTATTAATGCTCTCTAAAATAGTGAAGCCCATTGATAACCAGCATAATTCATCCCAGCTTCCTGCAACTCTGCATATCTCCTCAACACACATAGCTATTTTGGGCCTCTCTTTCTCCTCAAGCCATCTCCTCATTTCAATATTTCTGCCCTTTTGTTTAGTCAATGATTTCATTTCCCCTGCCACTGAGTCCTATTCACACATAAAACCTATCCCTACACCCTCTCTCTTTCTCTCTCTCTCTCTCTCTCTCTCTCTCTCAGAAGAAGAAGAAGAAGAAGAAGAAGAAGAAGAAGAAGATGCTCAGTCTGGTTGAAATAGCGTTTGGTAGCAATTGTGGATGTTTGTGTGTGTGTGTGTGTGTGTGTGTGTGTGTGTGTGTGCGTGTGTGGGCACACATGTGCATTGCTAATGCTCATGCTGAGTAATGAGAGCTTGAAAAAAAAACACCTACAGTATATTACATAATCAATTTCAGCTACATTATACAGAACAACTCTGTGTGTGTGTGTGTGTATACATGCTTTCCATCCTTTAGAAACATTGTGCTTGATAAACAGTACTACAGAAAGGACCTATAACTCATCACCAAAAGACAGGACTGTTCATTTCCCAAAAGACTTGAGAGATATGCCTGTGTGTGTGTGTGTACAAATATGTCTGAGTGCCTCACATACTTTTTGTGCCTCGTTTCCTGTTAAATGCCACACGCAAGACACAAGAGTCAACAGAAGCTCTCCAGAAGCTGTAACTATGCTAACACACTCCATTCCCGTGATGTCACCAGGCAGCAGTACCACAAACACAGCAGTGTGAAGTGCCAGACCCCCTCGGAGCTCTCCACATCCTATTGGACTTTGGCAAATCCTTTCCTCTACTACCAACAAGAGCAACATATTATTTGAGAGCCCTTAGTCCCAAAAACTCAGAGTGGAGAAAATGCAAATGCTTAGAGCAATCACGAGCTGAGATTGACTCTCACAGAACAGGTCCAGTAGATGAAGACCAGTTTTACAGGCTAAGAAATTTCACTGCTCAAGCATGGACATGTCTGTGCTCTGCAACTGGGAGACTGGATACATGCACCAATCAAACCAGCTTCAAAGATAAGATGTTTGAATTCTCAGCTTCAATCTTTTTTCAATCCTCTATTTACATTTATCGCATTTGGCAGAACCTTATCCACAGCAACTTACATTTATCTCATTTATACAACTGAGCAATTGAGCGTTAAGGGACTTGCTCAGCTTGGAAGTTTGGTAGTGCTGGGATTTGAATTCACGATAAGTAGTCCAACATCTTAATCACTAAGCTAAAGTAATCACTGAGAAAGTTTAATCACGGAGAAAGTTTGTAGCAAAAGATGAAATTAAAGTGCAAAGAATATAATTTTACAGATACATTACATTTACGGTATTTGGCCAGCAGTTGAGTGTTAAGGGCCTTGTTCAAGGGCCCGGCAATGGCAGGCTGGTAGTCCTGGGATTTGAACTAACGACCTTCCAACCAGGAGGCCACAGTCTTAACCACTGAGCTTATGGTCATGTGGGCAGTGGTGGCTTGGCGGTTAAGACTCTATGTTACTGATTGGAAGGTTGGGGGTTCAAGCCCTGTCACTGGCCCTTATCCCTCTCTGCTCCAGGGGCACTGTATCATGGCTGACCCTGTATGAAAAGAATTTCTCTGTGATGTAATACATATGTGATCAATAAAGACTCTATCATTAAATGATAGCACAATAAACACCCTGTGTACCAGTTATGTTCATCTTTTAAAAAGTGCGTTTAGAGATTGCACACTGTAGACCTTCACATGTATGCTAGTCTATTTGTGGGAGTTTAGACCTACTGTGTAGGGCTATAGAGCCAAAAGATTTCTTTGTCAAACATACCAAATCCTGTGGATAGTGAAGATGATAACAGAATAACAATATTAGTTATAATGGCAATAACCATAATGGCTTATTTAGGTCCAAAACATTAGGCAGACAAACAGCTCACATCAGCTTTAATCCGTGTTTCATTCTTCAAGCTCATAATGAAAAATCCAGATGTGGCCAACAGTGGTAGCTTGGCTGCAGCTTGAACTCCTGACCTTCTGACTTCTTTACTGCTCTAATGAGTCAATTAAAGCTTTATGAGTTCATTAAAGTCTAAGAGAGTAAACTTTTGCACATGCCATAATCACTGTTTTGTAAGTTCATCTGCAGAGAAATGTTGTTTAAAAAAAAAATTTGTTTGCTGTATTGCTGTACACAAAGTTTGTGTTTACTTCTTTCAACATCCAATAATCAATAATTTGGCCTGGGCTGACAAAACTCTTGCATTGCATTGTATAAATTATATCTGCTTTGACCTTATTGAGTGCCAAACCTTCATGGTTCAGTATCTTACAATTATAGAACTAATATACACAAAAGATCAATCCAACAGTAAAAATGAACAAAAAACAATAATAAGAGAAATGAAAGTGGAACGTTTAAAAGAACATGGCGTTTGCTTGAAGTTTGTAGCTTCACCATCATCATACACTAGAGTCAAATAAAGCAATCACGAAGGAATTTATTATGCACCAATTTCCTTGGTGAACTCATTCGAGTGGCGACATTCGATTTGTCTACATTCATGATTAACTGATTCTGTGGGATGGGTTAGCAGATGTTAAGGCTTAAAGAAGCTGTACTAGGAAGCATGTTCGTTTTGCAGATAATAAACATGACATGCAAACATGGAACGTATCCTAAAACATCGTGCTGATTTTCCGTAAAGGATTCAGAGGTGTTGCGGGTGGAAAACAGATAACTCAGAGATGTGGGCGGATGGTTTTCAGACGTGATAGGTTTTGCCTTTCTATGTTAAGAATGAGGCAGATGCAGCATGCTCGGTTTTATTTTAGTTAACTCTGCCACAGGCCTAGCAGTTTGGAAGCACACCATGTTCAGAGCACATGCAAATACCGCTGTGTGAAGGGATGCTTCTTCTGCTTGAGGTGCACCTCTGTATATTTGAATATTTGAAGTATACTGTCAAGGTGTGTGCCAAGTTGTCTTACTCCATAAGAAGGCTTTTGTATCTAAGATATGTAAAAATGTGGCATATGTGCTGCTCTACATTGACTTAAGGGCTCTGAAGAACTGTGTTACAGAACTGAAACAGAGCAGTTTTGTGAGCTTTTGTGGATGATGGAACTTTGATTAGTTCATATCTGTCACTATGGGTTTTTTTTTTACCACAACTGAAATTATTAGCTTAGTCTCAGCTCTAAAAATATTTTTTCCCTGCCTGCGCCTTTAATTTCTATCTGTGCATAAATGTTTTATCACAAACTACAACCTTGTCTGCTTATTAATCTACTTATTATGAATGCTGTTATTCATTTGCCTCGCACTTCCAGGGTTGGGGATTCGAGTCCCTTCTCTGCCCTGTGTGCATGGAGTTTGTGTATTCTCTCCGTGCTTCTGGGGTTTCCTCTGCATACTCCAGTTTCCTTCTCCAGTCCAAAGACATGCGTTCTAGGCTGAATGGCATCTCTAAATTGTCTGTAGTGTGTAAATGGGTGTGTGAATGTGTGTGCCTGCGATGGGTTGGCTGCAGGCTCACTTGTAGGATAAGCGGTATGGAAAATGGATGGACGGAATGTTGTTATGAACAATGTGCAATATCCTAGTAAAATGTAATAAAATGTTTTATCCTGGTTGGGATCATGGTGAATCGGGGAACACTGGGCGCAATGCACAACACATGGGACCATGCACAAGAGGGATATAACCAAAAACGTTATTCGGATTGAACAGATAATGAGTCATAAATAAATACAGATACGAATATTGGACAGACTATTGTTGTTGTTGTTTTTAGAAAGCTTGCCAGAATTTATTTCATATATATTTATTTCATTTTGTATTTCAGGCAAAGCTTCACAGGTGATAAGTATGATGCTTGGTAGCAGGGATGCCAGAATTCAGCAAATTTTCCACCTCAATTAAATCTCTAAAACAACACAAACACACTGCCCAAAAAGTGTGGCCATTGGAAAAGGGCTCATTTTTCTTTATTTTTCTCACTGGTGCACAGGCGTTTCTGATTTATTTATAGAGTCACTTCTACCTATAATGCTGACAGTCTATCTACAGACATGTTTTTGGGAGGTTAAAGGAAACTGGAGAGCCCAGAGAAAACCCAGAGACACAGAGAGAGCATGCACAGGATATACTGAGCTCAGTATTGTATCTGGGACCCTGGAGCTGTGAAGCAGAAACACTACTCGCTGCATGACCAGGCCATCCTTAAACTGTTTTACATTTTTGTTATGGCACAACACCATGATACTAAGCAGCAACAGCTGTATTTTTTTAAGAAGCTAAAACAAAATCACACTTCAAAAGAGTGGCTGTTAACTTCAGCAGGATTTGCCATCATTTATCATAAGCATCTCATTTTGAACAAAATGCAACACATCTGTGGCATATTTTCCGTTTGCTGTAAATGATAACTGCTACTAATCCAATTCATTTACTTCGATTTATTTGACTCATTTTATATGTCCTTGCCATCCACTACAAGCTCTCACTCTCCCTCCCCTTACACAGACTCCTTATAAGACTACTGAGAAGGCTACACCATCACCTCAGTCCCACATGTGTTACTCTGACAAACAAAGGGCTTGTGAATGTCAATCACATCTGATCCAAAAGACTTCCGGATGACAACTGTAAGTGACTGAAGGATGTTTAAAAACCGCATGCCCTGCTTTCATGACTCGCTAGCTCTTCTACCCACAAGGCTTTATTGCTACTTATACCTCCATGTAGGCATTCAGTACCATGTCAAGCATGTGTTGGTGTAAGTTAGTTTCTCAAACCGAGAGCACTTGTGCTAGATCTGATTGTTGCGAAATGCTGTTGACGATTAAAGTAATGGAATTTTTATCCTCTCAACACTTTGCTGTGCCTCTAATTGACAAACCATACAAAACTATATTTCCATACTGATAACAGACTTCAGATAGGCTTACAGGGTGAAAGCCTAGGTTACTGACTAGATATCAATCAGCTCTTCATGCATGTAAGACTATGGCTTCATTTCGATACAGAGTTTTTACTACTTAGCACTGAGTCTCCAAAATGTCTGTCAATGTCCCTTCTGTTGTTTGGGTTCATGAGTGGCCTGGAACAAGGATGTATCTATTTAAATATTTTTAAAAGTCTACAGTTCCAACAAGTTCTCTTCACATATCCACATTACTCCGGATAAATATGAAAATCCTTTTTTTCCTAAGTTTTTGGCCTTCTGTCCACATGAGAAGGCGTTTTTGTCCTGCAAAAATTTAGCTTTTTAAAACACTCTCCCAAGTGAATCAATTTAAAAAACGTCGTTTTTGCGTCGTAGTATGGAAAAAATGGCGATGACGTATTTTTACTCACAATGACGTATTTTTAGTCAGGTGACTGCATCACCTGACTAAAAATACCTCATGGTGACTTAAAATACAACATCTCTATTCAACTCAAAATGAACACGTGTCATGTAATATTCGAGATGGACTAAAACTATGTTTCCCATAAGCCACTGCACCAGGCCACATGTCTCTTTCACCTCTTAGCACTGGTGTGTATAGTCACACTCAGCACTGCACTGTTGTCTTGTGTTATTTACACTTTCCTCATGTTTCACATTATGCTCACCATTATTTCATGTAAGTTTCATGTGGTAATTTGTCCACTACATTATTAAATGTTTTACTAAAATTCCACAATTGACAAAACATATTAAAAACGAATTAGTTTAAAGTTGACCTAATTTGTCATAAAAGAAATCAGTGACATTTGCATTTGCATGTCTGTGAAATGTACAGCATGAAGAACAACAGCTAAGGAACATCCCGCACTCATCTGTCATTTACTACACCTACAGTACAGATAAGGAGGGTCTGCTAATATGTTCATCACTACCACTGATTTGAAAAAAAAGTGTATATTAAAATGCTGGTACTCACAGTTCTATGGCCTTGTTCCACATAATGACATATCCGGACAAAATAAATGACTCAACGTTGACAATGTGTGTGTTTCCTCGTTCTGTTCCAACATAAAGCCATTTACTCTGGAAGGGAAGATGACAAAACGTGATCCTAAAAGGAAAAGGAGAGAAATCATTAGTATGAGTATATAACTGTAAGAGAAGGAAACTCTGTTGGCACAGGTAGATATCATCAACTACATTTACAGGACTATAATTAATATTTCATCTTTAGGAAAATACCAGTCCATAATTTGCAGTTCTTTGTTTCATGGCATATGGGTTTAAGTTTTACCCAATTATACCAACCTTATTCTTGTACTAATTACACGGTAGTATCTAATTCGCATGAACCTGTTTGGTAATTATTAGGGATGTGTTGTGTTGATACAAACCGTTACCGGCACAACTGTTTCTAATGACCTGGGTGCGACGATTGAAGACAAAACATTTTATTATGAAACAAGCAACGTCCAGCATTGCTCCTTTTAATTATGGTGCATTCAGATACACATAAGGTGTCACACAAAAAAAAGCTTAAAAGACAAATCGCACCTTTAAAACCATCACCCAAATCTAACCAAAGTAACCAAAGGTCATCTAAAAATTATTTCACAAACTGTACAACTGTCGTTGTAAAACTACTAAAAGTACTATTTTCCTATGTAAATCAGGTGACATTGGTCACATGAGTTAAAGAAGAAAACATGATGGGGCATACTGATATGGTGGTATGTTTCAGTATTTTTTATTCCTTTTATTAAACAGCAATTTGCCAACAATTATAATTTTATAAATTAAAAAATGACACTTTTTTTAATCAATTTATAGTTATTTTTAATGTGGTGGCCCATCCACCAAACAATTTAGTTCCTGTTATCAGCTATAACTAATTGTTCTCCTTATAAGCCTCACTTCTTTCTCTCTCATGAAGCTAAAACAGTATAATACAGGTTGTCATGTTACTAATAAGCACTTTCCCTGTGCTGACACTGGAGACTCATTCCATAAATGTTAAATAAGCATCTCCTCACAGAAAACTAAACCATATCAAAGATTATATGCTTTTAACCCCATTTATTAATAGTCTTATCGATGGGAAATAGTTGCTAATATAGAAATGAGTGCATTAATACAGTCGCCCCCAAACCTATTGGAACATCAATGCCAATTCATTTGTTTGTGCTACATACCAAAGACATTTAGGGTTTGAAATTAAAAGATGGATATGAGACAAGAGTTTAGGATTTCAACTTTTTTTCCTGGTATTTTATTTCCTGGTGTATGTAGATGTGCTAACATGAAACATAGAACCTTTTGTATCAGACCACCCAATTTTTAGGTGAGAAAAATACAGGAACAGATAAGTCTTGAAGTAAATTAAAATAAACAACACTTAATATTTGGTTGCATATACCTTGTTTTCAATAAATGCATCAAGCCTGTGACTCACTGACATCATCAAACTGTTGGTTTCTTCTTTTGGAAATACTTTACCAGGCTTTTACAGCAGCTTCTTTCAGTTATTATTTGTTTCAGAGGGGTTTCTCCCTTCAGTTTACTCTTCAGAAGGTGAAATGCATGCTCAATTGGGTTAAGGTCTGGTGATTGACTTGGCCAGTCTAAAACCTTCCACTTTTTCTCTTAATAAAGTCTTTTGTTGAGTTGGCAGTGTGTTTGGCAGCGTGGCTCAAGGTCCCTTTCCAGAATCATCACACTAACTGTACCTCAGTGGAGGAATGAACTTCCAACCTCAATCCGGACCACAGAATCTGTCTCTATCTTCAAAAAACAGCTAAAGGCCCACCTCTTCCGTTAACACCTAACTAACTCCTAAAACACCAATCCCAAATTATCCTTAAAAAAAAAAAAAAAAACCTACTCTGGCACTTACACCTCTACTTACACTTTGCTTCTCTAGAACTCAATTAAAAGATCTTGCATGGTAGCACTACTTGTATTGTTCTCCGCTTGATATATCACTTTGCTTGTATTTCCTCATTTGTAAGTCGCTTTGGATAAAAGCATCTGCTGTATGAATAAATGTAAATGGAAAAATGTAATACCTGCACCCCTGCCCTGTGGAGGTTCTTGATGATGTCACTGACTGTAGTTTTGGGGGTTGTCTTCACAGCTCTCACAATGTCAATTCCCAACTCATTCAGTGTCTGTTACTCAGTACATAAGTGTTTTCTTTCTTTTTCAGGACATTCCAAATTGTGGTACTGGCTATGCCCAATGTTTGTACAATGCTTCTGATTGATTTTCCCATGGATACAGAATGTGCTATATTCTATGTTGTTTACTACGTCTACATATAATAACAGGAAATAAAACTGAGATTCTAATAACTCTCTTCAACTTTTGATCCAAAACCCAAATATCTTCAGTCTACAGCAAAACCAAATGAATTGCCTTGCCATTCCAAGAGGACTGTACAGCATAAGCCTGTGATTTGTCTTGCAGTCGGCACTACTGTCAAAGCTGCTGTTACAGAAATTAATCAGCATCTTTTGACCAAACTCAAAAATCACAAATTCAATAAAGCAATTGTATAAATTTGCATAAGACTCATACCCCAAGACAGTCTTTATACATGATGTATTCCTCTAAAGCTTTTTATTTTCTTTTGTGCAACAACAAAGCACAATGTTTTGTCACATCACTTGTGGTGTCAACACATTTGGCTATGCTCTATGTCTTGTGTCAGTTGAACGTCAGTCCCAGTTGGGTACGGGTGTGTATATTTTTAGGATGCTACAATTAATTAGTGCACCATTGCCCCAAGACAAACTGGAGCTAATGAGACATAAGCAAGACACAACAAGAGATGTAACTTCTAGAAGTGAAACTTTCAGCAAGAGCCCTTCATTTACAAAGTATTAGCCCGGCAAATGGATTATGTTTGAGCAATAGTGTACTGATTATCAGTACACTATTGAAGATATTCGGTACAAATGCACACTTATGATACAGATAATTTGGAAATACCAATCAGCTGGAGGAGGAAACCAGACTACCCAAAGGAATCACCAAGAGCACACAAACTCTGAACACTTAGGACGGAGGTGAGATTTGAACCCCCAACCCTGGAGTTATGAGGCAAACATGCTAACCAACTAAGCTAAGAGGCCCCCTTAATATGGCCAAATATTTTGTCTATTTTTATTCCATCAACGAAAATAGTCTCAAAGAAGCCACATCTGGATATAGTGGTGAACTGTTGCCATGCAACGCACAGACTGACTGACAGTGCATAGTAAGTGTAGTAATGCTTTCAGTGGATTTACTATTGCTAGAATTGGAATTTTAGCGAAAACATACAAGCGGAGTGCTACAAACAGTGAAATGTCCCAGTGCTGTTATACTAAATACTCTTGCAACTTGTAAATTCAAATAAGTGGACTGGAACAAACTGTTGTATAATGACGTACATACACTGTATATTCAAAATATAAAATTTGTTGCACAAGTATTTTGGCATTATGGTATATTTGCTATAAATATTTTTTTAACCACCTCTCATTTCCCAAACGTCTCTTGTCTCTTTCAATCTGGTGAAAACATTTAGACCTGCAGGCTCAGGCCTTGGAGGGCAGTTCTGGGAAAATGCATATTGTGAATGATGACTTCTGTCGTGAGCAATCACTCCGGCGCACAACAGTGCAGTCGGGACTTATAAGGAACATATCAGCCCTGCTGGCAATGATGCAGCGCTCTGCTCTTTCTACACGTTATATTCAAGGTTTACAAATCTAGAAAAGTGGCGATAAATAGCATTGTGTTAAAAAATGTAAAACAAAATGTTATTTTTCCCTCTTAATTAACATAGTCACATATTAGTCAGTGTTTTATGAATTTTTTCATTTATCACTTATCCCGTTTGTGAGTGCAGTTCATATGAGCTTAAAGAGGAAATTAAGATAAACCATTCCAGATATACCATTATGTACATTACGCCTGACGTCAGCATCCTTATCTGTGAATGTTATGCTATATTTAGGAACAATTACCTACAATATTAAGAGCACACAAAGTGGATTACATTATTGGTCAATGCTATTAATATAACATTGACCAAGCAGTTGCGATAAACAATCAATAAGCCAATCACGCAGCACCCAGTGAGACGGCACAAGGCATATTAATTTGTGTGCCAATTGGGCTGGACTCTCTCTGCAATACATACAGTGGAATCATCCATCATCTTTATAAGCAGGTTAAGTAGAAAATAAAGACCAACACTGTGCAATTTACTTCTGTCTGAGCTCATCATATCTTCCTCTGTTTCTCTCAGCTCACGCCGCTCTTCTCATAGAGACCTCTGGGAGTCTCGGACAGCCGGGATGACATGCGAGACACTGCACAGACAACTTTGCCTTATCTGGATAGGAATACTAATTGAGCACAGACGATACCAATGTTTGAATAATTTGCAAAATGGCATGTGTATTTCATGCAAACATAGTGAGCATGCATAGATTTGGATAGTGTTCTGAATAGTAGCCTGAGCATTCGTGAGAAAAGTTAAGAACTTCCTCATTTTTAAACGGCATCCCCAGAGTTAAAATTTAATACCTCAGCCCATTAACATTTATAGCCAATACATTTAACATCAAGTTGAAATGAATTCATGGTGATTGCATTAAATAGTCCATCACTGCATTTAATTTGATACAGGTTAGTGTTACATGATAAATAATCATGTCAAAAGTGTGTCAACAGCTTTTTCAGGGCAAATTTGAACATGTGAACTGTTTCATGGACAATATTTAATTTCTTAGCCTCATAACTCTGTAGTAAGCAAATCACCATGGATACAGCTTATTTTATAAAAACACAGTAACCCAGTATTAAATTCATCTCCTTAAGGATTCAGCACTGCACTGCAAAGAGCTTGCTTTAATAATATGTGTAACCCGAATTGCCTGTATATTAACCTAAATAGTCATGTGTAATGAATGCATTTAAAAGATTTGCAGTCCAGGCAGTTAATATTGGGTCACTCTTATGAGAACAGCGTTTTAATAAAACAGCCAAGCATAGAGTAAACAGTGTCACAGAGCCTTAAAACTGCACACACACACACACACACACACACACACACACACTCACTCACTCAGTCAATCACAGCCCTGATTGCAATTTAGCTGGAAACAAAGCAATAGTTATTTTTTCAGATGCAGATGAGAGAGGCTGTTATGCGTGTGTTTGTGGCAGCTGTCAGCGGCTGTGACACTGAGAATCATGGGCTTTATTTGTTTGTTCCAGCCAGGATGATGAGGTGGTGATCGTTATCATCAATTACTGGGGGCAGGAAGGAGCTCATTAGCTCCACAGGGACTTAGCGGCGCACGCAGTGACGACCTCGGCCTTGTAGCTCCACTGCAGCATGTGTGCACTGCAGTGACGGAGGGCGAGAAAACTGGGAGGGGCTCAGTGGGAGGAGTTTTTCGAGCAAACATTAGCAATAATACTCAGACAGTAATGCACATTGTCCCATGACATCATGCCACATGATAATATCACAAGCACTGTATTCAGAATGACTGAGGAGATCTGGAGGGGTTTGTACAGTAATATAAGCCACGAACAAAACATAAACACACACATACACAGAGACACACTTGCTCACACACACTCACACATACACAAAAAGGCAAAGAACTTAGTGATGTGGGGTTTGATGTAATCATTTTACATCTCAATAGGAGACATGTCGTCCTGAGATAAGCACACACACACACACACACACACACACACACACACACTGCAGTGAATTTCTCTCTCTCTCTCTCTCTCTCTCTCTCTCTCTCTCTCTCATATTGCAACAACCTCATCCAATTTTAGGTTTGCTGCCATAGTAATTCCATTTCACCAGGAAACGAATCATTCTTATTTTTTGTCTCAAACACACACACATACACACACACGTTTGTGTATATTTATAAGTACAAAGTCAAAAGTCTGCCATGTATATAAATTGACTGGAAGTACATTAAATAACAAAATCAACAGTGTTCGGTTATTTCCCCTCGCTGTATGTCAGAATAGGAGTTAAAAACCTATGAAGGATCAGTCATGTCTGAAATGTTATTACAGTTGAAATATTGTAATTTGCCCAAACACCCTAGGGAAAAGACCTAATGTCAAACCCTCTCTACTGAACAAACACATCAACGAGTGACTCAAATTTCAGCCGTCTATAATCTCCGGTCTTTCTTCAACAATCTACAAGGAGGCTTTCTTCA
Source organism: Prietella phreatophila (assembly GCA_025728095.1). Classification (NCBI taxonomy): domain Eukaryota; kingdom Metazoa; phylum Chordata; class Actinopteri; order Siluriformes; family Ictaluridae; genus Prietella; species Prietella phreatophila. The sequence goes on from JAOUWY010000075.1 coordinate 14,140,855, forward strand.
CCACTCTAAAGCCAGGCTAAGTCGAGGTCATCATCTCTTATATAAAGTCGAAGTGATGGGCTTAAAGCCCAGTCATGACTTTCCTGATGTCCTTATTTTGCCATCAAGGACAATCCGTTTGTCTGAGATGACTCAAAGTTTCCGTCCTAGCTCTGACTGGATTACCCATAGTGCTGCTCTTCCACAAAACCGCCAGCATCCACAACATAAGCAGCATTGAAGCTTTGATTTCATAACAGTAAAGAGTCATGGCTTTTATCAGAACTGTGTCTGACTCACTCTGCAGTTCTGCGAAGGAAGTTTGGTTCTTATTATATTATGTGAGTAAAAGTCAAATGCCGATGATGGTAGTGGTTATTTAATCAGTTACTCTTTCTCCATTTTCACGCGTTGTCTGAAAAATGTTATTTGGTGCTTCAATTGAGAATCTGTGCATTCTACTGAATACTGTATACTGCCTGTGAGGAATTCATTAAATGAGATCTCAGCACTATACATTAATAAGAGGATGATTAATCAACTTGATTAATCAAGCACAGTGAGGTTAAATTTTATGAACAGCTTATTCACAGGGACTTGTATGATGGACATCCGTCCATCCTGGACCTGGGGCCAATACCAGGGGACTTGGGGCATAAGGCGGGGGATGCCCTGGACAAGATATTAAAAAAATCATTGTCAGATTGTGATGTGATATAAGAGGAAAAAACGCACAGTGGAATAAACTTCACAGTGGTAATGAATTATTTTCCTAAAGCATCAAAACCTGAAATGTTTTATTCCTTATGTAACAGACTCAGATACTTTGGTTTGTATTAAACCTGCAACCCTGAGTTACACTATCTTTATTTTATTTTATATTTATTTCAACTGAAAGTCTACAACCTTGAGCAGCTTCTCATCAAGCTGAAAATGAAAGTGAGTTTCTGGCATTGAGCAATAGCACACACACATATCCTTGAGATTTGAAAGCATAGGGGCGTGTGTGTGGGTGTGTGCGTGTATCAGCTCACAGCTCACCGCTCTCTGTTGAATTTGAGCGAGTGCAGTATTGCTGGACGTCTTTGACGAAGGTTCCAGAGGTGCAGAGTGTCGTCTGCACAGGCTGTGACCAATGCTCCCTACACACATACACAAGAAACAACATTATCACATTACATTTTAGGCATTTGGCAGATGCCCTTATCCAGAGCAACTTACATTTAGCTCATTCATACAACTAAGCAGTTGAGGGTTAAGGAACTTGCTCAAGGGCCCAGCAGCTGCAACTTGGCAGTGTTGGGATTTGAACTCATGACCTTCCAATCAGTTATCCAGCTACTGAGCTACCACTGCCCTATACGCTGTCAGGAAATATTCTACAGATTTTCCTATTTCATGTCAGTCAGTTACATTTGTAATCCAAAGGGAATACTATAATATATAGGTTCATCATTGAATGCTAATAAAAGTCAATTAGCATCATACCATTAAGAAAACATTGAGCTCCAGCCACCACTCACAGTGAGTGCCATAAAACATTCAGGTGATCTTTTCTTGTATATTGAATTTGGATGAGCGTGCATCACCTTGGGACTTAATCTCCTGTCTTTAAGCTACATGAATCTTGTTAATGGTCAATTAAGCAGAAGCATGTGGCTGAAATAAGGTTCACAGTCAGGGATTGACAGCTGGGTGTCACAGTGGGCCGGCCTCTCAACAGCAGTCTTGAGACCAGACATTATGTCAGAAGTTTAGAAGTGAGAGCTGAAGCTACTTCTCAGTGCCATTTAGAGCTAGCAAGGAAGAGATCAAGGAATTCAAACCTGTCATCGTTTACATCATTGTGTAATCAGTACAGCAATTGTTTTGGCTGTAAAACACTAAAGACAGAAAGACAGAAAAATTCTTAGTTTCCGAAGATAACATCTAGACAGAAAACTCATGTGACACAGCCTGTAATTTCACCCCTACTACTACTACTACTACTACTACTACTACTATGACTACTATTACTACTACTACTACTACTACGACTACTACTACTACTACTACAG
>JAOUWY010000075.1:14142990-14154605 GCA_025728095.1 Prietella phreatophila
TACTACTACCACTACTACTACTACTACTACTACTGCTATTACTACTACTACTACTACTATTACTACTACTACTACTATTACTACTTTTAATACTACTACTACTACTACTACTACTACTATTACTGCTGCTGCTTCTACTGCTGCTACTACTACTATGGTGGCCATACTTTATGCTAGGGTGTATTGGCTGCCCCTTACCCCTGGTCACAAAAGTCTTGTTTAGTGTGTTAAAATGTGTTTGTATGAGTCTGTTATGATTAGAGAATAGCAGCCTAATGGAAAGCCAGTACTTGTAGTTTAAATATTTAATATATTTAATACTATTTCTTTTAATTATCTGTATATAATTCTTTCACCAAGATCTTTAAATAATCTAATGTAATTACACATTTTGTCATAAATGAATATGCATGAAACTGCATGGGGAAAAACATGTCAGCTGGTCAAAAGTAGCCTAATTCTTTACAAAATCCACACACTATCTTATATTGCTCTATGAAAAAGTCTGCCGTTAATTTACTCCTAGTTCGGAGAGGTGAGCAGTGTCACACGCAAAACTGCTGCTAGGTGTCCAAACTTGAATAGATAGAGAAAAATAGTGTTTGAAACTGAGTTAGCATACTTGGACACCATCAATAAATAAATAAATAAATAAACCTAAATATATATCACCAACAGGATGTGGAAATGTTTTTATTTACTTTTTACTTTAGCAATTTTTCTTCTTTTTGTTTGCTGCAAATCTCCTTGCAGGGATTACATTGTGAAAGGTGGTGGTAAAAAAAAAAAAACCTCAGTCTACTACATGATGTCTGTTAACTAAGTGTGCTTACCTCATCACATGTGAATGTCATGCATTGAGCAAGTTGTTCAATCGATATGTGTAGGCATAGGCCAGAGTTCAAAACGCTACAACTTTACTTGTGGTTGAGATACATGCAAAAGAAAAACATATTCCAGCTCAGCAAAACTTGATACACCTAACAGAATATGTAAAATTTCATGTTTCTCAAGGCCGCCACACAAATACATACATATGAAAGAAAACTCTTTACATATGATCTTGTACATTATGTTTAAACTTATACAGTTTTTTTTAGGCTGGCTATGCATAACAACAAGTGCAAACAGTGTAACAAATCAGGAGCTTGAAGTACAAATCATGCACAAAAAAATTGTGACTGGTTTTAGCTGCGTTTCTTTTATTCTGTCCATTTTCCTTATTCACCATGTAAAACAGTCTGTCATGCTTTATCCATTGCTTCCTGTCTCTCGCTTTCATCTGTGGAGCTCAATGAAGCAGGTGACCAACACCTGCGTTTCCATGATGATGGTGTTTACATAAACATGTTTACCATCGCCAAACCCCAGAGACAATAGCACTTTATGAGGTGGGGAAAATAAAAGGAAGAAAGAAAATAGAATGAAATAGCTAGAGAGGGAGGTAGGCAAGGACTTTTGATCCCAACTGAGGATAAATCGCTAATGTTCAATGACCTCATGTATTTTTTGGTGACCGTATACCTGTACGTTGCAGCACTCGCATCGCTGGTTGTATATACTGTTTATGAGAGATGTGTGGACGAGCTCTGAGGTCTGTCTGCCACCAAGCAGCTTCATAACCAACCTGTTGCCATCTCCTCATCCAAAATACAAACCAGCAGTGTGTGTCTGTGCACTAATGTCATCTCATAACACAATTATGATTCACATGCTTCCTCTCTCATGTCACTGTAATGTTTCATTATGAAATTATGAAATAATGAAACACACACACACACACACACACACACACACACACATGCAAACACTGCACTGTAAATCAATCCTAAATCTTCTTGGGAAATGGTCAAGGTGTGTGCACAACTCTCAACCAATCAGTTCATCTTAGGGAATGTGTGTCAATCATCTCATTGGTCCGTCATCTTATACAAATTGGTTCCAGCGTGTTCAGCGAAGCACGAGACATGAAATACAAGAGACGTAAAGACAGAGAGAGAAAGAGAGAGAGAGAGAGAGAGAGAGAGAGAGAAGCCTTATATCTGTTCCATTTGACAGCATTGCAACAAAACACCACTGACTGACTGCCTGTGTGATTAAGATGAGGCCAAACAAATACACTCTACTCACTGTCTCTTCCTGTCCTCTCATTTTCAGCTGTTACGTCCCCTTAACCTTTATAACGTGTATAGGTGTGTCTGTATATGAGAAACTATATTATATCATACATTCTTAATTTGTTTCATTTTTATCTGTTTGGTTGGGGGTTTCTGTAGGCAATTTTCTCTAATGTTGGTCATAATCCTCATTTATACATGCATCCTTTGTCTGAAATGCAAGCACAAGCCTGGTGAAAAATAGGACGACATCTTGATGGCTACTTAAAACATTAGCACAGTGAAGCGACAACAGGAATGAAAAGAAAAAAATCTGGAAATTCAGAAATGAGAGGGCTGTAGGCATTCATACCAAGGATGAAATTCTTCATCAGACAAACGATATAGTACTGAATGTGTCATTTATTAGAGAATTGCAAGGCAACTCTGACATAGTATGTGTGCTCAATAAAACACGGTTTGAAGGCTGCATGTGTGAATATAAAGCCTGAATAACCCCAGTAAAAGTATGCTGATAACAATACCATTCAGATGGCAGAATTAAGGAAGCCCTAAGCAGCTATGCATTATTTTTTTTCTTTGTTGCTTTCTCATGATCACAACCTTTTTTTTTCTGTGTCCTACACATCCATCATCCCGAAGTCAATGGTTTTTTGAATGAGTTTTTGATTAAATCCTGAAATCAGGTTTGTTGTTAACACAAGCTCGAGATATTTTCACGTTTTATTCCACAACATAAAATACATCAGTAATAACCCACTCATGATTTTTTAAGCTTTTACGGGTCTTGAAAAAGGTGGCTGCTAACAAGTGGGACTACAGAGGTTGTCGGTGACATTAAACTTCATCGCGTCGAACAGGAAAACTCATCTACAGTACTACAGTCTCGTTGTGTTTATATTCACGCTCTTGCGAAATATTCCAACTCAAATTTTCCACCTTTCCAATAGAATACAGATTGAAAGAGTTGTCAGAAGCTTGGTAGTGGTGACGCTGAATGATAAAATGATGTCATGAGAAAACAGTTTTTTGTGATGAGAAGATCATGAGAAAATTAAATCATCAGAAGGTCAAATACAATGACTGACATGACAGATTTGTTCATGACTAAAGCTGCAGTAATAATTACATCACCCCAAATCCTTACAGTATGTACAACTAATCTAATCAGTCTAATCTGTCCTAGGTTATAAGTGGAAAAGCACGAACTTGCTAGCTAGTCTCCTCGGAGGGTGAAATCTAACATAAACATCCTCCAACTCTTTTTTAAAAATTTTTTATCAAAAGCTAAAAAATGGAATTTGCTCATGTTTTGGGTGAGCCTATTTTTAGCACTGAATGTATTTATGATGTCACACTCCACAGTGGTTAATGGCTCATATGACTGGAGCACTGCCAAGCTGTTGCTGTTGGGCCCTTGAGCAAGGCCCTTAACCCTCTTTGCTCCAGAGCTGCTGTATCATAGCTGACCCTGTACTGATCCTGTTTCCCAGCAGTAATGAATCAGCATGTGATGTGTGCACACAAACACACACTCAAGAGTGTGCAATCACTGTGTGGTGTGTGTGTGTGTGTGTGTTTTACCTCGTTTATAAGGAACTGCAGTTGCAGTACAGCTGCTCCACTCTCATGCTGACAATAGCAGTCCACTCCTGGTCGTCCCAGACTGATGACATCACAAGGTTAAGTCAAAGAATTTAGTGATAGAAAGAGCCATTTATAAGCAGCCATGTGAAGAAGCTCATGCTTAAAGCTAAAGGCTCTGGCCTTTACAACAGCACAGTCTGAACATGTTTAAGGTCTGAATGATGCAGTGTGATGTGTGTCATTTACTGATGATCCTCATGGCACCCAATTAACATTTATCACATCACAATGACCTTTTGCAAATAGGTAGAAGAAGGGCCATAGATAAAAGAATATATTTTGAACTGAAATGAAGCAGATAGAATATGATGATTTTTAGGGCTGTTTTGAAGATCATGACTTTTGCTAAGTAGGGATATTTTATTATAAAACATGGTTTCCTTTCTTAAGAGGTTAAGGCTTGTCTGCTCATTCAAGAAACATATCAAACATATCAGGGATGTCCACGTGTACAAATCTAAAAATATAAATTAAATAAAAAAGATTAAAATGTGCTGCAAAACTGTTTGAAACATAATAATATACTGTGCCTGCATGTACAGTATTCTATCTCAAAATATACAATTACAGGGGTGGCACAACTACTCTGTCACTCCAGTGTGTGTTACAAAATATACCACCAGCCTGTGGAGATGCCTAGAAACAAGACCAAACTGTCCGCTGTCCAGGAGGTGAGCTTTTCCCTGAAAACAAACACAGTTTCTAGGTAAGACTAAATTGCCTTTCATAAAGCTCACAGGGCCGACAAATAAGTCTCTCTCTCTCTCTCTCTCTCTCTCTCCCAGCTTGTATGTCAGAAGAGCATGCTAGGGGCAGAGAGCTAGTGAACCCAAACTAAACCCAAAGAAATCCAACTAATGATTCCACTGTAATGTGTCTGTCTGGTCAAGTGCAAGCACACAAACAAACAAACAAACAAGCAAACACACACACACAATTGGTCCCAGAGCCTGGGAAAGAACAGATAACAAGAGGGATACAGCACTCTTTCTTCCTGTCACACACACACACACACACACACACACACACACATTCATATAAAATGTATCTCTCCAGTTCAGCACTCAGTACAGGCATTTCTACGCTGAAGCACATTAAACGCAGTTCTATCTGTCTATCTGATCTGATCTGTCTATTCATATTGCTTCGTTTCTCCTCTCCCCTCCACACAGCTCTGGCGACACTGACACATTTCCATCTCAAATGCTCTCAGCAGGTTATAAAACACCAAAGGCCTCAAACAAGGTCAGATCTCCTAAAAAAGAAAGAAAGAAAGAAAAAAACCCATACCATTGTCTGAGTGTGTGGGTATCTTGAATATTGAAAAGTACACTCAGTGCGTCTGTCATACGTGGGCACAATTTCAAGGACATTCAAGAACAGAGCAATTAAACTTTCATCTGTCACACCCGCCTCTTTCGTTACAGCTTTCATTAAATCCCGATAAAGGGAAGATGAAAAGATGCACTGATGTGCACCACTGACTGCATCACCTTCAAGTGCACTTATCACAATGCTAAATTAGCTTCTTCTCATTTTCCAAACATTTGAACGCTTATGTTTTCTAATGTTTTCACCATGAAATCCATCATTTACATATACATTTGGGGAAAAATGACATTGATGAACATTGTCAGCATAAAGGACATGTCGGAGACTGATGGATGGTTGTGTTGGTGTTGTTGGTGGAGGCTGCACAGGAGGCAGAGGGGTAATTGTCCTGCATGCATGATTGCACCTTAATTACACTTGGTTAAATGACCTTGACCAGCTCTAATGCACACAGGCATCCCACACACGTGCTTAGCTAAATGTTCTTTGAATTCTTTTCACACACAATCTGAGATTAGCTAATATCATGAACCGAACACCCGAAAAACTTTATGGGGAAAATCTCTGCCTCGTGATGAGTAAATGTTTACTCACAGTGCGCCTCCCCTCCGTCACTAGCAGCAACATCAGCAATACGAGAAGGCAGAAATATGATGAGATAATGAAAGAGGTGAAGAATGAGCGGGAGGAGGGGGAGGAAAAAGTCAAGAGAACTCTAAAACGAGTGGAGAGAAACGAAGAGACAGAGTGGAGGTGTGAAATGAAGCAAGCGGTGAATCAGACATCATGAAAACGAAGGGATGGCAGAGTGGAAGGAACGATTAGCTATATGGGGTAACAATGAGACAGTGGGAGATGGAGAGGTGAGTCAGAGAAGGAAATCATGAAAACAGGTATATTTGACTCTGTGACTCAGAAAGAGTGGGAGCGAGTGAGGCCTAATGGTGTCCATGTCAAAGAAGCTACACACACACAGCCCAGGTAGAGCAGTGACTCACTGCAGTGTTTGACATGTTGCCTGATGTAAAGCTGTGCTGCTATTAGGATGACTAATGGTCTCCACCAAGTATAAAATGTCAATCGAGGATGATGTCAGTGTTGATTCAATATTCAGATGATGCTGGAATGAGGCTTGCTTTGCTATATATACATCATGCATCAAAAATATGCTCACGATTAGGAGCTTGGTGTTTTAGGGGACGTCAACTGAATCGTGCAGGGTGGCTTAATGGTTAGCACGTTTGCCTTGCACCTCCAGGGTCGGGGGTCCGTTTCCTGCCTCTGCCCTTGCATGGGGAGATTGCATGTTCTCCCTGTGCTTTGGGGGTTTCCTCCCCAGTCCAAAGACATGCGTTGTAGTCGGATTGGCATCTCTAAATTGTTTGTAGTGTGTGAATGTGGGTGTGATTGTGCCCTGTGATGGCTTAGCAGCCTTGTCCATGGTGTCCCCCGCCTTGTGTCCCAAGTCCCCTGGGCTAGTCTCCAGGCTCTGCGTGACCCTCTGCAGGATAAGCGGTATAGAAAATGGATGACTGGATAGATAAATGAATCATGCAAAAGAGCTTTCTGTTAGGAATGGACTTATTAGTTCTATCTTAAGCATACAATGAGTTTTATATATGGCAACTTTCTTGGTTGCCAGTTGTCCATTTATCCATTTAATATCCTTACCATTGTCCTAAAGCCACCCAAAACCATATGTGTCGTGCTATAACACATGATTTTTATTTTTATTTTTTTTACAAACGCAATACATTCTTGATATGGAGGTTCCACAAGAACATCACCAGACAACAGAAAACAAAAAAAGTTACTATACATCAACCGTCATCATAGAAAGATTCTATGATTATGTAAATCAGCAAAGGACAGAACTCTTCCTGGTAAGGAAGACTTGTATTGTGCATACTGGATCCTGATAGGCTCTTACAATTTATGATGCAATAACATTTTAAACACTAAGTCTGATTAGTGTTTTTTTTTTGTTTGTTTTTTTAAGTCCATCAAGCCTGCTGCAATAACAATATGTATTAATGAATTAGTTTCTCTGCAAATGTTTACACTAATACAAGCAACATTTTTCATAAAGTATAAAGTGACATTAACCCACAATAGTCTCAGCTCTCCAATGAGTTACTACTAACTGATGTAGGGACAACAAGCTATCTCTCAATGTCTATGCATTTACAGCATTTCAAGACACCCTTATCCAGAGTGATTACGTTTATCTCATTTATACAGCTGAGAAGTTGAAGGTTAAAGGCCTTGCTCAAGGGCCCAGCAGTGGCAGCTTGGTGGTGCTGGGATTTGATCTCACAACCTTACAATCAGTAAGCCCTACAATCAGTAAATCATCTTAACCACTTAGCTACCCCTTCCCAATAAGATAAAAGAGATGAGTTCACTGCACATCAGCAGCACAACTGTGGAGAAAGTCCAAACTTTTTTTTAGTGTGCACATCACTAAAAGAAAACCCAGTAACAGCTTCACGTCCTGCAAAGGATGAAAGTAAACCTCTACATTGTTCCATCCTCACAATTTGCAAGAGTGGGACAACAAATACCTCCTATCACTAACACTCTTGCACCATATCCCTGACATTTTGCTCAAATGTATGTTATATAGAGGAATGGCAATAAAACCTCACTTGACTTGATGAGTGTAAATAAATAGATGCAGCACCTCAGCTGAGTCATTCATTGTGCAACAGATAGAGCGAAATGAATCATGCATTAGCCTTAATGAAAGTGTGAATATGATGCATTACCAAAGTATTAGAGGAGTATACTGAAGGAATGAAAGAGTGTTCACTGTAAATTAGATTGAGGAAACAATTAGAATGTGTACATGTGTTGTTAGTGTATCATTGTAAAATCAGTTATTTCGCTATTTTTACAGAAGTCAGCTTTGAAAACAAACAGACCCATGGCAGAAGAGAGATAGAGACAGAGAAAGAGACAGCAAAAGAGAGAGAGAGAGAGAGAGAGAGCACATTTGTTTTCCTTCTTGTGCATAAACATCACTTTAGCTATTGCAACTAATTAAAACACTGAGCATTGCTGCAGTCTGGCTAAATTACACTGCAATCTGTTTTCTGTGAGTAGCCATAGTTAAGAGATGCATGTGTGTGTGTGTGTGTGTGTGAGAGAGAGAGAGAGAGAGAGAGAGAGAGAGAGGGAGAGAGAGAGAGGGTGCGAGTTCAAGTGTGTGCATGACAGAGCGTGAGCATCTGTCTCCGAGCGAGTGCTGAGAGAGTGGCTGATCATGCGTGTTGACATTTCACTGCTATCTGTGTGATGGTAGCAGACAGTCAGTCCCATGCGTTGTTGCTTCAAATGCCTAATTCCTCAAACAGTCTCACACAGTCTAATGAGTCTGATGAGACCTGGAACATTACTACAGCAGAAAGCTATAGTGTATCAGACTGTCTAGGTACAGTACGTTTTTCTACATCTAGCCATCCCTTGACCTGTGCAAAAAATAAAAAAGGTTCTAAATTCACTTGCGGCTCACTGTGGAATCATGTGAAATGAATGTGATCACTGGAGAAAGACTGGACTTGACAGCAGTAAATTCAGCCGCAGCATGCTTCTGTAGTTCTTTGATTTGATAGATGAAATTGTTGATTTGTGCTTGAAACACAACCCTCTGTTTCCTCAGACCAGTGAGGCAATATGACCAGGTGATGCTATCTAATGCTGCATTCACTCTTTTTAAAAAAGCACTGCTGTATTTTTTAAGCAAAAATTATGGGATCAGCTCTTAATATCTACAGCACAGAATGACAGTAAAAAAACTGTAGTCTTATTAGTGAGTGAATATGAGATTAACAACATGCTGAATTGAAAATATTTCTTATTTGCCAACAGGGATTAAAAATAATTTATTTTTCATTTTGGTTCTTTCTGAACAGCAATGATATTTTTCAAAATAAAATATTGTTTCTTTACATAGGATAGTCTGGTAAGTTTATATACACCTTGCAGAATCTGAAAAATGTTAATAATTAAAAAAAAGAAATATGGATCATTAAAATTACATTTAGTTTTTGTTTAGTTCTTCCCTGAATAAGCTATTTCACATAATATATGTACATCTAGTCCACAAGACACAATAATAACTGAATTTACATGAATGAACCAGTTCAAAAGTTTACACACACTTGGTTCTTAATACTGTTTTATGTTTTGTAATAGTTGTGTACGAGTCCCTCAGTTATCTAGTGTGAAAGGACAGATCCTAACATCACATAGCCGCTGCTGGAAAGGGGTCAAATGTGCAGAAGATGCTGGAAAAGCAAAGAATGTGCAGGACAGGAGGATTTTTCTGAAGAACAGTGGCCAGTTTAAGTGCTCAGGACAAACAAGGGACTCATGAACAACTCAAAACATAAACACAGTCGTGGATCATCCAGGTAACGACACACAGGAATAAGAATCAAGCGTCTGTAAACTTTTGAACTGGTTCATTTGTGGAAATTCAGTGTCTTGTGGACTAAATGTAAACGTCTGTTATGTCCATCCATCCATCCATCTTCTACCGCTTACTCCTTTTCAGGGTCGCAGGGAACCTGGAGCCTATTCCAGGGAGCATCGGGCATAAGGCGGGGTACATCCTGGACAGGGTGCTCGTCCACATCTGTTATGTGAAATAGATTATTCAGGGCAGAACTAAATAAAAAGCAAAATGCAATTTTTAAAATACCTTCTTCTTTTAAAAAAAAATATTAATATTTTGCAGATTCTGTAAATAAGTCCAAACACTGCATTTTACCAGGAACATCTGTATTTGCTTTTAGCATTTGTGAAGCATCTTTCATTTTAGAAAATACAGCAACAGCCGTTATATAATCTCATATCTTCCGGTAGCCAGGTTTGAAGAAATAGCTAATTCTGGACAGGAAATTAGGAATTTCTTAAAATCACTGGAAAAATAATGCTATTACTCAGTGAAGCACTTCCTCAGATGCGTGTGTAAATAAAATTTTCCTTCTGGAACAATTTATAGTGATTTTGCTTGCATTTAAAAAAAAATTTTTTTTACGTTAAATCACAAATTCAATACATGTTCAGTTTTCTTTTTCGTTCTCTGTGATGTTTCTAATTCCTGATCGCCAACATTGCAATATAACTAAAAATACCAACTTGGTTATATTTGCTACATTCACCAGTATGTGATGTGACATCCCACTGTGGCTGCATACAGTGAAGTCACGCAAGAGGGTCCTCTTTTCATTTTCCTGCCTCCAAAGATAGACTGAAGGCAAAGAATTGCCTCAATCCCTCAATCTTTTTTACTTGCAATAATATATCTAATCTACAGTAGATAGCAAGCTAGGCTAGTTAGTTAGATGACAATAGCTTGGACTGTTAAGTGTGGTGTAAGTGTTGTTCCCTGAAATAAAAAAAGTCAATCTGAAATCACCCTAAGGCTTCAGATTGAAATCATTCACAGTAAGCATTCACATAACACTTGTGACCCGAGACATCCAGTTAAATAGTTATAAAAAGAACTGTTGGAGGTGGATTTAACAGGACTAGACAAGGCTTAGTCTTTGCTTGACCACATTACATTGATTGAGCATCTGAATACTTAGCAACCATCACAGAACTCCAGAAGCAGCAGACACTTATTTTACTTTTTGTCCTACTTACATCTTGACTAATCTCTTATACTGGATGATAAGCGTTCTGTTGTTGTAGTGTCAGAGGTCGTGTTGATGTGGTGCTGCAGTAAGTGTTGGTGTCTGATTTTCCATCCCAATACTAATGAAGTCATCATAAGGGAGATAATTAATGTAGATTAACACTTCCCTTCTGTTGTATTATGTTAATTCCACCTTGAAGCGTGATTCAGCGTGTGTTTATTGTTATACCCGGCTGAATTAGCATGCATTATCTTTCCCCAGGTGATCTGCATATCTCTCCATTATCATAAACCATGCACAGCGCTGGAACACTAACAGACCACTGCTGTGTGCTGGAACGACGAACCCAAAACTTCACTGCTTCACTGCTGACACTAATGATACAGCACATCTGATCATTAAACAGTTCATCATTGTGTGTAATAGCCCGGTTTTCAGTGACAAAAGCCAACGTTTAGCGTCAGTATTGTTCATGAAGAAAAAGAAAACGGTATTCAAAGAAAAAAAATGGGGGTTGTCTGCTTTCTTAGTGTCAAGGATAAACTTTCCATAGTGATCCTTGGAGGAATTACTCATGAACAGAGTGTCAGAAAAGTCTCCATACAAAGGGGATGTTTGCCAGCATCACATCGGCCGTGCCTTCGTCAGTGGATGTTCGTGGACGTCGACTTCTCAGTTGGACTGCAACACTTCCAGTCTTTTTGAATTTGTTAATAAGTTTGCTAACAGTGTTTTGTGTGATGTGGTTCCTGTTAATGTCCATGCCATCTTTGCGACAGCTTCCCGATCCAGCCATGAGAATGATTTCAGTACATTCTTCTTATGTCAAAGGCATTCTTAAAGGCTATCTGAAAAAAAAAAAAAAAAAAAA
>JAOUWY010000075.1:14206393-14221225 GCA_025728095.1 Prietella phreatophila
TTTTGACATGAATTTAAAAATGATCTTATATGGCCATGGGCATTGTTTCGACTCAGGACAGCTTCATTTGCTGCTTTTGTCAAGCTACTGTTTGACTCCATTCACAACAGCGCTTCACCTTCACGTGTTCACTGAGACTAGGAGTGTTGGTTGAGAGACAGGAATTTGGGCAGTAATTGCTGCAAGCCTTTTATAATCAACCAATTGCTGTGCGAGAATGTGGGAATTACAGAGAGGAGTTTAAGCAACGCAAACATGCGCACACTTGATGCAGTATTAGACCATAAGCACATCATAATGAAACTAAAGCCGACTCCCAGACATTTTCTGAAATTTTGAAATTCCAGTCAGAAAAGAGGACATGTCCAGGGAAAAGAGGGTGTATGGTCCCCTTGAAAAAAGCATTTCAGAGAACAACGTGTGTTCATTTCTACTAAGCAAACTTTGTGCAAAATGTATTTGAACGTGCAACAGGGGGTTGTTCATGTGAGTTATGACTGGCAAAAGAGAACCAGAACTATAATCAAGCAGCTGTCTATATTGTGTTATGTCAAAAGATTCATTTCTGTGGTTTTAAATGAAAAGAATTTAATCCTGGGAATACTCCCTTTTTTTTTACTAAATTGTTCTCTGATGTAACTTTTACAGTTTACAGTTACCAATTTTTTTGTATCCTGATTACACAATGCCATTACATGTGTTCTGTTACTCCCCAAACCTGGTTATCAATTTTATTGAAACAATTTTATAAAAAAAAAATAATAAAATTTGCAGCTCATAATCTGCTTTTTTTTCCCTGTAAGAGGTTGTTAATTGTGTGTTCTTCAATGTCTTTGTCTTGGCCTGTTCTTTCTGTTTTATGTCATCTATAACAGAAGTGAAGATTGTATTCATGACATCTATCACTGACAATTTTTCAAAGACAAAAGCATGACCTTTGGATAGAAAAACTTTGGGAAAATATCCATATTAAATGCAGACATACATTAATTTTCATCACATTGCATGAGAGTGAAAGACCACTTGACCTCAATCCATCAAATGATCAGAGCTTTAAGTACCTTCTGGATGAGTGTGCTTCTAATAATGACAGCTTATATTCCACCCGATGTTAAAGAAAAGTCTTGTTACTCTTGGTAAAAAGCCACTAAAGTTCAAAAATTAAAGTGGGAAAAAGATTGAATTATCTCTGATAAACTATCCATTCAGTAATTCTATCAAGTTTGAGTTTATTGGTGTGTATTGCAAAAAAAAAAAAAAATGTTTGTGTGTGTGTGTTCTCGAGAGTCAGGGGAAGAGGTGATTGCTGAGACAAGTGAACATGGCTGTCAACTCATCTAACCCTACAACACCTTTCATTTCTTGCTTTCTAATAAGACAAATCTTTGTTATGCTCGGAATGGAATTAATTAAAATGATATGCTCTGTGGTTGACTGATAACAAGCTGATTAACTGCATCGCCTGTTGTTTCATTAACTACAGTGGCCTCTGAGTCACCTGGCACCATTTCGAAGCCCTGCTGATAGACTTCCTATTTAATGAGCGAAGTGGAGTCATCTCGGTCCTGCTAACAACAAGGGAAGTGCAAAGTTTATCGATTTAGGACTCGATTGGCTTTAGTAATTGAGCAACACTGGCAGGAGGCTTGGTGAGTGCGGGCAGGATTGTCCTTTGAGGCATTTCTCCAATTTGCATATAAATGGGCTGGTAAAAGCACCGTCGCCATTAGCAGAGCGCTTGATTGGCTCAGAGGAGAGGGTAATGAGTGCCTTCCCCTTTCCGATTAGCATGGCAGCGAGCATTTAATTTAGGTCCAAAAAGCACCATGTTTAGACAAAGTGGAACAGATGGGCAAGAAATTTCAATTGCATTTCAGATTTCAAATGAATAAACAAGCCGTAACACCCTTAACATCTAAACCCAACAAATAACCATCAAACAAAAACAACTGTAAGCACTGTGAAGCATTTTAGAAGCAGAGGACAAAAACAAACAGATGCTTGGGATGGGGTGGGTATTGAATACAGTGTCCAAATGACACCACTGTGTTGGTGTAGCAATAAAGAAGCTTGAATCTTACTTAATCTTATACTGAACTTATCTTTATAAGATGTGCGTTAATCCAGACACACCTAATATGGCTTTCATAGACAACTGTAAGTAAGTAAGTAAATTTTATTTATAAGGCACATTTAAACACAGCAAAACTGACCAAAGTGCTGAACAGAGTAAAGAAAAGTAAAATAGAAAGGAGAATAAAACCAAATAAAGTAATAACAGTAAAAATTTGATTCAAATGCCTGGAAGAAGAGGTATGCTTTCAGCCTCTTTTTAAAAATGATAACAGAAGATGCAAGGCGGATGTCCAGTGGCAATTGATTCCATAAACATGGGGCGGAAACTGAAAAAGCTCTATCCCCCTTAGTTTTTAAACAGGATCGAGGGACCTACAAAAGAAACCTATCAGAAGATCTTAAAAATCTGCCAGATGAAAGTGGTGTAAGAAGATTTTTAAGATAATAAGGAGTTTGATCATTAAGAGTTAAATACAAACATCCGAATCTTAAACTAGATCCTAAAATGGACTGGGAGCCAATGGAGCGATGCTAAAATTGGGGTGACATGATCATACTTCTTTTCCCTGGTCAGCAGCCTTGCAGCTGCATTCTGACCCATCTGGAGACGAGCAAGAGATGACTGAGGAAGATCCAGCTGGTGATGGGCTGGCTGAAACGATTTGTTAGTAATTCCAGACTTACTTCCTGTACAAACCTACATAGGTTTGTATCAAAAAACCTGCCTCTGGTCTTCATCAGCTGCTCGCTGACAGCGGTAGACCAATCACAACAGACCAATCCAAGCAGAGCAGAGAATGCTCTCTAAAAAGAGGAGTTTAGAATGAATCCTTTATACCGGATCATTTTACAAGTTGTTTTTGTCACTGAGGAATTAAAGGTAATGCTGCAGTTTAAATTATGAGCACATTAAAGTGTTTTTTGACCTTGCATACATGTAAATCTATTCCATGAGAACTTTAAAACTAAATTAGGCACTCAAAATCATAATAGGTGCGCTTTAAATGTGTACTTTACAGCCACTTTTAAAAGTAAAGACAAGAGAGATGCAGCAATGCCCTGTGAAATATTGGTAACGTGCATTCATCTTGCATTCATAACCAAAGTGGCTTACAAGTGAGGAAAAATCCAATACAAGCATATAGCTGAGGAGTCAAGGCTCAGAGGTCGTGCTGTGTAAACCAGCAGCAGCTCTGTCCTAGCTCAAGTCCTTCTCCAACTACTACTGAGCTACTTCTCAAATGCACACAAATAAACACAACATACAGTATATATTAGTTTCCTGCACATAAAACCCCAGAGAAACATTATGAAGTTCCAAACCACAATTTATTTTCTTTTTTTAATATAAGTCTAAAGAGGTAAGTGGGTGACACTGGAGCTATTTCCAGGATGAAGTCATCTCTCCGTTATTGACTCAGACCAACTGCCCATACAGAACTGCCTGGTAAACACCAGAAATCATTTGGTTGAATGACTGAAGATGCAAGCATTTTCTTCAGCCTTCAATCAGCACTAAAGGATGAGAAACTGATTATTTCTTACTCTGCATCAAATATGTACACTCCATTCATATGCAGAAGAGGCAGGTTTCTTTCATGCAACTCAAAATGTACACATCAATTGTTCCATTACTGTCTAATATTAAATATTTCTTTTACGTAATAGCCAAAACAAATAAATAAATAAAAATCCTAATCCATGACTTTTTAAACCTAATCGTCATGATCTGAAACACCCATAATAAGATTATCTGACAGTAAGGGATGATGAAGAAGGTGATTATCTTTATAATGCTTTGGGTACATGTGATGTCTGTATTAAGCGATGACTGATAAATACAGGACAGCGACACTGAATCTTTCTTGCCTTTTGTCTCTTTGTGTTATCCTGCAGGGAGGTGTTGTCTGCACACAGCCATGAAAGAAAAACTATTCCTGAAGTGATAAAGCAGTAACTGACAACATTAAGATCAGCAGGTTGGCTCTGAAAAATGGCTTTTACTAAAGAAGGAAAACCCAAAACTGTTATGAGTGTGGCATTGTTGTATGCCTTCAGGAAAAAAACAAAACAAAAAAAACCTTGAATAAACAGATGGGCTCTCCAGCTTGCTGTAGTACAAAACACACAGAAAAGGCTGCCTTTAAAAAGAACAGCAGGAGAACGGTGCCTAAGGACTCCACTATTCACTAAAAGCCAGACATCTGTGTTGTGATGTTGCCAAGTTAAATGTTTAGCTTGCTGAGGCACTAATCAGTGCTCCGTATCTGCACGAATAGATAATATAAGCGTATAAGTGATATTTTAGTAGTGGCCTGTACTGGTTATTGAAAGATCATGGGTTTATAATACTAAACTACTTAAAGGCCATTGACTGCCCCTATATCAGGTCAGAGTATATGAGTATTTTGAATTCATTATAACTCACTACATCTCATAGTGGTGCAGCAGGCATTGCAGGCTTACATGTCTAAAGATACAGTTCGCTCCTGAGCTCGGTGTTACGATCTGTGTGCATTTCCTGCAGGTTCTTCGGTTTCCTCCTATGTGCCAAGAACATGCCAATAACTGGATTGTATACACTAAATTGCCTCTACTTGTGAATGAGTGTGTGTGAATGTGTGTGTGCATGGTGCCCTGTGATAGATGATCCTTGCCCAGGTTCAGTGTTCCCAGGATAGGCTACTGATCCACTGTAATGCTGACCATGATAAAGTAGTTACTGAAGATTAATTAAGAAATGAATAAGTAAAAACATAACTAATTTGTTTTTCTGCATGGATCCACAACTAATCCAAACATGATACGTGTTCCTCAGCTCCAACAACTGGTAATCCACATCCCAAGCTTTCTCAGCTTCTGTCACAGTTCAATCCAAATTCATCAGCTCATTATTAAAGGAGTTATGTGTTTTAGGATAGAAAATCTTTAAAGTCTGTAGGGAATTGTTCCTAAAGCTGAAGATGAAAATCCCTGCTATCTTCTCTCTATGAAGGATCGATCTTGAACCTGTACTTGACTCTGACTCGCCATCATGCAGCCACTTGACCAGTCATTATGCTGGGCAATGATGCAGAGAAAGATGCGCGCTGACCTCAGCGCTCCCAGTTAGACTCCATCAAGCTGTAGAGTCATTAAAGTGTATACATTAATGCTTGACATCCACTAACCCACTCTCCACTGACTGACTGTTAGATTTATTAGTCCATCATCTCTTTTCCCTATGTAGCTCAATGTCTTTGCTTTTTTTTCTAGCTCTTTCCAATGTCTTGTAGCATGTCATTTTGTTGCTAGGTAACAGGGTCATGGAAAGGTACAGGTTCTTGGTCAAATTCATTGAACAGAACAATGTCAGAAAGCAGAGTAGAGCTTTGGATCATTTAAGGGATGAGATTATTTGATCTGGTACATCTTTTCTCATGCAGATAAGCAATATTAAAAATCATAGGAGATATAGGCAATGAAAAGCCTATTAAAATTTGACTGACTGCAGGTTTTGCATCTGAGACGTGATAAAAACGTTTCCCAAAATCTCTTGCATTTTACTCAGAGAGAGAAGCATAGAAGCATATAAATGTAACTGTCTATCCTGGTAACATTACTCCAGAGCATAAGATTTTTAACACACCATTTTGATTTTTTGGTTTGACTGTATAACAGTTTATATTTGGACAATGAACGCAAACATGCATATCATGCCATTAACAACAATGGAGACAGAATCAAAGTAATCACACTGGTCTTTGACTGAGTGCTGTGTGTGCTGAGTGCTACACCAACATCTGGTTCTGCAATTATAGAATGCAGTTTTATTTGCTCTGCAAATTCCACCACAGACCTAAATATTCCTGACGATTTGACAAATGACAGCAGCTGAACACTGATCCATGACCATCTTCTATTCTCTATGTGTAGAGTTTGTATGTTCTCCCTTTGCTTCAGGGGTTTTCTCTGGGTAATCTAGTTTCCTCCCCCAGTTCAAAGACATGTGTTGTTAGCTGAACAACTTTTTTTTTTATGTGTTTGTGTGTGCAATTGTGCCTTGATTGGTTGTTGCCCTGTCCAGACTGTCTGAGTTCCCTGGGAAAGGCTGTGACTCTGTGTATGATAAGAAGTATGGAAAATATGTGGATGGATTATGATTATCATTTGTAGTTTGTTGGAGTGTAATGCATTGACACTATCTGTATTTGAATGGGAGTTAAACCCAAACTTAGCATTTTTGTAGGGTGCAGCTAAATTAAATAGTGCCACTGGAAACACTGGAACAACACTGGTAAAAATTACAACTCTATCATCATGGTCTTGGAATTCTGGATCTTACAGGTCCTCAGCCTGTTACATCACACCAGTTCATAATTAGCCTAAAATACAGACTGTTATTATTTTTGTTTGCGACTACCCACAATATTTTATAATGAATGTAGTTGGAACCAACACAACACTGACCAGGCAGTTGAATGAATGAATAAAGGAATGCTGCACCATGCAGTGCTACACATATTCGTATCTGTGGTGTTTGCTTGTCCTGTATCTGACCTCTCACTTGCACCGACATGAAAGTAAAAACCTTCCACTTGCTTGGCTTTTGTGTTGCTTCTAACAGGGGACCGGTTCTGATGCACACCTCCAGTCTCAACCAGATGCCCTGTGAACCAACTTGCCAGTTGGTGCATAGTAACATTTCCAGCACATATATCAACATCAAGCAGTGAAATTCTTGGATTGCATTCTGCCTCACTTTTAAGTGGCTTTGTATAAAAACATCTGCCAATTAAATAAATGAAAATGTAAACAAATTAGTATTTTCTTAGCCCAATGTGGCCCTAAAACCAACTCAAAATAAACTAATCCGCATCCTGATTATGCAAAGTGAAACCACAGCTATTGCAACTGCCAAAATCCCTGTAATAAGCTACACATAATTGTGCATCTTAATAAACACAGCTTTAACTAGGTTAGAGCAACATTGCATCATTTCATATTAAAACAATAGATCAACAGCATATTCTGCTTTTGCTCCAATTTCATTGCATACCAATGTCTTAAAACATCACTTTCATTGCCATATAAGCTTGTTCTCCTTAAGGGAGTAGAATCCATTTTTCATGTACATAGACATTTATCCTCTCCATCATTCTGATGGGCTTTACAGTGGTGGCCAGGTTGGACACACACACACACACTGTGTATAGAGATTCAGCTAGGATTAATATATTAATATATTACAGGACTAGTTAAAATAACCTTTGTTTTCTTTGTTGTTGCTTTTCTAGTCAGTAGATAAACTGCTTAAATTGACTGAATGTCTCTCATTTGTCATGATGGACCTTGCAGCTTGAGATCTTGAAATGATAAGGTTCTATCTGATAATTCTGTGATGTAAAGACATAGATCCAATAACGTTCTGACTCCTGAGTTTCACAGTTTGATGTCAAATTTATTATATTCACATATTATATTCAGTGGAATGTGATTTTATGTGAATATATAGTTATAAAATGCATTCTTTTTTACCAAAAAAAACAAAAACTCTTACAATTCCAAGGCCTAGATTTAGATTTATGATTTAATTCCATAATTCATAATATTTGAATACCAATTAAATAGTTGATCCACTAATATCCATGAATTCGGGAGCTTACGTTATCATGCTGACATTATTACAGAGTCACACTGCTTAACACTTCTGGTGCCCTTGTTTTATAACTCATAATAAAATGACTCATCCTTGTAATCTTCTTGAGTCTCAAACTAAACACATAGACTTTGAGTGTTCAAGTAACACAGGCTGTAGAAGAGAAAAATATCATTAATCCAAAACTTCATCAGGAAGTACAGTTATTTGTAAATATGATATGTGCAAGCACGCCTCAATGCATGTGTTCACTGTCATTTATAGAACTTGTTTACTGCAAGGCAATCTGTACATAATGTTAGATACACTATATATGTCCAAAAGTATGTAGACACTTGACTATCACACATATTCGATTGTTGAACATCCCATTTCAGATTTAGTCACCCTTTAATGTTGTAAAAAAATCTCCACTCTTCTAGGAAGGCTTTCCAGTAGATTTTGGAGCACGGCTGTGGGGATTTGTGTTCATTCAGCCACAAGAACATTAGTGAGGTCAGACACTGATGTTAGGCGAGGAGGTCTGGGGCATACATTGCATTCCAGTTCATCCCAGAGGAGGTCAGGGCTCTCGACTTCTTTCACTACAACTTTTCCACACCATCACTTCATGGAGCTCATTTTGTGCACAGAGTTAATGTCATGCTGACACATGTATGAGCCCTTTACTTCCAGTGAATGGAAATCATAATCCTATAACATGCAATGACATTCTAGACATTTATGTGCTTCAAACAGTGTGGAGAAGGCCCACATATGGATGTGATGGTCAGGTGTCCACATACATCTGGCAATAGAGCATAAGTATAGTACTTTTTGTACACAGCTATTTTTAAAGCAAATTTTTAATTTACGTTGTATAGTATCTCTAGGATATGCTGTTGTGCCTAAGAAACAGCACATACCATCATTTAATAGAGTTTTTTTCTAGGTATTCCAAACATTCTCACCTTGTATTTTCTGACTGCTTACTCTCCACACTCTCACTGTGCGGTATTTTTCTAGGAGAACCTCACTTCTTGTTTTCAAGCCATATCCAGTCCCTAAGCTTTTGGGATTGCTTAAAAGGCATAACAATATGCACAATACACACAAATATGCATTTATAATACTACAGGGAAAAGTACAACAATTTTACATGTCCAGTATACACTCACCATCCACTTTATCAGGAACATGCTGAACATGCTGTTCATGCTGTTATTTAATCAGCCAATCATGTGGCACAGCTCAATGCACAAAATCATACAGATGCAGGTCCAGAGCTTCACACACAGAAGAATGAAAAAAAAATGACTTTGATCGTAGCATGGTTGTTGGTGCCAGATGGGCTGGTTTGTGTAGTTCAGAAACTGTTGATCTCCTAGAAGTTTCACACACACGCACGCACACACACACACACACACACACACACACACACACACACACACACACACACACACAACAGTCTCTAGAGTTTATACAGTATGGTTTGAAAAAGAAAAAACATTGAGTGAATGACAGTTCTGTGGGTGGAAATTCTTTTTAGATACAAGAGGTCAGAGGACAATAACCAGATTGGTTTCAGCTGCGAGGAGGAATATAATCACTCTTTACAACTGTAGTGAGCAGAAAAGCATCTCCGAATGCAGAATACATCAAAGTTTGAAGTGGATGGGCTACAACAGCAGAAGACTACATCAGGTTCCAGTCCTGATTGAGAATCTGGTCTTTTCCCATCTTCAAATTCAAATTAGATTTGGTATTAGATTTGGTACTCAGTATTGCGACTCTCTCCAAATATTAATTGCAGGGGTTCAAACAGTGAAAAAATGTTCATGTTTAAATTTTTATATTAACTCTCCAAAACTACAATCCTACATCACCACCATAAAGTTGTTTGGAAGGATTTCAAGATATAAGCTTCTACACTCAATCAAACTCAAGCATCATCAGTTTGCAGACACTATTGGAACTTCAAATGGGATCGGGTTCTATGGTCAGATGAAATCAAAATAGAGCTTTTTGGCAATAAACACCAGAGGTGGTTTTGACGCACAGAGAGGTAGAAATATGGAAAAGTACCTCATGTCCATGGTTAAATATGGTGGTGGCCCTTTAATGTTTTGGGGCTGTTTTTCTGCATGAGGACCTGGACATTTTGTTAAGATACATGGCATCATGGAGTCTAACAAATATCAACAGATATTAAATGAAAACCTGACTGTCTCTGCCAGAAAACTTAAAATGGACCATGGTTGGATCTTCCAGCAGGACACTGATTCAAAACATATATCAAAATCAACACAAAAACGGTTTACTGACCACAAAATCAAGGTACTGCCTTGATTTTCCAGTTCTCCAGCCAAGGTACTCCAGTTCCCTGACTTGTAACCCATAAAAAACATGTGGGGTGAACTGAAGAGGAGAGTCCATCAGCGTGGACCTTGAAATTTTAAGTATCTGGAGAGATTCTGTATGGACGAATGGTCTCTGACCCCTAGCCATGTATTCTCCAACCTCATCAGGAATTATAGGAGAAGACTCAGAGCTGTTATCTTGGCAAAGGGAGGTAGCACAAAGTATTGACTAAAAGTGTGCAAATAATTGTTGCACAACTATATTTAACAAAGATAATTTGTTTGGATAAACCTTGTTTGCAATTGTTTGACATATATGAGAGAAGAGTATTTTTGTAAATTTTTTTAACAAAAGATTAAAAGTTTAAATATTATAGACAATTGTTCAGAGTCTTCTTTGCTCATATTTACCAAGGGTGCCAATATTAGAGGAGGGCACTGTATATACTATTCATGCGTATATATTCATTTTCACAAATGGTGCCAATAATTATACAAACAGTGAGCTTTTATGCATTTTGTGCATATATAATAAGGACTTGATTTTGGACCTGTTGCTATGTACCGTTTCTCTGCCTCCATCTAGCCGTTTGGTTGGTTGTTGAAAGAAATGAAGGACAAAGAATTGAAACCATGTGCTTATCACTTTTCAAGAGAAGCCTACAATTACTGCCCACTCATGGTCCACCTCCCTGAAAATGGCAGCTAAGCCAAGACTTATCTCCAGGGGTGGTTAGCTAAGTTGATTTGTGACTCTTTTTGCTCTCTCTTCGGCAGCATTTGATTGATGAGCTCTCACTTTTCAAGCATTAGGAATCAGTGCAGTCCTGAAGAGAGATCATTTGTACAGTGATTAAGGGGGTGAATAGATTATATAGCTGCTGACGTATCAATCCAGCCAGTCTGCTCATCTGATCTGCTAAATTCTGCCTCTTTAGAATGCTTGCCAGTATGTAATTTGTCTGTTGTAAATGGTTCATTTAAATAACGTAGAAGGAGAAGCTTTCAATTAATGATTGCAGAAGTTCCTGATTAACTTTATTTCATTATTGATTCCTTTCTAAGTCCTTCCTTTTACTACTTAAAGTCTAACTTTTCTTCAACTAAATGGCAGCATGGTACTGTGCAATCTATAAGCAATGCATGAGAGAGAAAATAAATTCTTGGGGTTTATTCTAAATATGAGGACCAAATGCCTATGACCTATGAAGTGCTTCTTTGATTGATGGCATGACTGCACATGGCAACATGATAAATTCTGGGCCACAAAGATGCATCTTACTTGTTACTTCTAACCACATTCCTTAAAAATCTCTAGACGTCACCTTGCAACAGGATAAAAAGACTGCTAAAGTATCTAGAGAGTTTTTCCAGGCCAAAAAAAAGAATGTTTTAGACTGGACAAGTCAGTCACCTGAATAACAATGAGCTGTGTTTCAGATAAGGAAGACAACGCTGAAGGTGAAAAGCCCCTGAAATGCAATGAACAGGGAGTGAAAATAGCTGAATCACAGGCCTGGTAGAGATTCACAAGCAAAGACACCCAACATCACAGACTTCAGGCAGCCATCAATTGAATACAATAAATACAGGTGAGATGTTATTCACATTTTTCCAATTTGGCCCCCAGGAATGACAAAGACGTCTGTGAATTCTATGGGGCTGATTTACAAAATACTCTCAAACTACAGCTGAAATTCTGTAAGAGATAATATACAACAGATGGGTCATTCCATCTCAAGTGGCCTTTCTGTGTAAGAGCTTTCTAGGTAGGGGACTATCTTTCAAAACAAGAAAGCTTGCAGTTGCCAAAAAAAGCCTCCTAAAATATATATTATCAGATTTATTTTAGGTTTTGTGTTGTTACTGTACATTTAAGATCTGATGTTTGCTGGACTCACTTTCAGCATCTACTATGAAGCTGGGACGCAATTGCAGTACTGCTGCGAGTCAAAACTGGGTCCTTTGAGCAGAATTTCATTATAATACATGTAATTAAATGATTAATATTTGGAGACCCGAGATGTGTTTTCCTGTTCACAGCACATAGACTGTGTAAGATATGGAGCAACAACTCTATAAATAATTTTTTTTTCTCAATTTTGGGCCAGTTTGTACAGAAATATCGTAGAAAGGAATAAAATGTATTTTGGTGCTCAGTAAGGCAGTGTTTAAGTCGGACTACTGGAGCAAACCACTGACAACAGCCAAAAAACAACAACATTGTTTCAATCTTGCTAAGGGACTTTGGGTGAGTTTGTTACATGCTGTGGTTTTCTTGTCCAGATGCCTTGTTTTCATTTCTAGCAAGCATTCTGAAAAAAAAGAGAAGAAAAACAAAACAATGACTACTGCACCTGCAATTCTGCTTTTGTATTAATTTCGAATGCATTCTTTGTTCTATTCAAATGATGTGGAATGTACACTGGAAGTGAGGATGAATCTCAGCAACAACCTTGCACAAATCTTGATAGGCACTTTCAGGGCTATGCCCTGAGGCTATACAACAAATTCTGTGGCAGCACCACTTATTGGTCATAAGTTACAACAACATACCAAAAATGCATCCATCTAAATGCCATTTTTTTCTATTTTTCCTCCTAATTTTGTCCAATCTTCACCAAATTTGGCTCACACCATCTTGAGACCTGTCTAAAAAAAAAGGCTGATGAGACAAAAAATTTTTTTTAAAAATACAAATTATGAAACCCATGCTGATGAGAAAAAACATAAATACCTTAAGATGTTTTTCAATTGCAAGGATAAAAATTCAGGTCAGAGAAATAGCAACGCAACCACAGGTCAAATCAAAGTAGCAGCAGACAGCACCTCAGGGCGCAGCTGTAGCAGCAATGCCACCCTGCTGCCCATTTGTTTATCTAGACTTTTCCTCTCACAGTCAGAAAATCCCACCACTGTCTGTTGTCAAAACATATACCTCATGAGTACCTTTGCCTAAAGTTATAGTTCTGCTTTCCTGTGATTGCTTAAGCAACAATTGTAGCCTGTCTGTGAATGTCAAGGAGTCTAGGTGCTTGGACCCCATAGATGCTGCTTTTATTATTATTATTATTATTATTATTATTACCCAGATAGCAGACCAGCACTGAATCAGAATCAGTGTTAATGCATCAATCGAACTATCATTGAACATCACCCCTCTACCTCAGCACTCACTGAAGGCTTACGTTCCCTCACACTATCTGCAAATGATTAACGACCAACGCTTAGTAGTGCCTACTCAGTGTGGCTCAAGGTCCCTTTCCAGAACCTTCACACTAACTGTCCCTCAGTGGTGGAATGAACTTCCAACCTCCATCCAGACCACAGAATCTGTCTCTATCTTCAAAAAACAGCTAAAGAGCCACCTCTTTCTGTGGGCACTTAACTATCCTCTACAATGCTAAACCCCACCTTTTTTAAATAAATAAAAAACCTTACTCTGACTCTTACACCTCTACTCTGTGCACTTTATTTTTCTAGAACTCAATTAATAGATCTTGTATGTTGCACTACTTGTATTGTTCTCTGCTTGATATATCGCTTTGCTTGTATTTCCTCAATTGTAAGTCGCTTTGGATAAAAGCGTCTTCCGAATGAATAAATATAAATGAATCAATGTTGAAATTTGATTTTCGATGATTTTTCATCAAGATGGACATAAATCAATATTTGTTCAGCTTAATTTAAACCGCTTATATACCTTTCAAATCAAAATACAACTTATGTACAGATAATGATCAACTGTATAACAAAGTGACTTAAAACAATTCGATGGGTTGATATTAAATCTAAGTCCCACCAGTGGGGGAAGTGAAGCTGACCAAAAATCAACATTGATTCACTATTTGTCTTTTCAGCACTGAATGAGCAATGAATCGTCAACATTGATCTAATATTATTTAATATTGAATATTCAGCCTCAACCAAAATGATGATTCTGATAGAATTTCAACATTGAATCAATAACGATGTTTACATGGACAGCAGTAATCTAATTAATGAACTCATTTGAATAAGACAATAATGTGATTAAGGTGATTACGAGTTACTTTTAGAATACTCCTTTCATGTTCCTGTTTTACATGTTATAGAACATAGTTCGATTAACATCACACGTGATTACGTCACCGCACCACACCGTCTGACGTCCCTCCAGAATTTCACGTATTAACATACAGTTCGTCTTCATTATGGTACCGTATACAGTTTTGGGTGTTTTTATTTAAAAAATTTACGAACATTTCAAGTGCGGTTAATTATTTGTCATGATATACGTGCTAATAGACATCTGCTTGAAGCCATGTGCTACGTCCCAAACCGCGTACTTACCTACTGTATAGTAGCCGAGACACATGGATTTCGCTTACTATAGGCCTATAGTTGGTAAGTACACGGTTTCAGATGTAGCCGTGCTCTCTTGTTTGCTGTAAAATTGTGTGTGATCATGTCCTGTTGCGAAATGCGGTGAAAACTCCCACACAACGTTAATAATGTGATTAAGGTGTTTACATGTCTGTAATACATGCCGATAATGCGACTAAAATAGGAATACTCCACACATCTTAATTCGATTTGTGTTTACTGCGACTATGACCTTAATCGGATTAAGGTAATTAAAAATTGCTGTTTACATGGTAGTTTCTTAATCACATTATTGTCTTAATCAGATTAATATTGGATTACTGTGGTCCATGTAAACGTACTGAATGCCACCTTGCTATCTGGGTATCCCTCCATCCATCCATTTTCTGTACCGCTTACCCAACAGGGTCATGG
>JAOUWY010000075.1:14264442-14278926 GCA_025728095.1 Prietella phreatophila
TAGTTTCATCTCAGGATATTCTCTAATGTTAGCCAGCTAGTTTCATCTCAGGATATTCTCTAATGTTAGCCAGCTAGTTTCATCTCAGGATATTCTCTAATGTTAGCCAGCTAGGTTTATCAGGGGATATTCTCATAACGTGAGGTATCTAGTTTTGTTTGGGGATATTCACTAATGTTAACTAATTTCAGAAGAGTAGAGCCGCATCTCCTGTTTGCTGGTGCACGGTATTGTAATCAGTATGTCCTTCCTTATCAGGTTCAGGGCACTAATGACAGCAGTGTGGTCAGTAAGGTGTCAGCAGCAGCTCAAGGCTACTTCCATGATGACTTTCTCAAACATTTTGTGGGCAAGGTGTCACGAAGAGCTCCTCTCATTAACAGGTAGGACCTGTGGACGTTCAGTTCTGCACTGTAGAATGATTTTAAATTGAGAATTAATGTCTGTGTGGCTATGTTTTCTTCACAGGGGCTATTATGTTCGCTGGAAAGCTGTTGATTGCTGTGTGAAACAGTTCCTGTGTGTTACTGATGCCTGTGATAGGAGACAGGTATGACAGAATCCTTACAACGCCCTGATTTCTGTTGTGTAGTAGATGAACACTACATAAAATCATTCACTCTGTGTCTTATCTTTCAATCTATCTGTCTATAGATCCTGTCTTTGGGTGCAGGCTTCGACTCCCTTTTTTTCCGGCTTCAGGCAGAAGGAGCGCTCGAGCGGGTTAGCATATTCGAGGTCGACTTCCCTGATGTTGCCAGACGCAAGGTGTCCTTAATCAGCAGCAATCATATTCTGAAAGATGCTGTTCCAGATTGCGGAGTCGTAGCTGGTATGAACCAGTTGTTTTTTTTATTAGCAGGTTTTAGGAGAAATTCTTATAAATGATATCAATTAAACATTGGCGTTATTCACCATATTGTACAGACAGTATGTCAGTATATGCACATCATTTTTTGAGTCACTTTAAAATACCAGAAATTATTATTTTACATTAAATCTGTGTCTCTAAAACAGCAGACCTCAACTGGTTAACTGTATTTTTTTTTCACATTAGTGTTGCCATATTGTTTTCTGAACAACATTTTAAGGCCTTTTAAATATGCCTGTAGGTACATCCATATGAGAGAGCCATAATATAGCCAGTTTAATGTTAAAACCCTGTGACTCATTTTGACAAGTAGCATTTGTTTGTCAGATCACGGTCACTCTCTGTTAGTACAGCTATGTGATTTTCATTGTTATGATGTAGGGAACTGGGAACTAACATTTTAATGTGTAAATCCCTAATAAATACATGAATGACAGTTATTAGAACAAAGTTAGTTAGTGCATATTCTATATCCTATTTGGTTTCTATGTGAAAGAAAGGAAACCATACCTCCGTTTTAGAATGGGGAAAATTCGTAATTGAAAAGAAAATTCCAAGAAAATACACTGCACATAGATTTGTCAAGACGAAATGACCTGTCTGAATCTAATCCATATACACTTCCATACTGGACCTGTGTTCAGGCCCTGTGTACATGAATAGTGCTCACTATAACCTGCTGGGCGTGGATGTGAGGAATGAGCGAGAGGTGGAGGAGGCTCTAAGTGCAGCCGGACTACAGTGGAACTCCCCTACACTGATTCTCTCAGAGGTGGTGCTCACTTATATGGAAACACGCTGGTAAGTATAAGCCTGCTAGCATCTGCATGTTCCCTTATGTTACACCAGTGGTCGAGATCTACCTTTTATCTCCAACCAAAATCTAACACACCTGTTTTAGTTGATCATGAACGTCTTAAGGTAATGATTAGATTGGCAGGTTGGCCCTATTATTGTTGGAGCTAAAGTCTTCAGGAATGTAGATCACCAGGAACAGGGTTGGTGACCATTTCTTTACACTATATGGTGGTGATTCCTAAGTCTTTATTCGCCTGCCAGGTCAGATGCTGTGATTGGCTGGGCAGCGAGGATCCTCCCCCAGGCTTTGTTTGTGATGTATGAACAGATCCGCCCAGAGGATCCCTTTGGCACAGTCATGCAGAACCACTTCCTGAAGCTCAACTCCAAAATCCATGCCCTCTGCCAGTATCCGGACGTGGCAACACAGACTGAGAGACTGTTGCAAAAGGTATGGTTACTCCTCAAAGTCTGAGAGGGTAGAGAGTAATATCCGAGGCCTTAATATTCAGTATGACTGGGTGCTACTGGAATTGAAATATAACTGAAATCGATTACTGACAGTTAATGAAAAGGCCGATACAGCAGTAACTTCTGTGACAATTGGGGTGGGGGGGGGTTGCTGTGTTGATCACTTGAGCTATTTTACATAGCTTTTCTGTTGTAAGCCTTTTTGCAAAATAGTAGAAAATAGCTGCGGCATTTATTGTTTTTATTAATGTTTCTTTATTCCACCAACTGCGATGAACACCGGTTATTGTGCATGTTGAAAACGGCTTTAACCATACATTTCAAACTCTCAGTTGTGGAAAAGATTTGATGTTTTGAAAACATTTTTTAATACAAAGGCTTTCAGATTCTCACATTAATACTTTTTTCCCCCTGTCAGAGAGTCTGGTTACTATTATTCCCCCCTGTCCTTTTCTGACAGGGATGGGAGAAATGTGTATGCTTGGATATGAACCAGTTCTACTTCGGTCTTTTAACGGAGGACGAGAGGGAGAGGGTGGAGAAGTTGGAGCCGTTTGATGAATTTGAAGTGAGGCACTCTGTGCTGAAGTTCTTCTGAATAAACACTCAAACTAAGATCAGCTCCATATTGTTGAAGTTGAAAATGCTATAAGTACATACGTCCGGCTATACAGTGTGTACAAATTCCATTTCCAGATACATCCTCGCTGTTTTTATTTATTTTTATTAGGAATGGCATCAAAAGTGCTCTCATTACTTCATCCTCACCGCCTCCAAAGGCCCACTGACCAGTCACGCAGTCCTCACACTCCCCAGAGGTAAGCTCTGATAACTAACCTGCAAACCACTGAATAAAAGCTTGAAGCCAAGAGTTAGCTTCTCAAATGGTGATGAAAAGAATAAACCTAATTTGTGACCATATACATTTATTCATGATTAAAAATATTAACATTCGTGACTTCATTTTTTTTCCATTGATAAGATTATGCTTTCAGTGTAAACCCAGTGTTGAAAGAATTATTGGCTAATCCAAATCTAAAAATGAAAGGAGTCATTTGTAATTTTGCCGCCCATTGCTGCCCCTTTAATCCAATGCTTACTTATACTCACCAAGCACTTTATTAGGTAATAGTAATACTGGGTAGGGCCTCCATTTGCTCTCAAAACAGTCTCAATTCATCAGGGCATGGATTTCACAA
This sequence comes from Prietella phreatophila, assembly GCA_025728095.1. NCBI lineage: Eukaryota > Metazoa > Chordata > Actinopteri > Siluriformes > Ictaluridae > Prietella > Prietella phreatophila. The sequence goes on from JAOUWY010000075.1 coordinate 14,267,782, forward strand.
GACGTTGGAAACATTCTTTTTGAGATTCTGGTCCATGTTGACACGATTGCATCACGCAAGCAAGCAGATTTTCCAGGTGCATTTTCATACTGCGAATCTCCAGTTCTACCACATCCCAAAGGTGATCTACTGGATTCAGATCCGGTGACTGGGAAGACCAGTGAAGAACACTGAACTCATTGTCAAGTTCATGAAACCAGTTTGAAATGACATTTGCTTAATGACATGGTGCATTATCATGCTGGACGTAGCCATTAGAAGATGGTAAATTGTGGTCATGAAGGGATGCACATGGTCAGCAACAACACTCAAATAGGCTGTGGCATTCAAGCTATGGTTGACTGGTAATAATGTGATCAAAGTTTGGCAAGAAAACATTTTCCACACCATTAAACCACCTCCACCAGCCTGGACTGTTGACATAAGGCAGATTGGGTCCATGGATTCATGCTGTTGGTGCCAAATTCTGACCCTCACATCTGTGTGCCTCACCAGATATTGAGATTCATCATACCAGGCTATGTTTTTCCAGTCTCCCACTGCAGCCTCAGCTTTCTGTTCTTGACTTTCTTCTGCTGTTGTAGCCAATCCGCCTCACAGTTCAACATGTTGTGCATTCTGAGATGCTTTTCTGCTCACCACGATTGTACAGAGTGTATTGTGGTTACCATTTATAAGTGTGCCATTTACTGTAGTCTTTGTCAGCTTGAACCAGAATGGCCATTCTCTATTGACCTCCCTAATCAGCAAGGCGTTTCCAATCGCAGAACTGCTGCTCACTGGATGTTTTTTCTTTATTGCACCATAGAATAAACTCTAAAGACTGTTGTGTGTGAAAATTCAAGAAGATCGGAAGTTATAGAAATACTCAAACCAGCCAGTCTAGCACCTATAATTATGCCACGGTCAATATAACTGACCACCCCCCCCCAACCCTCCCTCTTTTTGATGGTTGATGTGAACGTTACCCGAAGCTGCATGATTTTATGCATTGCATTGCTGCCACATGATTGGCTGATTAGATAACTGCATGAATGACTAGCTGTGCAGGTGTTCCTAATAAAGTGCTCAGTGACTGTATATGTATTATGCTGTGCACCTTTGTGTTATTTAGTTCCCAATGTTAGTAGTAGTAGTAGTAGTTGGTAGATAGAGCAAGTGTTGCCTGAACTGTGCTCTCTCACTTGTAAATGTTCTCAGATACCCCCGTTCCCTCGATAAAGCCTGATCTGAAGGATCTGCCTATGGCAGTGCGGCTCATGGCTGGAGCTCTATGTGTAGAGGCTGTGGGAATGGCCTCCTCCCTGCTGGAGCCTGGGGTTTTGCTCCTCACTGGGGGCTCTGGAAGACGAGGCCGAAACACTGCAGCCACGCTTTTGATCAGAGAGCACACAGCCTGGAGATTTGCCACAGTGGAGCCAGAGGGAGAGAAAGGTGTGTGTGTGTGTGTGTGTCAGCCATTGATATTTATGCATGTTAGTGGAATGTACTTTTTTTTTTTTTTAAATGCAGGTGTGCGGCTGTATCACTCCATGACCTCTGTCCCTGGTTGGGGTGCAGTAATTCTAGGTGGCAGAACTTCTCCACTTAACCCCATTGATGACATTCTGAGAGTCACCTATCTGACTGATCAGTTTAACTCCAAAAATATGCTGGTATCTATGGAGAAGATGGTCTGTACTGGCACAGTGCCAAAACCAAGATGGCGGCACACAGCTACCTTACTGAGTCATGGTGGTAAGGACGATGTCTTAGCTGATTCTCTGATATTACAATACCTGTTAACTGATACTCATTGTAATATCTCCTTCATTCAGATAGGTACTACTTATTTGTTTTTGGAGGCCGTACAGAAACGGAATCGGTTCTAGGTGATGCACACTTCCTGTGTTTGGAGGACCAGCACTGGACAGATGTAAGTCTTGTTAAGTCCATTTGTCTTAATTATTCAAAGAAGAGAGGCTATGGCTCATACAAACACCCCCACCCCCACAAAACGATGGCTAAAGTAGGATTGCTGACCTAAGATCAGCGACTCTAGGCTGGATAGTGGTGAGAAATAACCAGGCCACAGTTTATTCTTAATGAGCTGTCTCTCCAAAGGTCCCAGTTGAAGGCTGCATCCCTGAACCACGCCAGTCCCACTCCACTTGTGCCTATGGAGGAGGACTGGCCATGTTTGGCGGCCTGGGCCGAGGAGGTGTCCCTTTAGGAGACGTCGCCCTGCTGAAGCCCACATCCACAGGCTTCTGCTGGGAGAAGTTGCATGTCTGTCCAACCTTGGTGCCAAGGTATCACAGTTTCTTCAGTGGAATATTTTATGTATTTAAAAATATAACTATTTATTGAATAGTCATTTGTAAACCTCAGGTATTCCCATTCTGCCCATGTGATTGGTGAGAATCTGGTGGTAGTTGGTGGAGTCTGGGTCCAGGCAGATGGTGTCCCGGGAGTTGCTGTTATAAACCTGACCACCAGGGTCAGTGTTGAAGTCATCTTAGACACAGTGAGTAGCATGTGCCTGGTCTCCAGGCTCTAGTTGTTTGCAGTGTGAACTTTTTGATCATGGAAAAGTTTTATTCTATTACACATGAATCTAGTCAATTCACCATAAAAATCATAATTTTTTCACCCCGCAGTCATCTGTCCCCTGGCCCCTCATGCTACATTCATTCTGCTCAGAGCTGCTGGACTCAGACGGAGCTGAGATGGTGCTCATTGGCGGTGGCGGAAACTGCTTCTCTTTTGGCACCCACCTCAATTCCCACCCTGTCATTCTAGACCTGAGGCCAGTGCTTCAAAACACAGCATGTTTCAACCACCCAGTCAAAACACCTCTGGAAACATAGTTATGTCATCTTCAGCTTGTAACTAAAGCTAGCTATGAAGACTATGTTGGGCCAGGATCATGTGCAGTAATTAAAACCATGTAAATAATCGAACAGACTCTTCCAAGCTATCAGCAGCCAAACTTTATTTCATCCTCAGTTTAAATCACAACCAAAGAGCTGTAATCATGGGGCACGCGGCATCAACTCATCCTTGTTCGATTAAGGTCACTCGGTCAGGCGGCGGAAAGATTGCACGGTGGGACAGACCGCACCCCAGTCCACAGGCTTGCGATATTCGCCCTTTTCCAGGATGTACTGGCGACCACGGAAATTGGGGTGCTCGTAGAATACCCAGTAGCCATTCAGGTGTACCTCTCTCATGCGGTAACGCTCCAGAGTGGACGGGCAGTCCTCTGTGGCCTCGAATGACTGACCTGCAAAGTCTGCCTTGTCATAGAGCTGCATCTTGTACTGTGTCCTACTTGTCTGGAGCGGACATCAAGCCAGAAAATGGATAGGAGAGTATTGGGGTTGGGAAGGACAAGGGAAAGGAGCAAGCAGGACATTGAGGTGATAACATTGGAGTACACTGATGTAAATTATCACTCCCTCAAATAGCAGTCTTGTGTATTTTTTTCCCCTAATAAAAATGGTAAATTTTTTTGGTCATTGTATTGTATTAGTGCAGTGGTTGGATTTACTAAGTGGATCATCTTGCAGGAGCTGAGCCAGTCATTGAGGCCCATCCAGCACACGAACTCCAGGTACTCCCCACGTTTTACCACATACTGGTAGTCCCATGTAGTTGGGGCGCTCGTAAACCACCCAGATGCCGCTCTCCACATGTATGGAGTTGCAGCGGTTCAGGTAGGCGTGGAAGTCTGAGCAGTCACTGTTGCACTCATAGCAGCGGCCCTTGAAGTTTTTATCCTCGTAGAAAATAATCTGGAAAATGTATTAGACGGATGTTAAACAGCATTTTTTCATACTGACATGGTCAAATGTTCTGTATACTAATATAGTTAAATACATCATCCACATGTATATGTAAAGATATAGAATCACTACACTGGTCTGATTTGTGCCAACACTGGGAAAGGCACCAAATGCCAGCTAACACCTGCTGGACGGTAGAAAGCTTTCTCTATAATGCCATAACAGAACCAGATGGGCAAATAAAATGAATAAAAACACTGGCACATTTCAACACATCTGCTTTGAACCGAGATAAATGTTGGAAGCCATCCTCAAATCCTGATTAGCCAAAACCTTTTCAACTGGCACGACACAATAATTTTCATTGCAAATGAATAGCAAATCTTTTAGAGTTGAAAAGATTTGATTGAAAACATCACATCTGATTTTATAAAATACACTTTTTAGTTAGTTTGAACGTCTCAGCAATTCATAGCAATTGCATAATTAGAGCAAAGACCTGCCTCAAATGGCCAAAAACAACTTTGTGCACATGAAACAGGCACCGATGATAATAATAATGATAAACTTTGCGCATGGCTTCTGTTAGAGCATCGAGACACTCTAAAGTGTGTACTCACCCTCCCCATTACGGATCTCGTTTATAAGCTTGATTGAGAAAAGTGTCTCAAGTCCTGACTGAGCACAGACCCACTGTGCTGCTGTTTATATACTTGACCCCCAGATTTACGTTTAGTTTGGTAGGGAGCACTCGATAATCGCTTTGTCATGACAATGAGATCCAAAATTTGAGTCAGTGATTCTAGGCCTGTTTCTATACTGTTCTGAATGACGCGTCGTCAGCTCTTTTTACTGCTTGTAAAAATGAAAACGTTCAGTTAAAACGTATTGTATAGTTATATGATACGGGATGTTTTAATAGCAATTCATCCGGAGACAAACGCAGTCATAAAATTTCCAAAATATGCAAAGATAAAGCATCTTTTATTAGTAGTCAAACAAAATCTCTTCCCTTAATCTAAACATAATGCCAAACTGTACTTAACAGACTGTGCTCGCTTTTTAAAAACAGGTCCTCTGGATTTATTCATACACTTTATTCATAATGGAAAAAGAGACGAGATACATGACAGACAAAAGTGAGTTCCTACAGAGAGTAATGTGGTATTTCATGTTGGTTTGAAAATACAGGTCATATAAATTAAATATAATGAATCTAGAGCAAAGCATCCTCAGTTTGCTGTTGTGGATCTTCTGATAGCATTCACTTCAGATCATTTTAGTGCTTTCCCTTCGGGGCTGTGAAATGTATATACAGGGCAGATGAACTCCAGAACTGAGCAACACTGGTCTTAGAACACAATAAGTAACACTTACTGGGAAAGTTTTGAAACTGAATAAATAAACCCATTCACTGTCATACTGGCTTCCAGTAGAGAACTCAGTACTCATGAATATCGAGCATCAAGTAAGAGTGCTAAATATGCTCTGGCTTAGATAAGCTTTCCCTTAATTTAATCTTGTATCTGTATGCTTATTTTAAGAAAATGAATACATACCAGCAAAAGGCATGTATTTCCTTCCTGTAAACCGGACGACATCAAGAAGACAACAATTCTAAAAGTAAAAACACTTTTAAACTACACATGAATGCAGGGCTGAAAATTAATAAGGCAGTCATCCTCTTGGAGGTATTCGCAATGCTCAAGTACCTTAACTGTAAAACTTGTGTCTAATGAAAAGGGAAAAAAAAGCCTAAAAAGCCATACTGCTTGCAGATTAAGGAAATGTGTAATAAAGAGGCATATTCTGCAGCATGTATCCAGCATATAATTCTCTAACAGTAGTAAGTAGTACAAGGCATATACTGTATAATATTTTGAAGACAACTTTCAGCATACCGTTTCAAATTCATATCCTGAGTCTGCTATGCTAACTGCCGATCTTGGATCAGTTCTGGGTTGAGAAGACCTACTCAGAGAAAAGCTTCTCTGCCCCAGCCAAGAGAAATGCTACGCAGATGTAAAGCTCACTAAATAAAATAAGTGCATCGGTGTCTGTTACAGTGTTCGTGTCCTCAGGAGACTGTGGGGGTGTGAGCTTTTGGATGCTGTAGTGAACATTCAGAGCCATGGGTACAGTTTGACTGGCACGTGGTGTTTGAAGGCGTGATGGTTGGAGGCAGTAGGCTGTCCAGCTCCTGTCTGTGTCCTGTCTCCAGGAGCCACTCGTGAAACGTCTGCTCTACCAGAGCCCGGAACTGCCGCCGCTGCTCCCTGGAGAACCAGTGAATTAAATCCCATTAATGCCCGAAACCAACCTGTTTGTGCTACAATATGTATTCCAGTTGACCGGGGTGCCAATACATTTTAAGGTCATGTCGGTGATTTTTGGGGGGAAAAAAAAAAACGTTCAGCGTTGCAGATTGCACACACAAATGTTTCCTAGCCTAGAATGGAAATATTTGAGTTGAGATAATATTATTGAGCGGTAGGTCATGATACTTCCTTGTCTTGATTATAATGTTCCAGGTTTTTTTTTTTTAATGTATAGAATTTCACTGACCTTTATATCTAAGAATGTATTTTATTGACAGCTGCCAGATATACCAAAGATTGATTTTAAATTTTGTATAATTTCTGATGTAAAATCAGTACTTTTAACTCTACCTGGAGCTGAGTTATGTTTATGATTTTCTGAGTATCTACTAGCATTTGGTCATAGCATTCTCACTTTCCTGGCACGATGAAAGAAATTACAGCCTCTATGATCCACTTAACACTATGCAGCCTAATAACGTACTTGTTAAGGTGCGTGTCCTTCACCAGCTTCTGCCAGTCGTGCACCCTCTGCTGACGCTCCTCCAGAGCCTGCTGGTAGTCTGACGGTAGTCCCCCTGGCACCTCACAGGTGTCTCCCTCCATGAGGAACGGTACTACCATAGGACAGAGCTGTGCAGGGGGCAGGACGCGGTAGCAGGCCTGGTCTGGTGAGGGACAATCTGGGGCGTAAATCTGCGGCTGGTCCCAGAGATTGGGGACGACCGCTAAACCCACACTGGCCATGTGGTCCTCTAGGCTGGGGTAGTGTGTGTGGTAAGGCCCCAGTGTGAGGCTGGCGTTGCCAGGCAGTAGAAGTGGCCTAGTGGGAGTGAGAGCATGAACGGTGCAGTCGGTGGAACCGCCAACCGCCAAGCGTCCAGACACACACACCAGCCGCACGTTCTCGCAACTCTGCATGTGCACACTGGTCTCCACTGGGCCCAGTACAATGGTGCTGTCACGACATTTATCTAGAGTCACTGACCTGCAATGTAAAAGGACGGACCTTGAAGCGAGACTTTACTCATGTTTTTCACAAGTCTTGTTGTCATACTGGTAATATTAAAATCAACAGTACTTTTGCTCAAGACTCTTACCTAAGTGGTGACAGTAGGTAGATAAAAGCCTCGCTGCAGCGGTGCAGTTTGACGTTTGCGCCAGCCAGTTTCTCAGAGTCTTTAGCCAGCGTCTGTTTGTAAACCTGGGACATCAGCACCACCCTGCTGCCTGGAGGGGCCATGTGTGTGTTCCTGGCTATCTTGGCTCTCTTCATAGATCCTTCCACTAAGGTAAAGAAAGTATCAATAATTCACCCTATTGCCCAGCAAAGACGTTGATGCACATTTCAAAACATTCTGATCATAAATAAAGAGAGCGAACAAGGCTTAGCAGGAAATGCCACAAAAGAACAGCATTTTGCACCTTGCAGAGCCCAGGCCAGCTTCTTGCCCGAGCGCAGGCAGGTGGACATGCCGAATGGGTTGAGTGTGAGCACCTGGTGCAGCCAGCTCTGCAACTGCTGCACTGAGTAGGAGTGGCTGATCTTTGAGTATCCAGCCATGGACTGGAGTGGGCTGCGGCTCAGTAGCCGATGGAGGGGATGGATAGTGCGGCCGTGGCTTGCCGTGCCCTCCAGCAGCATGCTGAGAGCCTGCAGGGCTTCAGGTGAGAGTTTACCATCTCGCAAGGCCTGACCCGAACCCCTCAGCTCGCCTGGATCTGCCAGCAGCTCCAGCAGTTCGGCCAGGTGAGTCTGCACGAAGGTGAGGTGTGCCTGGTCATCCCAATTCTGCCCGAACACAAAACACAAACGATATGCTGTTACTGTGTTCTCGTTTAATGACATTGAGGAAATGTTTATGGAACTCAGGAACACTGATCTCATGGAACATATAAAGATGGCATGACAGCCATAATTAGAACTGGTGTCAGGTTTTGACCTTGTTTTGGGAGCTGATCTTGGTCTCCCTATCAGAGGACGACGACAGGGAGCGAGAGCGAGGACTCGGCCACTCTTCACCAATTAGAGAGACGCGCAAAGAGACACGGTTCAGCTGCTGCAGGTAGAGAAACAGCAGGAACTGCAGCGTGTCCACGGACATCTGGACACGAAGAGACATATGGAAATGAAAGAGATTACTCGTACTGTATTAGGAACATGTGTTTTTAAAAATCTCTAGTTGCTACTTTGTCGTTTTAGGACATGGAATGAATGAAAGAAGATGGAATGATTGTGAATGGTTATGATTAAAATCCTGTCGTTTTGTAACACCTTGCTGCGCTGGCGGTCGAGATCACGAGGGTTCAGGCTCAGAGACAGAGCCTCTGCCCACTCAAGCTTCTCCTCAGCAGAGCGTGGCACCAGCAGGTCAAAGGTCTCGAAGTAGAGCCAGGCCAGCTCCTCAGGCAACTGCAGCTTGCCACAGGCAATGTGCCGCCACATATGCCAGCCCAGCCGTGGGAAGCAGCCATCACGTGTGCGCACGTAGCAAGCCATCTTGTGCAGGTAGTGCATGCTCAGCTTGCTTGGAGGAGAGGCCTGTAGCACACCCAGGAGGAACGGCTCCAGACGGGGCCACACACTTGCCGATAAGGTCTCCATTTCTGCATAAAAGAGATGAGAAGGGTTACGTGTGGTCTGGATACCACCGGAGCCCATTCGTGAAAATACAACAGTTAACATCAATGAAATCCATTAATGTTATGACAGAAATGTTAAGAAGCCAATATTTTCCAGCCTGTGTTGGAAATCATTAGACTCTCATGCGTTTGGCATGAGACAGAGCCTGAGCTCTCATGCTGCCCAAGTAAATCTCACGCCAAATGAAATATCAAGCCAACATACAAATAAAGCATAGTCACAAATCCGCTCGTACAATTGGTTTTCCTTAAGTATCGAGAAGGTGTGGGTTTTAATTAGACCGATCTGACTCGGCTGGGTCCTGTACCAATCGTTTCCTCCCGCACCATGTAGTCACTGTATATAAGTCAGAGTTGTTGTGAAACATAACTGTGTACACAAATCATTCAATTTCTAGGTCTAAAATAGCATTTATTCATTACCAGAAATGTAGCCTTTGAAGGTCAGTGTTCTAGAGTATTTTAAGAAGAGAGAGAGAAAAGACACTGGAGAAGACAGGGATGATATTTTAAAGTCCCCGCAAAGTGCCTTGAAACACGCAGAGTCATTTGATGCGTTGATGTCATTTCTACTGAAACAGGAAGTCAGGGCAGGACATAGTGTGGCTCCACCCTCTTTTTAAATAGCCACAGTTGAACAGTTACATGAATTTGAAAAGCTTTAATATTTAACATTATCATAAGTTTCTTGTTTTGTATTCTCATGTTTGAAATGGTTTTACAGTATACCTTAAGATCACTGTTACAGAATGAAATATATTAGGGTTTTTTTTTTTTTTTAGTTCTTCATGTCTTGTGATTATAAAGCTTTATTAGAATAATTTAATGGTAAATGGCGCACTTATATAACGCTTTTATCCAAAGCACTTTACACTGTGTCTCATTCACCCATTCTCACACACACCAATGGTAGCAGAGCTGACATGCAAGGCACTAACTTGCCATCGGGAGCAACTTGGGGTTCAGTGTCTTGCCCAAGGACATTTCGGCATGTGGAGTCATGTGGGCCGGCTATCGAACCGCCAACCCTACGATTAGTGGACAACCCGCTCTACCAACTGAGCCAACGCCGCCCCAGCCGTTATAATTTTGTTTTTCAGACAAAAAACAAGGTTTTGTAAACAAAGTAATATATCATATGGTATTAAGTTAACATTTTGTCCAATTTTGTCATCATGTCCATTTTAAAAAGTCACCCCCAAAATGCAGTAGAGATAACAAATGTATATTTATAATGTCATTTCCAGATGGTGAAGTTTACAGCATATTGGTTTGGATGGAGGCTTTGGATCTGACAATAATAAAATTATTATTAAAATGTTTCTCAAAAATGGAAACAGCATTTACTAAAAGTTGGGGACTTTGTATGGTTGAATCGTTAATATCTACAACAGAAGATTTGGTTAATACCAGTATGCTATTGGGGATAGCTTAATTCTTCTTTATTATTATTATTCTTTTTCATTTACAAGTGCTGTCCATTCTTGTCGACAAGCTGGTTTACAATGAATACGAATATACAATGGATTGGCTGGAACCAATTCTCCACATACAGTGACTTTAGGTTATGAGTGACATTAGCATATGGGCGGGACACTTCAGATTCTAGAAAGCATTTGATTGGACAGAAAATCTGATGAGAAGCTGAAGTGCAGAGTGATGTCATAAAAATCGCTGATCTGAATTGGTGATAGAGACTGTACAGCCGGTATTCAGACATTTTCTAAATATGAATTTCACCCCCTCATTCTTAAATCCGCACAGGAGAAAAAAATATATATTTGATTCATAACCATCACTCTGGCCAGTACGTTTTTATGCTAATATGTACATTAGTATCCATGTTGTTTTTCCATCTGAAATCTTTACCAGAGAAATCCAGAGGAGTCAAATGTTCCACCTTTGACTTATATCTGACCATAAAATGTCCAAACATGCTCACATTAAACTGCTTACACTAGTACATGAGCATCATCAAAGAGCGAACCAGGTTCCCATGGCAACCACAGCACGCGCAAGGATTTCAACCGTTAAATATAGATTCGCCAACAAAATAACTAGCTTCTGTTAGTGACAGAGTTTATAATGTATTTATAAATAATGCAATAGGTTAAATATAAAGCTGACTGCAAAAGCGTTCTTACTTTCTGCATCCGGCCGTCCTCTGCTCTTCGGAGCCCTGGGCCCAGTCACTTCCAGTGCGTAAGGAAAATCAACAGCGTGCCTTCAGCGTTAATCAGCTGTTTAAGCTAGAAGTGGAGCAGTGAAACGGCGGACGTTGCTGTAAATAAAGTTTGTACGCGACACTGGCTCCCGTCTGAACACCTCTTTATTTGGCGCCAGAAACTCCAACGCGCAGTTTGTTTGTTTTTACGCAGGTTGGCGTTTTCCCCCTTAATTTCACTTTGAACTTTTAG
>JAOUWY010000075.1:14339830-14350598 GCA_025728095.1 Prietella phreatophila
TAAGGCTGCAACATAAAATGTGAAAAAAAAATGAAGTGGTCTGAATACTTTCCTGAATGCACTGCAAGCGAGTGTGTCACTCACATCCGTGTTGTTGCCCTCACGCAGGTTGTAGGTGAGGTCATGCTGGATCTCGCTGACAAATTTCTGTGCGTACTCAGGGTAGAGGCGTAGCACCTCCCGCAGCCCCTTCAGGCTGATGTACTGCAGGTCACAGTAGGTCAGAGCTTTTACGTTGGCGTTGGTCTTAATCACCTGCTCCCTCGTCAGAGAGTCTGAGCCAATCAGGTCGCCCTTACCTACAGGACACAAAGAGAGTGTGTTAGGCTTCCCATATATAACAGCAAAACTAAAACCCTTAGGAAGATAAAAAGCTGTAACGAGTTGACAAGCTCCTGAAGGGTGTACACTTTTTTCACCTGTAGAATCTTGATCACGAAAGAGAGCATGTTGTATTTTGTAGCAGAATCAAACACGTCTCACTAAATGAGCTTTTATAATCACAAGTACAATATATCTGACGAAATGAGCTGAAGAACTGATGAGGATTAAACTAAAATAAATGTAAAAAAAAAATAGCACAGAGAGAGGTTTTGTACAAACTACAGTTTTGTAACCAAGACTCTGAGAGAGGGATAAAGGAGATCAAAACGCACTTTGGTGTGTTGCATGGGGACTGTGAAAGCAATAACATATCCTGTAGTCTGAGCCGGTGTTTGTGTCAAATCAAATCAAACACTCTCTGTGGTACACACACTCGGGAGCATTAGAGCATCTCGATATTGTGTGTGTGTGTGTGTCTGTCTGTCTGGCTGTCTGTGGCTGATTATGTATGTGTGATCGTCATGAGTGTGTATAATTTTGTTGGAAAGTGCAGATAAAATGTGTGAGGGAGAGAGAGAGAGAGCCTGATTTATATTTAAGAGCACACCTCACTTCAAGAAAATGGGAGACCGAATAGGAGAGCGGTATTTGGAAGACAGGAGTGTTTGCTGCTGCAGATGTCTAAATAATGTTTTCTGATGTTCCCATGAGCATTTGCACTCTGATTAGTATAGAGACCATGGCACAGTGGACTGATGGAGATGAGATTCGGATTGAAAGACGTTAATAAACAGTAGGCCACTGTAATAAGCTCGCTCGCTCTCTCTCTCTCTCTCTCTCTCTCTCTCTCTCCCCTTCTCTCTTTTGTTTGGGCTGTAAGAGTTAGTTATAAATGTAGATGAACTGAGCCATTATGCATGACAGCATTAATTACAACCATGACTCGCCATGTCTCCTTCAGTCACACAATAACTAATTGGCCATGTGTTTGTTTGTGTGTGTGTGAGAGAGAGACAGACAGGGAGCGCATGACTGGCTGATTGATTTGCGGCTGAAGAGAGCAGCAGTGGCAAAAAAAAAAAAATTCAAAATGCGTTTCAGTGGCAACAAACATCACATATCCCTGTAAATATCAAACTAAAATTTATGACTGGAACATTTTATATAAATCCCAGCATTAAACATGGATAGAAATGCTGTGTTTTTTGATTTACCCGTGCTTTTAGACTGACGAGTGATTTTGAAGGCATATATTTGAGCTCCATTATACAACATTTGACAGATATAGCATGATGATTAGAAACACCGTGCTGTATATTACAAACAAAATATTTTGTTTATTTAACTTAACAAACGCGTGAATGGCCTCCATGGGTGCATTTTGAACAATATCCTTAAAGTATATTATTTCATAGATAAATTCACAGCGGTGAAAAAAATGTTTGGAAAAACGATATGATGTGCCTGAGTTTTGTCTGAGTTACAGTAATAATTAAAACAAGACTGACATTTAAAGCATGTTTAAAAAAAAAAACCAACAACCCAAATCTGCTACCTTTCTAAAACAAATGTGCTTGCTACTAACAGAGTATAGAGGCTTGTTAGAATCTTTATGAAGAGCACAATACAACATGCACATTACAACAGACCTCACGTCTCTCCACTGGCATGCTGTTAGACTATACAATTGATTTTAAGATCCTTTTAGTTTTCTAATGTTTTCATGGTCTTGCTATGAAACTGTCTTTTGCTGTCTTAAATAATAAAAGTCCCATCTACTATTATTGAAGACATTTCTCAAAGTGGTGTCCGGGGAATCCCAGAAGTCCATGAAGCAACATCAGTGTGTGGGTGTGATAGATTTAAATATATATATATATTTTGTTATACAACCCACCATTATCCAAGCTGTTATATTTATTATTCAGATCATTTAGTTATTAGCCTGTCTGACTGGTCAGTTGAATACAATGAGTTTAAATCCAATCCTCAATAACTCAAAAACTAGTCAGTCTACAAGTAATGTCAATTTGGACCTAGTGTTCTGTCAGTGGAAAGTTCAGGAATAAAAAGTCACAGTATTATTCTACACATTTTTATAATGACCCTGATATCTGTATAGTAAAAAAAGAAATGATATAAAATAAAATGACATTAGCCTGCAGGGTGTTCCTGGACATCTCTTCCAGGCTATCTCAGAGTTATACCACCACGGACTACATTTCCTGTCCCATTATTCAGTTATTCACCTTACTAAAGCATCATTCAAGTATTAATTCTTCAGCAACTGCAGTGAAACTGCAGTGAAACTAAGTGAAAAGATATTCAGCTACAAGAATGATGAAAGGAAATCTGGAGTAAAACAGTGGACTAGTTCAACAAAGACTTCATTTATAATCCATAATGAACTTTCCATTACTTTTGGCACTATCTGTTGTTACCCAGATGAGGATGGGTTCCTTTCTGAATCTGGTTCCTCTCAAGGTTTCTTCCTCATATCATCTTAGGGAGTTTTTCTTTTCCACTGTCGCCACCAGCTCAATTGGGATAAATTCACACATTTAAAATCTGTATCCTGTGTTCAGAAGTTTATCTAAAGCTGCTTTAAGACAATGACCTTTGTAAAAAAAAGTGCTATACAAATAAAATTGAATTGAATTGAGTAAAAGGGGTTTACAAAAAAACATCTGGGCTATGTTCAGACAGTTCAAATCTTATTTGTTTGGAATTTGTACTGTGAGCAGGCACACTTTTCTGTAAAACACACATGAAATGCAATTTATTTTCGATCGATTCAAGCCACATCAAAATCTGAAATGTGACTACTTAATGTTTGTTGACATCAGAAAATTGGTCACTGTTGTCCACCCTGCACTACTCCGTGTACACACACGCTTACATCATTGGCGTGATCAGATTTGATCATCCGTGATTTACGATTTGAAAACCTGATTTAAGAAATAAAATAGTTTCTCCCCCTGTCTGGAAAAAGGCATTAAAAAATAAACTGTTTATGGAATAGGTGTGCTGTTTTTGGTTGTTCCTTATAAGGGTTCAACTGTCCTATATAAATACATTTTAGCAGCTTTGTAGAGAGAACAAATTAAGTAATTTAAACTCTCCTGAAACAGTAATCTGTCCATCCAGTTTCCATACCGCTTACCCTACATAGAGATATGGGGAGCCTGGAGCTTATCTCAGGGAACTCAGGACACAAGGAGGGGGACCCCCTGGACAGGATGCCAACCCATCACAGAGCACAATCACACGCTACGGACAGTTTGGAAATGCCAATCAGCCTACAGCACGCGTCTTTGGACCTGGGGGAGGAAACTAGAATACCCAAAGGAAACCCCCAAAGCATGGGTTGAACACTCCGCACACACAGGGCAGAGGCAGGATTCGAACCCCCAACCCTGGAGGTGCAAGGCAAACATGCTTGCACCACCATTTTGTCAGTACGTTTACATGGACAACAGTAATCAGGTATTAAGACAATACTCTGATTAAGAAACTAGAATGTAAACAGCAATTATTAATTACCTCAATCCGACTAAAGACATACTCGAAGTAAACACATTGAATTAAGACGTGGAGTATTCCTGTTTTAGTCGCATTATCGATGTGCATTATATACATGTAAACACCTTAATCATACTATTAACGTCGCATGGGAGTTTTCAGCGCATGTTCCGACCGGACACATACACACACGGCAGTGCTCAAGCATTTGACGGCAAACGAGAGCACGGCTGCATCCGAAACCACGTACTTACCAACTATATAGCAGGCAAAATACATGTATCTCGGCTACTATATAGACGGTAAGTACGCAGTTTGGGACGCAGCCCACAGCTTCAAGCAGTCGTCTATTTGTATAGCATGACAAATAATTAACTGCACTTGAAGCTTTCATAAAAATATAAATGAAACACCTAAAACTGTATACGGTAAAATAACAGACGAATTATATGTTGATACATGAACTTCTGGATGGAACGTCAGATGGCATGGCGCGGTGACGTAATGATGTGTGCCGTTAATCGATCTATGTTCTATAACATGTAAAACGGGATCATGAAAGGAGTATTCTAAAAAGAAACTCATGTAAACACCTTAATCACAATATTGTCTTATTTAGAATAAGGTCAATAATTAGATTACCGCTGTCCATGTAAACATGGTCAGTGAAAATATTTCACTTTGCTTATTTGGATAAAAGCGTCTGCCAAGTATGTAAATGTAAATGTAAATATTTACTGGAAAATATGTCATGTTAATAACAACTGCAGATAATTGTCAGAGTTGCGTAGATGGGGTTTGAGTGTGGGTTTTGGAGTATGATCATGTGTCGTGCCTGTAATTTATTCAGATTTTTATTCGCTGATGTTGACACGGTGTGCTCTTTCATGCTTTACTCCAGCACATTTTTTCTCTGCAATTTCACAGGTCACATGAGAAAATTATTTTTACTACTAAAGGAATAGTCTGTGTGTGTGTGTGTGTGTGTGTGTGTGTGTGTGTGTGTGTGTGTGTGAGTGTGTGTACCACTATAGGAAAGCTCCAGACATAACTGGGATGATCAGTTTGGTATACACGTTAGTCAGACAATTTATTCCCCTGCGTAATCTTCATGTGTTCCTATAAATAAAGTCTCTGTAGCTGTATTCAGCGTGTGTGTGCCTGGCAGCTTCCTGTGTTCCTGTGTTTGGCAGTGAGATGTGCGTGTGTGGGTCTTTAAGAGAGAAAGCGCTCTGTCTGTGGAAGTGATATTGATGTGTTTATCTCAGAATGTTCTCTATGTTCTCTTTCCCTCTCTCACGTTTGCCATGTGTCTTTGGATCTATAGCTCTCCCCTTCATGTGCCAGCTTGTATTAATAATCAAAGTGCTTTAATAATGCAGTGGCAATCAATTATTAAGCACAAAGACAGGATGTGCCTCTGCAGTATGCCAACATTTGATTCGAAGAGACCGATGCGGCCCTGCCGTACAGGGATAAACGCACAAACACGCGCATGCTGAGTCATGACCTTTGAGCGTCTTAACACTGACATTTACTGACATAAGCCTATGAGAATCATTTACTGATGATGGAACACTGCAATAAAGAAACTAACTTGCAATGGTGACCTCTTGTATGAGCGAAGCGAAATATTTTGGCTAGTAATTATGTAAATGAACGCAGATGATAGTGTGTTACATATTTTTATGACTGTGCCTTAGAAGCCTTCGCGACCTAGGGGCACAAAATACAGAGTGGAAACAGTCAGTCATATTTATGCACCATTACAATGGCACTCGTTACTATTTATTGGACCATGTGGTACATGTCTGTGTGCATATGTATTTACTCTTCCTGTCTGGAAGCTCTTCATATCCTCCTATTTGCATTTTCTTTTTTTAGATTATTTTTTTTGGTTATTTAGCATACTTCCTGTGAATATATCCACATCAAATGTACATTTCAGACCTCACCAAATATGACCAAAATGAACACTTTGCAAAGCTGTTGTTGGGAATCACAGCTTCGAGATGTCCATGGCAAGAAGTAATTAGCTTTTTGCAGCATTGTGGTTCAACTAATTTTTTTGGCCCATTCCTCCAGGCCAGTGTTCAGTTCCTCAAGGTTATAAGGATCCTGCAGAAGCACTTTAAAATTCCAAAATTCTCCATAAATTTTCAGTGGGATTCAAGTCATTTGATTGGCTAGGTCATGCAAGGCCTTCTTAAGTTACAGTATTTTGGCTATATGTTTGTGATCGTTGGCTTGTTGAAATGTCCATCTTCTCCGCAGATTTCAAAGCCAATAAGATTAGATTCTCCTCTAATACACAATATGGCCAAAAGTATGTGGACACCTGACCATCGCACCCTTATGTCGGCCTTGCCAAAACTGATGCCATAAATTCCAGCATTACAATTTCGCTTCACTGGGACCCAAACCTGTTTCATCATGACAATGACACTGTGTACAAAGAGAACTTCCTGAAGTTGGTGTGAGTGGACCAAATTCTAACCTCAGCCCCACTGAATGCATATGGGATGAACTTGACTGCTGACTGTGTGCCAGGCATTCTCTTCTGACATCAGTGCCTGACCTTACCAATGCTCTAGTGGCTGAATGAACACAAATCCCCACAGACATCCTCTAAATTCTAGTATAAAACCTTCCAGGAAGAGTAGAGGTTATATATAACACCAAATTGAGAACCAACTCCATGTTAATGCCCATGGTTTTAGAATGTGCACATATGGGTTTGATGGTCAGATGTCCACATACTGTGATTATACAGTGTATGTTCAGGTACATCGCTTCATTCAATGTTTCCTTCAGTGACCTGTAATGCCACAGTACTATTTGGAGAGAAGCGGTCCCATAATATGATACTCCTACTTTTCTACATCACTGTGGTTATGGTGTTCTTGGGATCATATGCAGAACCTTTCTGTCTCCAAACAAGTCTAGCTGAATTATTGTTCTATAGCTTTTTCCATTCGAGTGTTCATTAATAATGTTGTCCCTAATAACTTTAGGAAGTTCCTTCACCTTCACCATGATACTTGTTGCATGCAATCTTCCCAACCAATGGCAACTTCTTTTATAATGACTTCTTTTATAATGAGAAAATTTTTTGGAGCGTTGATGTATAGAACCTTAACATATATTCTGTATATATCTAATATATTCTACTAATACTTTATACCTAATCATTGTTTTAGCAGACTGTACAATGGGTTCCTGAAAACTTTTTTCTTTATTACTATGCAAGATGCCACTGCTGACTACTTCCAGCATGTCATATAAAGGCAACACGTTTTAATACTTTTGATGCTTATAGCTGCTGGATGTAAGATTTTGGATGTTCTGGTAAAAACAAACAAATAAAAACAAAAAAAATCAACATACTGTATTCTCAGAAGAACATTATGTTGCATGGGTTCATCATACTCCACGGCACAGATTAATCTCAGGGTTGGGAAAAACACATACAGTGCTGCACATTCAATAAGAATTCAGGGCTGCCTGTCAAACTGTATTACATGTGCTAAACAGGAGACCTAAATAGAAGTGGCACCATTGGTGCACTGACATACTATCAAATGTCATAAAGTTTGGGATGCCTGTGCCATGTGTGAAGCCTTGCTAAAACTTCGGGAGCAGGCCTTTGACTGTGTCTCTTTCAGGTGGGATGATGTAGGATGATCTGAGCCAGATTGGAATTTGGAAAGAAATACAGAGATGAGCCACAAACATTTTGGAACCAAGATTAGCCTTTACCAAAGTGCTGGAAAGGCCAAAGTGTGGAGAAAGAAAGGATCTGCTCATGACTTAAAACATACAAGCTCATCAGTCAAGCATGATGGAGGTAGTGTCATGGATTGGGCTTGCATGGCTGCTTCTGGATCAGGCTCACTAAACTTTATTGATGAGGTAGCTCATGATGGTAGCAGCTGAATGAATTCAGAAGTCTACAGAAACATTCTGTCTTCCAAGTTACAGAGAAATGCATCCAAATTAATTTGGAGAAACTTCATCATGCAGCAAGACAATGATCCAAAACTCACTGCTAACACCGCAATGGACTTTATCAGGAGGAAAAATGTGGAAGGTTTTAGTCAATCACCAGACCTTAACATAAGTAAGCATGAAAACCTTGAAACAAACAACAGCTGAAATAACTTGCAGTAAAAGCCTGGAAAAGCAGCACAGAGAAATGCAACAGTTTGGTGATGCCAGTGAGTCAAGCCATATGTAACCAAATATTAAGTGTTATTTACGTTCAGATTATCTGATCCTATACTTTTGCTCACCTAAAAATTGGGTAGTCTGCCACCAAAAGTGCCATGTTCTAAGTTGGTTAACACATTTAGATGTAAATATAAGGACATAAAAGCTGAAATTCTGATCTATCCTCATATTCCTCTTTTGACCAAAATATCTTCAACATATAACGAGAAAAAACTGAATTGCCCTTGCTGTTCCAATACTTTCCAAGGGGACTGTACTTTAATTTTTGAGATATTTCCAAGAATGTACTCAGAACTTTCTTTATATGGCACGGGATGTTTATATGCATGTGTGCTTCATCACTGCTACGATCATCTATTAAGATAAAATAAGATAACACTTTATTAATCCCCAGATGGAGAAATTAGGGTGTCACAGCAGCAGCCAAAAAAACAAAAACAAAGAAGAGATAACAATACTGTAATAGTTTAATTGTTGTATAATGAAAGAACTTTGCCGCTAGTATACTTTGCTATAGGAATGCGCTATATGGAAGTAAGATTCTGAGATTATCCCGGAAATATAAGCAGTGCTCGTGCATAGAGTCTATTGAGTTCTCTTTTGTGACTTATTACGCTTGGACGGTCAAATAAATACACACACATCATGTCAAAATGCAGGTCTGGCCGAGTATTCATGCAAACACAGTCGGTTTTGTCTTAAGTGAATGTAAACAGTTGGGAAAAAAATACTGTCAATACAGTATATTGGATTTGTGCATTACGTCTTAAACTGACAGCAGTCTAATAAACCTGCTGCTGTCTGCATCATTAATGTTAATCAAACAACAGAAGACAAAGAGAAAATCACTCACTCACTCATTTGACTGAATAACTTCAGTAAATGAAAACTTCAGTAAATTACCTTAACGTGAAACAATCATATTGCCCGCCCCTAAACATTAGCATTTGGTGATTCCAGTCTTGAATTTCATGTAAAATGTGAAATTTACTTCTTAGTAAATATCATAAACCCTGCTGATAGAGATTTTTTTTATGTATTTTAGGAATTAAAATGAGAAAAAGTTAAAGAACAGAGCTGTGTTCTGAAATGAGTTTCTTGTCATTCATAGACAGATTAAAAGCAGTAATAAAGGCTGAAGCTTGTCGTTATGACCTGCTGCTAAATGTAGCTCTACTCTGGACTCTCTCTCTCAGACTATATAACTGTGGGGGATACGCATAAAATAAGTAAACTGTCGACTCCAACTGGAGGACACAATACAGTGATACAATAACAAAACAGGTTCATTTGTATTTTCATACACTTGTAATATAATAACATTTCTACATATATCTCTATATCCTTTTTTTTTCTATGAAAGCATTTTTTGATAGGAAACTAGTTTAGGTGCTGATGACATCAGATGAAAATATTAAATGGCAATAGCAAGATGTAATAGTAGTATTTTTTGTTACATTTATGTTGCTGTTGGTTTGTGAAGGTTAAAATATTAATTTAACAGCTAATTGTTGAGTTTACAATTGCAATTTCAAATCTTTTTTCAATTTAAATACTTTCTGGACTTGGCCGGACTCGACTCGGACTCGGCCATTAAGGACATGTACTTGAGTCCACTTTTGGACTCGAACTCGATTGCTTAAGAACTTGGTCTCAACACGAACTTGACAAAGGTGGACTCGGACTCAACTCTACTGTTTGTAGAAACTCAACAAGTGTATATACTGTTGTTTGATGAAAAGAACAAAGGATAATTTGTGATGCATTGCCTCATTAATCTGCCCGGGGCTAAATGTTCTTGTAAACCATTTATGAAGCCACTGAAACAAAGTAAAAATGGTTGTTATGTACAATCCTGCCAAAATCATGTCATATCTGAGAGGATGATCATTAATCATTCATGAAAGTATTGGTGTTGCTCTGGCATTTTGTCAGTGTTTGTAATAAGTTTAATACAGTATTCTACTTATAAACGTGGCAACCTGTATTATAACTCCATCCGTGAATATTACCTGCTGGACAAAAGAGCTTTTTAAAGTCATTTTTTTTAGAAAACAGCACAACATCAGCTGAGAGATTCACTGATTTACTGGCTTTCCTAACATGAAATTGAATAGGAAATGAAACTTTAAACAAGATTTGCAACTAAAAGAAAAAAAAAGGACATTTGAATTAATGATTTTATTCCTTATAGGCCATCGTCAGTCCTCAGTGTTTAATTAATTTTTATTGTACTTGATTTAAGTACTATGGTCATCTTTGTATAATGGCACACAACAAATGTTGGTTATACAGCTGTTTATGGAAACCTCAATATCTTGAGCACCTTACAAGGGGTTCTTGGGTAAAAATACCCATTCATACACTACGGACACTTTATACATGCCAATCAGTCTACCATGCATGTCTTTGGACTGGGGGAGGAAACTGGAGTACCCGGAGGAAACCCCCACAGCACGGGTAGAACATGCAAACTTCACACACACGGCCCCGGCGGGACTCAAACTGGAGGTGTGAGGCGAACATGCTAACCACTAATAAATGTGTGTGTGAGTGTGTATGTGATTGTGCCCTGCGATGGATTGGCACCCTGTCCAGGGTGTATCCAGCCTAGTGCCTGATGCTCCCTGGGATAGGCTCCAGGTTCCCCACGACACTGAAAAGGAGTAAGCGGTAGAAGATGGATGGATGG
>JAOUWY010000075.1:14363454-14376358 GCA_025728095.1 Prietella phreatophila
TGGCTCGGGAAAGGGAAGTTTGGGGTCCCTTGCTGGAGCTGCTACCCCCGCGACCCGATTACGGATAAGCGGTTGAGGATGGATGGATGGATGGATATTTAATGCTCATTGATTTTTCAACCTTTCATTATTTCATTCCAAAAGAAATGCCCTTACTTAATCAAAGGGATGGATTTCATACCTTTTTCCCTTTTCCATATAAACCTTAATACATTAAGTCAGCAAATGGGAAAGTCTTTGGCATATTAAGTTTCAGACTAGGGCTTGGTTATTACACAGTAGTAGCAATTTCCTAATTTACATTAATGAACACATGCACAGCGAGTGTGTTGTTTTTTAAACCATTATCAATCAGTTAGCCTCTGTACAAATACTTTATACTGTTTTTAGGTTTTGTGGTTGCTGAAATGGTCTGAGAATAAGGCACTCGGAGCATGGCCATTGATAAGTGAAATCAATAAATGATGTGGCTTAAGAGGAAACATGGTTAGAAGAAACACTCTTTAATTGGAATGGATATCAAAGGAAAGCATGGTATAAATGCAAATGTGGTTGAATTAGGTGCAGAGGTTAACAGCCACTGCTACTTAGAGAAGTGTACTCTAGTACATGAAGCACAGCATGCTGGGATGGACTACGTGCAAAGACAAATGTAGTCTAAAATAAATTAGGAAATAAAGTAGAAAGCATCCAAAGGTGTGGTATTCAAGCCAACTACAACTTTTGCTGCATAACAGAAGATGGTGATGTGATCCTCACAAGTCACTGGTGGAAAGCAAGAATCAAAAGCACATGCTTCTGCATATTCATGAGGTCAGCTCCAGGGGCTGGGAGCAGTTAACGAGCTAAAAGAATATTAGAACAACTCTGGGCGTGCTGCATAGCGCCCTCCCAACACAAATTATAATAATGATCATGGAGAGCATGGCAAAGCATTTGTGCACAGAACACACACATTTCCCCAGACACATGTTGAGCATACGCAGCTTTCCCCACAGCCCCACTAAAGCTTTAGACGGATGTGACACGGCTGAAACCGAGAGCAAAAGAGCACTTGTGAGAAGTGTTTCACACAGTAAGTGAAGCTTAAATTAGTGACACAATCACATGAAGAGAGACCATCAGGGACAGCATTGTTTTAGGAAATTGTTTGTCATTGCTCATAGTGTGAATGTGATATCTAGATGCTAAATTTGAATAATAATGCAAAGCCACAACTCCAGCAGATGGGCTTTGTTGGATATGCAAAACAACCTTCTTAGTTCGTTTTAATTCAGTTCTTGTAGTTTTCTGCTTTGTACTTAAAAACGGGACGTTTAACAGTAAGACAATTTAATATCTTCATTTTAAACAAAAATCAAAAACAACTTCCAAATATTTGTTTATGGCCAGCTTCTAGTATGAATAATTACAGTTTAGTGGAGAGAGCGAGAGCGAGAGAGAGAGAGAGAGAGAGAACTGTTTAAATTGAACTGTGAAAAGTGTTTTATTAGACTCTTGTCTTCTAACCGCAGATTCACAAAAAACCCGCTTCTGGATTCACCCTCTAACTATGAGTCAGCAAGCCATCTGTATAATAGAGTACAACACAGAATGTCCAACAACTGCAGATTTGATTTGGTGATGATTATTTTTTCCGCTCTGTGGCAATAACAGAGGGTGAATATGACCAGACTGACACACATACACAACATGTTCCACTGTACTGTTTTAAGGTAATAAGATTATGGGAAAGAGAAATGTGTTTTGCTTTGCTTAAAGCCTTAAAGCCTCCGAAACGAACAAACCCAAAACACTGCTTTCGATCATTGCAAAGTCTGTATTAAGGTTCCAGGTTGATAATGTACTGTACATAAAGGTTTTTTTTGGAAGATGTTGGAGGTTTGTGTTAATCAGCTCTCTGCAACATCATCAAAACACCAGCCATTCTCTGTATCCTACACACACAGGGTCAGGGGGGGCCTGGAGCCTATCCCAGGGGACTCGGGGTACAAGGCGGAGGACACCCTGGACAGGGTGCTAACCCATCAAAACACCAACTGAGGCAATATCTTTTGAAAGAACAGTGTTTATCCCTCCAGTACAGTTCCAGAGACCTGTCCAGAGTACAAACATCAGAGGCATACCTACAGGGCAGGAAAGACAGGCATTTGCCTGGTGCCCCGCATACATAGAGGGCCCCCGAGGGCTGACCATTCAAATAATCAGAAATTTTCATCTTAAAATAATGCATAGCAGCATCTCAGCAGCTCCCGTAAAGAAGGCCCTTTTGGGGACACTATCACATTTGAGGACTCCTTTATGTGCAAGCTTTAATTCCTGAACAGGAATCTGAAAAATGAACCTATCTGGCAGCCAGAAGCTAAAGGATAATTAAAGACAAACAAACCCACATCTAGTAGTCCAATTTCAGTTTTCTTTCACCTTGAAATGCAACAGGTACCGGGAATTATGCACACAACACCGGTGGCACTGCTTAGCATGTACAGGTACTGTACAGGCGCGAGAATAAATAAAACGTCGTAAGTAAACAGCTTTCAGTTATGTCAAGATCAGGAGAAAACAACAAAGAATTATTTTTTTAAAATAATTTATGTTCTGTTTTAAACATACATTTCAAATTATGTTTAAAAACATAATATATTTATAATAATAAATTATATATAATTTATTATATATAATTTATCATTTTTAATAATTATATATTATTCTCTTCCCTGTATAATTATATCTGTAGGAGCCTGTGAAATATTTTGTTAAAATGTTCATATTTCACAGGTGGAAGGGACACAGTTTTGAGACTGTATTCAGCAATTGTAGTGTAGCCTCTTCTTTATTGTACATTCTTATGATTGTTTTCAGTAAAGAAATGAAGTCTTTGAAACACACATCTACTGCAATTCCTTCACAGAGCTAAAGGCTCACAACAGTATATCTGGGTAACTCAAAGATAAATCTGTCAGAAGGGCCCCACATGTAATCTAGGTTCGCCTCTGCCCAACACCTTACTGACTTTTCCTTTACTTTATCACTAGTCTGTATGTTTCATACCTGAAATTGGTAAAGTATGCTTGCCAGTTGCTGTGGCTCTTTTATTAACAGTGCAAAGACTCTCAGGATCAGTTTTCCTTCCAAAAATGGCTGTTTAGAATTAGTATATGAAGTGAATGCTTTTCATCACTTCAGGTCAGAAGAACTCTACATAAGGCTGCTATAGGTGTTCCTTCTTTAAAGTGCCCAGGAAAAACTTGTGGGTGAATGAAACAGGATGCAAAACAAAACACAGGCAAGCAATAACAAACATGGATAAATCATAATCATAAACAGCAACACAGATGAGGGGCTAAACATGGAATATAATCTTCAAAAGGAGGAAAAGCTTCACCAAGATACTCAGACACAACAGGGTATAAACAGACAAATGAATCAAGGACTAACATAAAACAGATGGAAACAATCAGATAACAAACAGGCCATGGGTGGCAACAGGAACAGAACACAAACCAAAACAAGAACGTGCATGTGGCATTTGTCACCATGGTAACCTGTGACGTGAAGGAGAAATCCTATAGTATCGGCTGCACCACCAGTGTTGCCGCTAGTCTACAGAACCAAAAGTGACATCACACTGTTGGTTATAAATCATTTTCTAGTGCAACCCCATTGCTTTCTCACCTCCAATCAGCATGGTGCAAATGGAGAAGATCTTCTCAGAGTCAGTGTTAGCTGAGACGTTGCCGAAGCCCACGCTGGTCAAGCTGCTTAGAGCGAAGTAGAGTGACGTCACATAGGAGCTCCGTACTGATGGGCCACCACCTAGCACTGAGTCGACACCATCTACTGGCCCTGCCCCGGTCCCATTCAACTGGGTGGAGTTTGCTACAGAGTCCTGCCCCACTATACCACTGCTGGAGGAGTTCCACTGAGTCACGTTGCCACTCAGACCATCCAGGTTGTTGGGCCTCAGTGATTCTGGAAGGACGGATGTGAGAGGAGAGAGGAAGTACGGCGTGCCCAGACGTTTGGCTAACTCATGCAGCCAGCCTAAGAGAAAAAGAAAGAAGTCACATGAGATCAAGGAAGAGTAAACGTGATGATGCTTTTATGTAAAAGTAGTGCTCCAGGAAACTTACAGGAGTCTTCATGACAAAATTTACAGGAGTCTTCGTGACAAAATGACAAAAACATAAACATTTTAAAACTACTATTCCATCAGGTGTCACTTTTTATCACAAGCTGCCATAATACTCAACTTAAGTGAAATAATTTTTTGTTAAACGTAAAGTTCTGTTACAACTACTGACTCTGTAGCTAAATACACTTCTTGCCTGCCAGACCGTTGTAATGTTGAAGACGTGACAAATCAATCATAACATCAGAGAAAATACACATACATAATGTGATGATATTGTGCCAGGGTTTCATGATTTGGTTTATTTTTTAGTTTTTTGCATACATTATAAAAGTGAATTTACTTTAATTTTAGTACTATAAAAATGATATACTATAATATACTTTATGTTTAAGTACTTTAAGTCAGTATTTCTCAACTGGGTGCCACAGCAACCCTAAGGTGCCATCTGATGAGAGCAGGGGCGCTGTGTCAAAATCCTTCAAACATTTCTAAAATGCTAAAATGTGTATAAAACCTTTAATATATATGATAAATATCTGATGTCTGAAATAATAACACAGACACAGAAATAATAAGACAGACACACACACACACACGCATACTACTACTACTACTAAATTATATATAAAAATAATTCCCTCCCCCTTGACCCAACTGACCTGTCAGCATCAGTATGCGAACCGTATGCGTGCGTTTTATCCTAATAATTAGCGTGTGGTGATGTGTGTGTAGTGCAGAAGAATATGGTCAGATGTCTTGAACGAAAAGCTCCAGATGCTTCTGGATCATCAACTTCATCCTCGTGTAGCTTACACTGTCTAGCATTAGTGTTTGTGTCGGGTGCCACAAATTCTTTACATTTTCAAAGCGTGCAGTGACTGAAAAAAGGTTGGGGTGGGGGAAGGATGTTTTGAGTACTGAATTATGGGACTCACTTCACTTAATGGCCTTAAGACTCTACAAAGTCAATTGTCGTGACATTACAAAATAATAATAGCCTCTAAAGTGTCATAACACAACTTAATGTCAACAAATCTCTGTCACTCTGTATTAGTTGCAATGTCAGACCAGCATCAAAACTGATGATATGTCAGATGTTAAGAAGGGCTAATGTAAGTTTTATGAAAGTCTCTATTACATAAAGTGTCACTAAAAAGGTTCTGTATTTTTGGCCTTGAGTGATCACACATACTGTTATCTGCCAATTTGCCAATTTAATTTAATAAAAACTGCCAATTTATTTAATTTAACCACTACAGTGAACCTGCATAAATGTATCTTATTATCTTAAATAGTATTAAGTACTTTTGACACTTTCAAATGTGGTCATACACAGAAAGTGCCTATATTCTTCATTCTGTCAATGGTTTAGACACGGCTTGTTACTTGAAGTGACCTGTGTTACTTAACTCTAAACTTCAAATTATTCACCTTTGACTACAGAGATGGCATTAGTTTTATTTGATATTAAGAAGTAGAATTTCTGCTTTAGTTGCAGCTCTCATTGGTCTTCCCGCTCATTTCTTGTCATCTAGAAGAGTCTTGCAACACTTTTGTCACTATCGGCTACTTTAACAGCTCTATGCTTTAATCAGTTACATTTAATTGGATAAATGGAAATAAATGCACATAGCAGTCACGAGGCCTGGTTCTCAAAAGTATCCCTTCACTTTGACAGTAGAGTCGCTGCCCCTGTCTGTGGTACTGAACTGTCTCTATCCTGAGTGCTGAACTCCCACTCACGAACACATCACTGCTCCAGAAGAGTTCTAACACCCTGGCAGCACGGCACTGCATCTCAAAGCGTTATAGTTTGTCCCTTTTGGCTCAAATCTGTTTGCCAACACTTCAATCTAGATAGATCGGATTCGTTTCTCTCGATCTCTCGGCCTGTCAGTCTGAAAGGTTCTAGCGCAGATAAAGTGCAGCATGGTGCTGCATCATCCGAGACCACTGAGGCAATATTCGGAGATATCATACTGCTTAAAAGTATTCGTCTATTACTGGCAGAAATGAGGGAAGAAGGAAATGAGAACAGGTAGGGGGGGAGGAGATTTTAAACACTCTCAGTACACGCACATACACATTCTGTCACTTACCCTTCAGCCTTCTTTATTACTGAAGCACATCAACAAGCATTTCAGGCTTAAACCTGCAATTAACACACAATCTGCTGTGTGCTTTCTTCGCTCATTTACATACATAGCAGCTAATTTAAACAGTCAGAAGCAAGTGGCAAGGAGATGGCAAAAACAAACCTCAATTCAAAAGTGGTTCATTCCATTTTAGCCTGAACATTTTCTTTACGTTATGACGAATCATTTTTAGCTGTCACCACTGGTTCGTTTGCAAGCAGCAGAGCTTTTATCATGAACTAATTTTCCACATTATATATTCATTACAGCAAAAAGGGACTCATGGTCCCTTTCCAGAACCTTCACACCAACCATCCCTCAGTTGTGGAATGAACTTCCAAACACAGAATCTGTCACTATCTTCAAAAAACAGCTAAAGACCCACCTCTTCCTTGTACATCTAACTAACCCCTAAAATGTCAACCCCACTTTATCCAAAAAAACTAAATAACTCTCTGGCTCGTAAACCTCTACTCTGAGCACTTTGCTTTTCTAGAACTCAGTTATAAATCTTGTATGATAGCACTACTTGTATTGTTCTCCGCTTGATATATCGCTTTGCTTGTATTTCCTCATTTGTAAGTCGCTTTGGATAAAAGCATCTGCTGAATTAATAAATGTAAATGTAATGTACTCACTTATACAGTTATCTGATCAGCCAATCATATGGAGGTCGTGCTATGCATAAAATCATGCAGGTACACGTCAAGAGCTTCAGGTAATGTTCACATCAAACATCAGAACAGTCTCTAGAGTTTACACAGAACGGTGTGAAAAACAAACAAAACAAAAAACATCCAGTGAGCAGCAGTTTTAGGGGCAGAAACGATTTGTTGATGAGAGAGGTCAGAGGTGAATGGCGAGACTGGTTTGAGCTTATAGGAAGGCTCAAATAAGCATTCTTTACAACTGTAGTGAGCAGAAAGGCATCTCAGAAAGTACAAAATGCTGAACTTTGATACAGATGGGCTACAACACAACAGCAGAAAACCACATCATGTCCCACTCTTGTCCCCCAAGAACAGGAGGCTACAGTGGACATGGAAAAAGACCATGACATGAGAAGACATTCCTGCCTGCAGAACTACTAATCAAAGGGTGTGTTTTTTTTTTTGCATCATTCTGTGTAAACCCTAGAGATGGGTGAAAATCCCAGGAGATCAGCAGATTCTGTGCATCTGACACCCGCAGCCATGGCATGCTGATGTAACCAAGAACACATTTATTTCCTCCATTCTATGATTCTGACTTTTTGAATAATTACATGAATTTGAACAGTGTGGGTCTGCGGGTGTTCCTAATAAAGAAGCCAGTAAATGTACATAGCATATAGCAAATTGCCTGGGTTTGTTTTGGAGAATGGATCTGCAGTTTAATCTAAATCACTCTCTGGAGCTGGTGAGGACAGAGGGTGAGGCAGACACAGGAGACAGACAGAGGAACATACAGTGCCATATAGTGTATTATGCACATTTGTTATTGTCTTAAAGATAAGGCTAATATAAATAGTGAAAGCAATGCCAATATATGAACTCATATTCAGAATAAAAATCCTGTGAGAAATAATTTTCGTTTAGTATGCTGAATGAAAGGGAACGTGGCCAACAAGTGCTTAGCATATGCAAATTCCTCAGGACTGATGGAAAATCATCAAAGGCAGCTCCTTCATTAAGCTTGTTGAAAAAAAGGCCATGAGCATGTCATCAGTGTTGATCTGAACGATAGATAGATAGATAGATAGATAGATAGATAGATAGATAGATGGATGGACAGACAGATAGATAGTTGGATGGATAGATGGATAGACAGAGAGATAGATAGATAGATAGATAGATAGACATTTGTTCTATTTCCCATGTTCCCTAATCCTCTTCCTCTCTCACCTCCATGATTATCTACAAAAACCATAATGGAGATAAAAAAAAATAGAGCTTCTTAAATCTGTTTCTCTCTGGCTTTTCACTCGAGGTGTGACATGAAGTTTGAAAGGCTTTTAACAAAGGTACTTCACGCTTCCTCAAGCCTTCTGAATGTTGTATTTGAATGATATGCAAATTCATTTCTATTTCTGAAATGAGGTCGGTTTGTTCCTTGCACATGCAAGAGGAAATGTAATAAAGCCTCACAATGGTGTTTCAAGTTATTAGGAGCCTTCATTCTGTAATGATCAGGGTGAGAATGAAACGTCTCCGATACTGATGGAACTGTACAGAATGGTGCACTGGTATCAAACACCACACATGTAGACCATAATGTATGCTGAGGAGTCACCTGCACCAGCTCAGTGGAAGTTCGCTCATATTTCAGCGTGTAAAATTGATACCGTTTAACAGGTGTAGAGTTGAAATCTAGTGTGGTGTAGAATTTTGGTTGCATCACAGATGCTTAAGGTACATTGAACTAGTAGTGTGTGTGCCACATTACGGCACGTTATGGAGGTTAGGACGGATGAAAATGCAGATAAGAACTTTATTATACAAGAGACAGGAAGACAAATCCAAACCGTGAGACAATAGCGTGGTCAAAACCAGGCAGTGGGTCAGGTGATCCATCCAACAACACATGAAACGAGGAACAAACGCTTGGTATACATAAAACTCATGTAATACTTCTCAATGCACAAAGTGACACGAGGGGTTTAAATACTAAACATAACCAGAGTGAACACAAAACAGCTGAGATTAATGATGACACATCATGATGACACAACTGAATAATGATGACACAACTGAAATTCTGCACTAGATTATTATTACTCTGTATTCTGTTGTGATGTGATATTACACTGAAAAAAAGAGTAATAAATTGACCTGTAGTTAATTAAACAATGATGCTAAATGTATTGTACTTTACTAGTTTATCCATCTTGTACTGTATTTGTATTTTGTTCTCACTTGTTCTCTTCTACTGCTTGGGCTCACATGCAACAAATGTACCAGTATAATACTGCATTGATATTAAATACAATATTTTATGGTGTACACACTCTTGCCAGTATCTCAATTTGATGGCATTTTAGAGTACCCCAGGAAAATAGTTCGCTCCATTGCCTGATATAAAAATAGCCTAGTCGTTCCATTTATACGATCCATTATGGAAACTGCATTTCAGCCAGGTGTCAGATGATCATAGCTGACCATAACTAGCCATGTGAAGGAAAATATAAAGAAACAATAATGTATTTATACAGTAGCTGCAATTGTTCTTTTCTCTTTTTTTACATATACATTTATTCATTTAGCAGACGCTTTTATCCAAAACTCTTTTTCTTAAGCTCTGCGCATGTCAGCATTGTTCACTAAGGAACAAATTCTCAGAGTAGTTTTATTTACTGCAAATGTTTTTTTTTAAGCTTTATGTTATAACTAGAAGCTTCGTTGTCATTCGGTGCAATTGTTCCTTTTTAGCAGTCTGTATGTAAACATAGTCAAACCTAGTGGACATTTATATGTACATTCAAACTAGGCGATGATAGAAGTTGGAAATGTACAGCATATACTAATGGCTATGAGTTTTGGTACATGAGTTTTTAAATATTTCTGGCAAACTTAAAAAAGTTATAGCTTACGGCTTTGACCATGGCAACTAGAACTTAGAAAATTCTTCACAGAAGTACAGTACACTGTCGGTGGTACATGGGTGTTCATTAGTTAGAAAAATATGCAGTAAACAACATTAAATAAATCCCTAAGAATAGCTCATTAAGGACAGAAACTTTCAGATGCTAAACTGGAACACTAATGAGATGCATATCATTAGTGCAGAGATACTGTATAGTGTATATACTCACCAATGTCCCAGGATCCAGGCGTATTATTCTCGATCTCACAGCGTCCAATAAAGTACCAGACACACGCCATCCAGTGAGCCAGCAGAGCAAACATCGACATGAGCAAGGTGAGGACGACGGCACTATACTGTGAGTAGCGCTCTAGCTTCTGGAGTAAGCGCAGAAGTCTTAACAACCGAACAGTCTTTAGTAGATGAACCCCAAAGAACTGAAGACATAAAGCACACACAGCAGTTAAACTGAAATTCTGCACTAGATTATTATTACTCTGTATTCTGTTGTGATGTGATACACTGTACCACAAGGTTTAATACTGGCAACAGCACATGCTGACATTTATAGCAAGAATTTTTATTACAGTAAAAAACTCACCACACTGACATTGAACGCATAGAGCAAGTCAAAGGGTAACGCAGCGATTAGGTCCACAAAGAGCCAGGTGGTGACGTAGTGCACACAGATGGAGCGAGCGTCGTACACCACCTGGCCTGATGTGCTCACAAACGTCGTACGGAAGTTCAACACAATATCTGAAATGATACAAAATAATACAATGTACGATGCCCTTGTGTAAGTTCTACTGCACATTTAAATATAACATCAGTGTTTGGACCAGTGAAGTTTTCCTTCCACACTGAGATAATAGCCACGGGCATGGGCTCATCAAAGCTGAATCAAAGTTAATACACAATAATTTTGCAGGAATAAATATTCTCAATCTTAACGACGTAAAAAATAAACAAGTCATAAAATCACTGTTGGCTGTGCGCTGTAAATACTCCATGTATTAAAAAATTTTAAAAAGTACTTTGGTTTGTTCGACTGTAGAACTAATGAGGAGTTAATGACAATCCTATTAAAACAATATTCTGACTAGGACTTGCACAGTTATTAAATGCAGCAGAGCTTATTCAATATAAGGCCAAGCTACATCCAACATTTTACCCAGATCAGTTCCAATCATTTATTTGTTGTGGTCCTATGGTCTCCATGTCCTTCCCATATTTACATAATAAACAATACGACTTTCATTCATTTCATGCTGCCTTTGTGAAATGTGAAAGAAAGAAGATAAGGTCAATATTCCAGAGTAAAAGAAGTTGTGTATCTTACCTAGCATAAAAAGGATCTCCACCAAAATGTCGCTCACACTCGGTGGACTTCTGGGTGTTGGCATGTCCTCCCGTACACCAACCACAGCGAAGCATACGTTATAGGGGACAGTGACTGCCACATAAAATGTGGCTAAAAGAATCAACCAATCCCAGCCAGCCTTGAAGGTACCGTAATGAAGTAGGATAAAGCGGGACTTCTGAATGGCTGCTACCTTGTACTCGGGGATGGGTGGCTTCTCACCAAACATATTCTAAAAGAAGAAAACAGCAGTATACACTACCCTCCATTAATATTGGCACCCATTGTAAATATGAGCAAAAAAATTAGCAAAAATTTTTTCTTTTTTGTTGAACCTTTTGATCTTTTGGTAAAAAAAAATCACATTTTTTATTTTTTTTTTGGTAAGCCTGTGTTTTTTTTTTGCAATTGTTCAATGTCCATGAGAGCAGAGTATTTTTGTCAATTTTGGTTAAACAATAAAGACAATTTTTCACAGCCTTCTTTGCTCATATTTAACAAGGGTGCCAATATTAGTGGAGGGCACTGCACTGTACATTACAATATATTAGAGGAACATGCATTTTTTCCTGGTTACATACATCTGTAATTCGGTGCACATCTATCATATACATTGCAGTAAAAAGGTATTTGGTGATTTCTTCTGTTTTTGTGTATATCTCATACTAAATTGTTTCAGAAATCAAAACAAAATGAACCTGAGTAAACACAAAGTACAGTTTTTAAATGATAATATTATTTATTGAAGCAAAAAAGTTATCCAATACAGGGCAGTGGCTAAGGCTCTGGGTTATTGATCGGCAGGTCTTGTTGGGCCCTTGAGCAAGGGCCTTAACCCTTTCTGCTCCCTGTGCTCTCAACTTCCTGACATGCTGGTGTATGTGAAGAAAAGAATTTCACTGTGCATATGTAAATATGACCAATGAAGACTCATTATCATTATCAATACCAACTGGGCCTGTGTGAAAATGTGTAATTCCCCAAATCTATGAAACTGCATTCATAATGGGGTTAAGCTGGACTAGACACAACCAGGTCTGATTACTGCAAACCCTGTTCAATCAAATCAACAATTAAATAGATCTTTTTCAACAGCATGGAGTTGATTAAAAGGTCTTAGCCAGTTACACACTATGCCAAAGTTGAAAGAAATTCCAGAAATGATGAGGAAGAAGGTGATTGAAATTCGTTAGTCTGGGAAGGGTTACAAAGCTATTTCAAAGGCTCTGGGACTCCAAAGGACCACAGTAGCTGCGTTTACATGGACAACAATAATCCACTTTTAACCCGATTAAGGCCATACTTTGATTAAGAAACTACCATGTAAACAGCCACTTTTACTTACCTTAATCTAATTAAGGTCATACTCAAATTAAGCTCTAATCGAATTAAGACAGGTGGAGTATTCCTGTTTTAGTCGTATTGTGGACGTGTATTACTGACATGGAAACTCCTTAATCACATTATGAATGTTGTGTGAGAGTTTTCACCACATTTTGCAACAGGACACGATCACACACAGAAGTTTTACGTTTTTCGGCGAACAAGAGAGGTCGGCTGTGTCTCAAACCACATACTTTCCTACTATAGGCTTGTAGTGGGGAAAAATACATGTATCTCGGCTACTATATAGACGGTAAGTATGCGGTTTGGGACACACCCACGGCTTCAAGCAGTTGTCTATTAGCACGTACAGCATGACAAATAATT
>JAOUWY010000075.1:14383418-14399149 GCA_025728095.1 Prietella phreatophila
GATGCTCAATAGGGTTTAGTTCTGGAGACATGCTTGGCCAGTCCATCACCTTCACCCTCAGCTTCTTTAGCAAGGCAGTCTTCGTCTTGGAGGTGTGTTTGGGGTCATTATCATGCTGGAATATGACAGCCATGAAGACCAATTTGATGCAATGTGTGGCGTATGGTCTGAGCACTGACAGGCTGACCCCCCACCCTTTCAACCTCTGCATCAATGCTGGTAGCACTCATATGTCTATTTCTTAAAGACAACCTCTGGATATGATGCTGAGCACGTGCACTCAACTTCTTTGGTCAACCATGGCAAGGCCTGTTCTGAGTGAAACCTGTGGTGTTAAACCACTGTATGGTCTTGGCCAACGTGCTACATCTCAGTGTCAGGGTCTTGGCAATCTTCTTATAGCCTAGGCCATCTTTACGTATAGCAACAATTCTTTTTTTCAGATCCTCAGAGAGTTCTTTGTCAAAAGTGTTACATAATGAAAAAGTTAATAATACTGTCTTTATGTTTCAAGAAAGTATAGCCTAAATCTAAACATTTCCCAAAAAATTCCTCCCCAGAATCCGTCACTTACTGCACACCTAGCTACAGGAAGATTCAGCAGGATGGTAGAAAGCTGCTATAGCTGGCTTCGGAAGCCGGGGAGTGAAGTTCAAGTTTAAACTTTAAACTGGCTACATATTTTTGGCTACATATTTTTTTTCACTCGAAAGTCTACGAAAGCGAGTTCTGGACATAAGCGTTGGGAGGATATTCTGTGTGCGGTTGAGCAATATCGATGATCCTGATTGGCCATAATATGTGGGAACATGGAACATAATAGCTAGGAACAATGGAAACACATCTCTGTCAGAGCGCATCCTCAGAGGACCGATCAGATCACCGCAGGGAAGATGACAGAGTCTTAATGGAGCTGAAAATCTTAACAGAAGCAGTTACTTTAGCAGCTGTGATAGTAGAAGCTTTGATATGGATAAAGCTGCTACACATAACTGAAACAATCCAGATTTAATAAATTTGAACGCCCTTATTCAACTTATTCTTATTCATTATATTTATCTATATATCTCTATATTCATTATATTATATAGGTATTGTATCCACAGCTATGTTAGCCTACAAGTCTATTAATTGCTCTCCAAGCAGCGATTCAATAGACTTGTTTGGAACGCTGTTTGTTTTGCACCACACATAATTCACACATGTTGTTCAATGACCCTTTACGTGTCTGTATTGATACTCAAGAAAGCATACTGTTATGATATATTATAGAGGTATTTTATATCAATATGTTTAATATAAATATCATCTGAAAGTAAATCGGGTGTGACCAGTCATGTGATGTGGTGTTGTAGTCAAGTGATGTGTAGGGGCTGATGGGTATCGTAGTCGACATTTGGGAATAGTACCTAGGATTCCGTGTTTGTGTGGATGCTCACCTATTTCAGGACACTGCTCTTCGTCCTGGTCCTTCTTATTGTCTGTGATGTCTTTATGGGACACCAGGAACAGCACGACCTCTCCTTTCTCATTCTTAATAGGCACGATATCCAGTAGACACCAGAACTGAGTACCTGCCAATTAGAGAGACTTTTACAGCTTTTGTAACAGCTGCTCGTTAACACACAGCAGAACACAGGGGAACACACTACAAGCTTATCACTGACACATGAAACATGCTGGAGAAAATCTCTAATCCAATTCATCCCTCAGTTATCTGAGTCTGCCTCACACACACAAACACAGACACAGTTTAAATCAGCTCTATCTGTCTGAGGAGATTGAAGCCATTCTTGGCAGGGATGTCTTTATCCCTCCTAATCATCTATGCCTTCCTTGGGTGAAACTGAAAATAAATAAGTATGGAAGAGGTATTTTGACGGTTACAATCCATGCAGTAGTGCAGATCCATGTGTCTCACCTGCTTACCTAAGAGCTGCTGATGAGAGTTACAAAAACAACTATATTCCAAACAGGGCTCTAAGAGGTGATGAAGATCAAATGTCTGTTATAACTATGCTAGAGAATGTCAGGTGGGACAAATCACTCTAAAATTCACTCTGTGTGTATCACTTTTATTATGCACAGCTTTCACACAAAAAAGAGAAAAAAACATCTTCATCTTTGAAAACTTTGTATTATCGAAATGTTTGAGCATTTCAATAATACAACCGATGATGTACAACAACATACAATGACAGAAAGTTGTCTGTGTGCAAAAATCCAAGCTGTTTAAACCAATAAAAAGGTTTTCGTTTTCTAGAAAATGAACCACATCAATAAACAAGAGTAGCAGAGTTTGATTTAAAATGGCACGGAACACTCTAGGGCTGGGTAATGACCCACAAATATATCACGTAACGTAAAAGACATTTTCAAGGTACATTATTTTATCATTACCATCATAACACATTTATGAGCATCATATCAATATTTTATAATGCAATATTGGACGCTGTCTTATGCTAAAACCTGTGAGAAGACTAAACATATGATAAGGAATCTTACATTGCAAAAGAGACTAGAGAAGATTCTGCAGTTTTCAGCCATTTTGAACCTTTTATAAAGAGTCCTTTCATTTTCTTTTGTATGTCTGTGCAGGTGAAGCCCTTATTATCAGCAAAATGACTGATTTGTACTTATAATCAAATTTGCATTTATTGCACAGATGTGAGTCAATACGTATTGCTGCTACAACTTTCCCAAAGTGTCATGAATGTGCTTTTAGGAAAAACAAATCAATAATATGTAAGATAAGGAGAACTAAACCTAACAGTGGCTAAGTTTACATGTAGCTGAATAATCTGTTAATAATTTGACTGATAGCTAAGAATACATATTTAAAAAATGTTCATGTAAACATCTCAATCAGAATAGGGTAAACCAACTGAGGGCGTCTGAATGTAATTTCTATCCGGTTAAACGAGGTGGGTAATCCATTTTTTAAAAAAAATATTACATTAATTAGAAGAATGATAGCCATTTAAACATTTATGTGTTCTGTAGATATGTGTTTGGTTCACAATGAGCTCCTGTAAAAAGCAAAACAAAACAGAGCTCATGCAAACCAATTTTAATTGATTTAAATGTAATGGGTGTGATATTTGCCTCAGAAAAATTAAACAGTTAA
Source organism: Prietella phreatophila (assembly GCA_025728095.1). Lineage (NCBI taxonomy): Eukaryota > Metazoa > Chordata > Actinopteri > Siluriformes > Ictaluridae > Prietella > Prietella phreatophila. Next base: position 14,386,549 of record JAOUWY010000075.1, read on the forward strand.
TATTTAAAAGAAATGCAAGGTTGCAGACAATACACAAAGTAAAAAAATAAATAATAATAACTCAGGGTATTACATGGGACTATCCTGGACTATTACACATCTTGCTCTTGGAGTGATCTTTGTTGGTTTCCACTCCTGAGGAGGGTAACAATGGTGTTGAATTTCCTCAATTTATACACAATCTCTCTGACTGTGGATTGGTGGAGTCCAAAATGTTTAGAGATGGTTTTGTGAACTTTTCCAGCCTGATGAGCATCAACAACTCTTTTTCTGAGGACCTCAGAAATCTCCTGTTCGTGTGATGTTACACTTCCACAAACATGTGTTGTGAAGATAAGACTTTGATAGATCACCCCTGATCGTCATCTCATTGATTGAAATCACCGACTCTATTTTCACCTTCAAATTAAACTTTCAAGCACCATTGTATATAAGTTTTAACACTGAAATTTCATGTTATATGTCATTTGTTTTGACATTTCTGTTCAACCAGTGCATACTTGTTCCTGGATGTTGGTTAAATATGAAAGGCTGAGCAATTTACAGCCATCACTCACTCTTCTTTTCGCTGTCTGTCTAATAAGATGTGTTTCTGAGACGGAAATAATGTAAAACCTGTTAACAACACAAGCAGAGAGATGAAAATGCTGACCGCATAGACCAGTCTCGCACGCTTCTCGTTGTTATCACAATGCTGAGACGAAACCTCGCTCTACGCAAGTGTAAAACTTTGAATTAGATAGCAAATAACGTGTATATAAATGAGGATTGTCTACTCTACAATGTCCTATTTAAAAAACGGTGACATCCAAATGTCTGAGAACCTACTGAAAATCTGGGTTTTGTTTTTTTTTCATTTAAAATCAACAGATTTTTTGAATTTTTAAACATTTAAAGCAAAGAAAGCAAATGTTCTATATCTTGAAATGCACTATTTCTAGCTCCTGTTTAAATGTTTGCAAATTTGTGATATTGACCATGTTAACCACTTTGTACAAAATGTCATATTTTCCTCATGATCAATCTCTTCTATTGATGCATGTGTTCAGACAACACTCCGATTGGGAATTTGATCTCGAAAGGTTTTGCATAAACTTGTGGAGTCCATTAGAGCAAAAAGGGGATGTACCAAATACTAAGAAATTCATGTAAATATTTCATAGAGTTTACTTTTCACTCAAGTTGTTGTCAATAATATAATCTGTAATAAAAACAGTTGTATTAAATTAGAAAAAAAAATGCAGAATAGAAACATTTTCAGTAGTGCCCTCAGACCTTTGGACTCCCTATATAAACAACATTCGGAGTCTACAATTGGAAAAATTTCGGATTGGTGAAAATGTTCCAGTCTCAATCAATCTACCAGTAATGATAACTGAGAGTTGTTCTTTCTTCTCTGCTTCATATTAAGGCAAAGTCACTTAAACCCTAACTAGTTTTGACGTCAGTTCTCCAGCATTCCTTTAATAAAGGTTTATGCATCGCTTATTATTGTGTTATAAAGGCCCTAAATAAAATGCTAGCAAAACTGCATTATTTAATAAGGTAAAGCTGCAGTCACACCGGACATGACTCAAATCTGACCATTCACTTGAATGGAAGAAGATTTTATCCTCAAAAAGAGGTCTTTTATTTTGGAGCAGTATATAATTTCACATCTTCATGCTGAGTTCATGTAGAGGAACTGTAACCCTACAAATCTGCCAATCTTGGATGTGTGGCCAATAGAAAATGCAGGCATGTGCCTAGGGTTATGTCTTTCTGGAAGACGCAACTGATTATTATTAGTGTCTTAGAACATCCAAGTCAAGGACTGTTTCAAGTATTACAAACTAGCTAAATAAAGCATAATATTCTATTTAATAAGCTAAGAAAACTGCAAATAATTGTTAGCATAATGTATCTCACAAACAACAAACTAGCAATTAGCTAGCTAAGGTTCAGTGTTCACTGAACCAATACTTTCCCTCCAGAGAAACGTCACACCAGGCCTGCTCATAATCGCCTACTCGTCCAATCTGCTACTGTTATAGAAGTACTGCCAATACCCATCATATCCAGATAAACCCAAATGAACACAATAAAAGTTAATGCAATGTTAAGACATAAATGCAATCTTAGCTCAGTAGTTAGCATTCAGTGCTAAGGAGTAGATGGTCGTGACCTCAAATCTTGCTGTCACACTTATAACTGTATGAGATTCTGCCTCAGTTTGGCTAATATTAGAGTTTCACATACTTTTGCCACTCACAGATATGTAATATTCGATCATTTCAAATCCGTACGTCTGAACGAAGGGCAATCCAGAGTGTCATCTGCGTGCATCCAAGAATTACTATTCCTTTCACATCTAACCCCACTAACATGAGAGAGATGAGGTGAGCTACAAATCACACTATTGATGCATCGTTGTTGAGGTAGTGTGTGAAAGCGATTTGTGAGAACGTGCACACTCGCTGACGAGACAGATGTAGACAGAGCTACAGAGACTATATTAGATTAATACTGGTGAACTATGGAAAATGAGTTTAGTAGTTTGTATGCACAATGGGCCTCATTTATCAGTTCTCATTATTTGTTTGTTGATATATTTATTTAATTCTTCATAAGTTAAACTTGGCCAATTCCCACCCATCATAGGACAGCTACAACCAGGCAGGGTGAAGGCTATCACGTGCTTCCTCCAAAACATATGAAGCCAGCAAACTGCAGCTTTTCCAGCTGCTGCTCATGCTGCATTACTGAATGGCATAACATGCTTGGATTAATGCTCTAGGGGAGATTTGATTGATAGTGGAGAGAGTATGGCACCCCTCCCACCGAATTTAGCTCTCTTGGGCCCTGTTTACAAAAGTGTGTTTTTGTTTTAAAACGTATAACTTTTGCTACGGTTACACTTGTCGTCTACACTACTCTGGCGTTTTCCACCCTCGAAAAATGGAGACTTTTGAAAACGAAAGTGTGGCTTCACCTACATTCGCTCCTTGATTGGGTCTTCTGGATCATTGCGTTTCCTCCCTGATCCGTCAAGCCCCTATATGACCATTTCGCTACCTCGATCCTATACACAACACAGACACTGAACCGCAAGTTTTGCTGGTCTTGTCATTCTTAGCAGTGATTGTACAGTTCAATTCTGTATTTTATAATGCTGCTCTTAAAAAGGCAGAAAGGCATGTGTCTGCAGGATGTGAATGATCCGGCACACTAGGGAGTATACAGTGAGCAGTGGTGGCTTGGCGGTTAAGGCTCTGGGTTACTGATCACAGGGTATACTGATCATAGGGTCTCATATTACAATCTGTATAATCTGCTATAATATGAGAAAATGAGCACAGTGAATCCTGCTGTGAAGAATTTTTAAGCCTTCAGCTGGTGTTCACAATACTACTAAGGTATTATTACCAGAAAAGCCTGAAAGGTTAGGCACAGTGAGGACACTGTTGTCTCATAGTGTTTTTATCTACAGTGCTCAGGTGCATCCAAGGCCAGTTATTACACTGATAACAACAATACAAGCAATCTGAGGAGATAAATATGTTCTCTAAAGAAAGGGAGCCATTGAACTGTTGCAACCCATTGGGGATGTCATGAGCTTAGGACTAAAATAGGCATTTGTACATACAGGTTTTCACACACAAGGAAAATCCATTTCCATTAAAGTTTTTTTTTTCTCAGCAGTTTATGTACTGTACAGTACTCCGGGTTAGGGTTACTCATACTCACACTGATTCTCTCTCTCACCTCCTTTCTTGTAGAAAACCAGTTCAGTCTTGAATTCCCGCCTGTCATCCAGGGCGCTCTGGATTTGCGCCGTCAGCCTGTCGCTTGTCTCCGACCCATACAGAAAGTTGCACGCACAACTCTTCTGCATCAGCTCAGCGCGAGCGTAGCCTGTCAGCTCGCAGAACCCATCTGAGCAGTATACGATGGGGTAGAGGGACTGTACCTGGGCATTCCCCAGCACAAAGTTGCTATCTGTGACAGAGACAGAAAGGGATTATGGGAATTTGTTGTCCTCTGTGCTTTAGAAGCTATTCCCTATGAGTGCTTTCCTGTATGATGGACATCTGTAGAGTTATCACTGTCTGTAAGAATTCTTAGCATACCAAAAAACAGCATGTTTATTTGACAAGAACAAGTTTTATCATGCAAATATTAAAAGTGGATTATCACAATGAAAAAGCGTTCCTCTTTTCACTTTCTCCTGCTTTTCTTGGTCTATATTCTGGCAGAATTAAAACCTCTCTACCATCCAGCTGTCTTTCTGACAGACATGAGACACCATTGCTATCAACCCTGCTCTCCTTTTTAACATTTTTCTTGCACAATATGGATTTGAGTGAGGAATAGTATTAGTAGTAGTATTAATGCCAACACCACTATCTGATCATTTATGGTAGCCACAATATATCACACTGAAAACATGAAAAAAAAGTCCTTGGAGAGGCCACCACTTTTCTTTTTTTTCCTTTTTTTATGCATGATGCACAGGATCAGGTGGGAGAAGACGGCATTTTAATTGGAGATAACAATTATTTAGATTTAGAAAACTGATTTTTATATGGCATGGTGATTATTACAAAAAAATTTGCAACTCCACTTACACATTAAGTTACATTAAGTTGTGTGTCATACACACAGACACACACACACACACACACACACACACACACACACACACACACGCGTGCGCACACACACAAATTAAGCATAATTCTTAATTATTCTCTGGCTCAGTCACATTTGTCTTTTCACTCCAGTCAGAGATTATGGATTCTGCTGCTGTCAGGACAAAAGATTATGCTTGGGTACTTCTAATTCATAATTCATGAAGCAAAAAATGCTGTATCAAGTGCTATTTATAGTATATGGATAGATGTTTATTTGAATCGGCCCACTTTTCAATTCCATGATTATCTTCTGACGTACAGTGCTTGTGTTTAAATGTGGTGGGCTAGACACATCTGTAAAATACTTGTCTTAAAATTAATAAAAATGACAAATCTAAACGGGCCACCCAGAGATTGATGTTAAGCATCTGCATAAAGCAAATCAGAATACGGAGAACTTTCTTCAAATAAATATCGATGTACTTTTTGAACTTGTCACCAATACTTCCCCAGATGTGGTTGAATGCAGACTATTATTATCCCTCCAACCATCCATTTTTTTGTATCGTTTATCCTACACAGGGTCACATGGAGCCTGGAAATTATCCCAGGGAACAAGGTGGGGGACACCTTGGATGAGGTGCCAATCCATCGCATTGAACAACTGCACACAAACTATGGATGACCTAGAAATGCCAATCAGCCTACAACACATGTTTTTGGACTGGAGTACACAGAGGAAACCTGTAGCACAGGAAGAACATACAAACCCCATGCATACAGGGTGGAGGCGCATCGAACCCCTAACCCTGGACGTGAGAGGTCACATGCCACTGTTGCTACAACCAAGGATCTCCTGTCGCTTTATTGCTTTTGAGTGTGAACGCATTGCAGCATAGAAATGTCAAATTTATGTACTGGCCTTTTTTTGTTCCAAATATTTATTACACACTGAAATATCATAAATAAATAAGCTACAAGCTGCACAAATGCACCTCGAAGCCTTCCCCAGAGGTTTCCTTTAAACAAACAGCACAGGATACAGCAGTGCAGAATGAAATCAGGCAGCACTGGTGAAGACAGGCGTCACTGAAGAAGAACAAAAGCCATGAATCAGGCCCAGAACAATAAAACAGCTGGCTTCCTGTGTTCAAACCAAGCAAAATCAAAGCATAGCCTGAGACCTCTGCGTGTCTTACCAACATACAGCTTCCCTTCTTCTATTTAGGCCCTAATTTATTCTACAGAGACAGAAGTGTATTTTCACCAAATGGGAATTTATTGCCTTGTGTTCAGGCACAAATATTGATATATATGGCAATCCAATTCAGGAGTTGATGGTGATATATAGCAGGCTGATCAGCTATGAAGGGACTTGAGATTTGCAGTGAAATGATGATGTCAGAGGGCAAGCAGCACAGACAGGATGTCAGCACAGCACCTGTCTGCTAAAGAGAGATGCGAAAGGGACTAGAGCGAGACAGAGAACAGAGAGCTGCCAAATCCACTCTCGTGGAAAAGTCAGCGAGTGAAGGAGACAGGTGCTGATACGCTGATTAGTGTGCTGAGCCACAATAAAAGAATAAGCAAAAGACAGATGCATGATAGATAAACCTTTGAAGAATCTTGACACTGCTTGAGTTTTGTTTTATTCAATACACATAACAGCACCAATATGAGGCCTTGATGGAGAAATGAACGTTCCTCAGCTCTACCCCAGTGTTAGCATGAAATACATATGTGACGTGTTGGGAGATGGACACACGGCTCGGTAAGTTATCATTAAATATGATTCAGCTCTTTCGGGGGGGGGTGAGTAACACACACAGAGGAAAACGCTATACACTTCTGCATGCATGAGCTCATCGACACCCATGATTGGCTAGTGTTGCTATGATTGATAGGGGTGACAGTGTATGGCACCTCTCCCTCCCTGACAGCACAGACATTATTGCTCTCTTAGACTCCTGGGATCATCAGGATTTGAACTTGAGAGCTCTGTATGACAGGGCAAACGCTTTTCTGTTGTGCATGTAAGGCTGGTGCCAAGATGTCTGAACCTGGAGAGAACTGCTCTCTGAGGTAAAAGGACTCTCACAGGAATTAACACTCAAACTCTCTCCCACAGAATTAACATCCTGGAAGATCCTCACTACATTGTTTTCTTCCTCCTCTCTCCCCACACCCGTCTCTTTCTCTGAGTCGGGAATACCTTAAACACACCCAAGGTCTAAATGCATTACATAACACATTTTAATGTGAATAGGATTGACTATACATGTTTTATATCATTCAAAAGGTCTCAGTGCATCTGGAAAACATGAACTCATTCCCTCAACAGCAGTTCAAATCACTATTGAGATCTAGAGAAAAATATTGCATGTCATTAAAGCCATACCCTACCTCCTGTGTGTAAATAAGGTACATCCTTCCACAGACGTCAAAGCACAAATAGCACCATTTGGTGGACCCACAGAGCATCTGGGAGCATATTTAGGGGAGAGCTGTCCAAAGATTCAGGGCCTCTATAGACAGATCTCCAGCACTATCGGGAATACATCTGGATATGATTCCATCCATATGTTTTGCAACAATAAGGTTGTGAAGGTCTTGGAAGAGCTCCTTGCTTTTACCAATCATGGGATGTTCCCTGTGTGATACCTTATTAACGTGTGTTACCTTGTTTTTATAGACCATCAATTTACTAACCCAGATGATATTTATTTGCACAGATAGGGGCTATAATTACTTATGGAATTCAGCTGGTTCCTTGCCTTACCTTGCCTTGGAGAACTGCCTTTTCTTAATGTGTCCAATACTTTTTTTCCTGTGTCATTCCACTTTATTACACATAATTTTATTTATAGACTTTAATGTTGTGAATTCTTTATATTTCTTGAGTTAATACTGATGTCTGCTGAAAACATCATGTGAATAACCTTATTGGAAATATATTTACTGTAAAAAAAGTTTGATGCATCCAATACTAATTTCCCCCACTGTATGGCCTGAGGATTTGTGCTGTTTGTACATATGATAAATGGCACACTTATATAGCGCTTTACACTGTGTCTCATTCACCCATAAGGCACTAACTTGCCATCAGGAGCAACTTGGGGTTCAGTGTCTTGCCCAAGGACACTTCCGGGCATCGAACCGCCAACCCTACTATTATTGGACAACCCGCTCTACAACCTGCGCCACAGCTGCCCCTGAGTGCTGCTGTAATATCTTTATAAGCTTCTGTGCCAACACCTCTGTTATATCATTTCTCTATACAACTTCACATCCAATGCTAAGCTCTCTCTGTGCCAACACCTCTGTTATGTCATTTCTCTATACAACTTCACATCCAATGCTAATCTCTCTCTCTCTCTCTCTCTCTCTCTCTCTCTCTTACTCTCTCTCTTACTCTCTCTCTTTGTGAAAATGATTGTCTCTGTGATTCTGTCCTCTGGGTGGCGAGTGTTGTCCCAGGCAGTGAGTGATCAACCTTACACTATACATTTCATTAAGAATTTCAAAACAGACAAGGGATCCCCCAGAGTCAAGAGCACATCACTCTGAATTGATAGCCTTGACTCCAGTGGTGAAAAAAATTAATTAGATGAATACGTACTTTATTCCCAACTGTATATAACTAACACTGACAAATTAAGATTGGTCTAGTGACAATATTCCGTGCGTATGCCTTACCTTTAATAAACGTGATGTTCTGTTCAGGGAAAATCCAACAATGTGAAAAATGATTTTACCACTAAGCAGTTTAACAGATTCGGCTGCAAGAAACTGAGCATCCACAAGCTTCACCATACCACAGGTTTATTGAAATATTTCTCTTTCGCATACCTTTAACAGATTCGGCTGCAAGAAACTGAGCATCCACAAGCTTCACCATACCACAGGTTTATCGCAATATTTCTCTTTCGCATACCTAGTCCCATTGGCAATTACCAATAACATTTGAAATGGTCGAAAATTATTCTTTTATAATCCATATTCTGATACCATTACTGACAAAATCCCATTCCTGTACACATCATTCATAATAACATGCGCAGATGACCTGCATTTTCAGTCAATAAAACTTCATGAAGCACAAAACTTACTGAAACAGAATCAATCATGCTTTTCAGGAGGAGAGCGTTTCGTTTAAAATGCTTATTAAGTGTTCTCATTGAGGTGAAAATGGAGTTGTTCAGGAATGAGAGCCTCTAAAGGGCCACCAATAGCCTCTCTGATGAAATGGAGTAAGCTCTCTTAGGCAAATGATTTAGCAAATATCCATTTAAATAACTATGTTTGAGAGATCCGAGATGATTTGGTGTCATCACATGTATGGTTTTGGGCTGAAACCTAGCTGTAGGTTTATAATGGCATTATTTCATGACTATTTCAAGCTTACAAGCTGGCTCAAAGGATATTAAGATCCAAATGTTAACATTTTATAAATTTTTGCCAGAATCTGTCATTCTAAACACTTTTATAAGTTATTATTTTGTTTCATTCACATTTTGAACAAAGTATTTTCATTAATGAATTGTGACAGCGGAAAAATAAAACGAGCCTTCTTCCATCCTACACATCTATCAGGCTAATAACAAATGATTACCAACCAACATTGGTATATACTGTAATAACTTAAAGGTCATTCTAAATTGATTCCATCTATGAAACTCGTCAGGAATCCACAAGGACCTGAGCTCAGTGCTTTTGGGTTTCCTTGTTCCTGACTTCATCAACAGCATCTCTGCATCTATTTGCTCTGCTGCATGTTCTGATTTGTTCTTGTTCATTCTCTGGCAGTAATAAAAATGTTATGTGCACCAGTTTAACATCACTGTCAAGAAAGCTTTTGTGTTATCTTTGCCTCAAAGACAAAGTCTGGTCTCCTCAGTACAGCCATTGAAAAGTTCCATTAAAAAGAAATAAAAAATACAATTAAAATATTCCTTCCTTATTATTTTCAGGAAGATATTTCTCATGCACCGATCGATGACATCATAAGTAAACAAATGCAAGCAAAATACTCAAACACTGTAACGTAACGTAGTCAGAGGCAGATTCAGGTGCAGATCAGACTCTTTATTAAACATAAATACAAAACTCAAAGTAAATGCGGTCCTCAATGGCTAACAGGAAACATGAAACGTGGCATGACAATATCACTCTTAGAATCTAGACGATCCATTGACCGCTACAACTAATAATACTGAGCAAAGTTCTCCATAACCACGGCACTTAAATAGAGAACATAATCATCACTTACACTACAAACACCTGTGACACATCAAGGTGGTTAAGCTAGCGCTCAACCTGGAAGTGAGTGAACCAAAACAAAGTCATGTGGCTTGTCCGAAGACGAGGCACAGTGCCATCTGCTGGAAATAACGTGACAAACACTAATTCTTAGACATAAACGATCAACCTGTGCTGAGAAAACACCTGGATACCTGGTTATAAACATCTGGATTGGAAAAATTTTTTAAAAACCCTTGCTAATATTATTTGGTGAAATTGGAGCAAACTGAATATAATACATTATCAGCCACACTTCCAAGGTCTCCATATTTTGTTGCTCACATCCTACTTTTATTTTTGTATACTTCTCCCTCAAATGCATATGTGAGAAAGAGAAACACACATTGCCTTTTCCAGACTGCTTTGGTAATTTTCAGAACGTAACTAGCGTTCGTGATTTTTAATTGAATTTTTACAGGTTTTTTTTTTTATCGCTCAGCATTCGGCTTGACGCTGGAACTCGCACCTGCTTACTGCGTTTTCATTTCACTTTTGGACTACTGCAGTCAGGGCTGTAATTATTTGTAATGGCTGTAAACAAGCATGTTAAAATTCTTCAACGCAATCAATTACTGCATTACCTGCTTGATCAGTCAAACAACAATATATTTCTCTGTGTATTGCTCTGTTGTTGTTTTGATTCACCTAGGTTTGTGTGTCAAAAGAAAGAAGAAAGAAAAAAATGTCTGGGTTCTGGATTTACAGAATGCTGTGACTCAAATCACAATGAGCAGAGAGACACCTGACCCAATACATCTCACCAATAATGTATTGTATATGTTCGAGGAAAATCTTAAACAAATAGCTGTTTTTCTTAACTTTGCCAATGATGCTGGCTGTGTTAATTGATATGAAACTGCAGGTGTGAGGTGCATCGTAATGGAACGATGTTACTGCGCAGTATCTTCAAATTCCAGCACTGCTGCAGAACTTTCATAAATAAAAGAGCATCTTCCACTGTGTTTTGTATGTGTGTGTATTTTAGAGAGAGAAAAGCTTTCGGGAAGTATTCTTATTCCTACAATGGTAAACATGGGCGGCTGTGGCTCAAGTGGTAGACTGGGTTGTACACTAATCGTAGGGTTGGAGGACTCTACATGCTGGAATACCTTAGCAAGTTAGCAAATTGCATGACAGCTCTGCTACCATTGGTGTGTGTGTGTGTGTGTGTGTGTGTGTGTGTGTGTGTGTGTGTGTGTGTTTGTGTGTGTGTGTGAAGGGGTGAATGAGAACCAAAGTGCTTTGTAGAACTGCTAAAGTTAAAAAAGTGCCATATAAGTGCAGATCATTTACCATTCTCTGATTTATGTGAAAATTCAGTCAGGGCTGTGTCCTGAGCATTTGTATACTGATAAGCAGTACTGTGGTAGTTGAGTACAGTTTTGATCTTGAGATAATCCCGGTCTTGTCACAAACTTGGGTAAAACTTTACTTGGTCTTGTCTCGGAAATTATTTTTTTCAACACCCCCGAGTCCATAACATCATGTCCATGAACAAGTACTTTTGTAACACTACCGTTACAGTACAAAATATAAATGTGTATCTCTGCATGTAGAGTTACAGTATATAGTGCTTATACATTTCAAGTGATTCAAAATCTTCCTCAAAATAATATCGCACAAGTACTTGTAATACACAGCTGTATTTGGTCTCAGAAGGATGTATAAGCCCAAAAAACAACAAACTCTGTGTCACTTTGTTTACTTCACACATGCTCCATAACCCCCTAAACAATAATAATAATAATAATAATAATAATAATAATAATAATAATTCCTTACATTTATGTAGCGCTTTTCTAGACACTCAAAGCGCTATACATAGTATGGGAGGATCTCCTCAACCACTGCTAGTGTGTAGCATCCACTTGGATGACGCGAGGGCAGCCATAGTGCTCCAGACGCCCATCACACACCAGCAATTAGTGAAGAGGAGAGAAGAGTGATGTAGCTTATACAGGTATGGAGATTATGATGATAGAGAAAGGCCAATGGGGGAATTTCACCAAGACACCCGGGTTATACCCCTACACTCTTAAGATAAGTGTCCTGGGATTTGTAATGACCACAGAGAGTCAGCACCTCTGTTTTAACATCTCATCCGAAAGACATGATAGCATGATATAAAATAAGACTACACTGCAGTGCATGCTTTAAGAATGGTCTATATTTTACATACCCTAAGTATGTTTTGTCTACTTATTTGTACAGTATGATAACATAAAAGTAGATGAGTTCTTTTTATTAATTCTTATTAAGAGAAAGAAACTCTTGAAGTTAGGAAGATACGACAACCAGCACATGAACACATCTGAGTGTCTAATCTTGGTCTAGATATGGACTCGGACATGTGTGGTGTTTGTCTTGCCCCGCTGTAATATTTGGTCTTCACTTGGACTCCATTGGCTCTGGTCTTGGTCTTGACTTAGTCTTGGTTAAAGTGGTCTTGAGCCCAACACTGCTAATAAGTTCTGATTTAAAAAATTACTTGCTCTATTCTGGTTTCTATTTATTCCAGTATCTTACTAACACACTGCAGTTTACTGACAGTACTGTTCTGTGTGTTTGGTGTACAGAGCAAGGTTAGTGGAGTAAAAGTTGTTCTATTCCTGTTTTTTAGCCTAGGTCTCACATACACACACACACACACACACACACACACACACACACACACACACTAAAAGAGA
>JAOUWY010000075.1:14400194-14412243 GCA_025728095.1 Prietella phreatophila
GCAGTGGTAGCTTGGTAGCTTCTGATCAGTAACTCAGAGCCTTTAACCACTTAGCTACCACTGCCCCAGAGTTCCCTAGGATAGGCTCCAGCTTTTTTATTTCCAGCATATTATTCATCAACTACTATTAATTATTCAGTGAAACTAATAATCAGGAACATGCACATACTGTAATTATGACAGGGAGAAATAAAAATCTGTTAGATAAACAGTGTTTATCAGCGTACAAAAGAAAATGATGTTTTGGAATTAGCAACGCAGGCTTGAGAACTGCTGTTAGGCAGCCGCTCTTCCTGAAAGCACGTTTAATATTTGTTTCACTTCCAGTGTGAAAACATTGCTTCACATTCGGACTACACATGTATATTTTTAGTTCTTTGTTTGTTTTTACATGTTTGTTTCCATTTGTTTATCTTTTCATTTATTAGTCTGCACATAAAGTCAAATCCTGTTGGCTTCTGGAGCTACAAAACATTTGGAATCGGATCATATGCCTTTCTTTCTGCTCACCAGAGAAAAACAGCATTTACCTAGCTCACACTCCATTTCACGGGTATGTCACAAGCCCTCTCTTTGTCTGTCATGCTCCTCTCCCAACATGGGTATTGAGTGAGTCGCCGGTCTCTTTATCACCTGTGTGTGGATAGTTTTTTGACCGGTTGGGTAGCCTTCCTCTCGATCAACTCTTAGGTGTAGACTAGGCAGGGTTCTGGCTAACACAATATCGTTGATTGTGACTGCTGTAGTTGGCAACTCATGACTGTTTTGCTCTGTATCTCGAATATGTACATGGCTTGGATTTCTTCTATTAAAGCAGCTGTGGCTCAGGTGGTAGAGCGAATTGTCCACTAATCGTAGGGTTGGTGATTTGATTCCTGGCCCACATGACACCACATGCCGAAATGTCCTTAGGCAAGACACAGAACGCCAAGTTGCTCCCAATGGCAAGCTAGCACCTTGCATGGCAGCTCTGCTACTATTGGTGTGTAAGTGAATGGGTGAATGAGACACAGTGTAAAGCAGTTTTTAGAACTGCTAAGGTTAAAAAAAAAAAGCACTATATAAGTGCAGACCAAAGCGTATTTTTTTAATCTTCCTCGCTCTAGTCCTTGGCATTCATGCCACAGACATAAAACTACTCACAGCTTAGAGTCGTATATTGCGGCGGCCGCGATATATCACTGTTCACCACGGAATGTCCAGTCTGTCTATTGCTCATCTCCCACAGCAATTCTATCTACCTGGACAAAAAGTCGGTGCTGTAAAACTGATGTGGCATAGGCAAGATGCTCAAACTCACTTTCACTGAGGCATTTAAGATGATCACTACTCCACATAAAAACACTTTGTGATTTGTTCATCAGGATTTTATGTTATTGATCTGTCGCTCTCAGACAACAGACAAAGCATCAATTCTCAATGAGCTCATCACTGATAAAAAGCTGGACGTTCTACTGCTAACTGAAACCTAAACATTAACTATGACATGAAACAAAGACACTATGTCTATACTCTATAAACCACTTCTACATCTATATTCCAAATTAAGTCTATACAACTCTAAGCTATACTATCCGCTACTAGGCTATAAGCTATGCTACAATCTACTAGGCTACAGGCTAAGCTATAAGCTATGCTATAAGCTAACTAGCCTTGACACGAACTCAGACATAGACTAATGCTAGAAAACATGAACAAGAACTCTAACTATATTCGCTATCTAATTCTAACTCTATATCTAATTACCCGCATTGTGTGTGTCTCATGGCTCCCGGTGTATATATACACACAAGCCTTATTAGCCCAAACTGCTAACCACTGTGGGCATTACCAAAACACACAAGTATTTGGTGAAGTTGTCTTGTCCCCTCAGCAGAAAAACACCCCCAAAGCATAATGTTTCAACCTCCATGTTTGACGGAGGGGATGGTGTTCTTGGGGTCATAGGCAGCATTCCTCCTCCTCCATCTAACTCCAAGACTTTAGCAGCAGTCCTGAAGGTGTAACTTGGGGCCTCCATGGATCAAACTGGTTTGTCCAGCACATCCTACAGATGCTCGATCAAATGGAGATCTGGGGAATTTGTGCTACTCTAGCTCTTCTGTAGGATCGGACTAGACGGGCTAGCCTTCGCTTTCCATGTGCATCAGTGAGCCTTGGGCACACATGGCACTGTTGCTGGGTCACCGATTGTCCATCCTTGGGCTACTTTTGGTAGGTACTAACCACTGCACACCAGGAACACCCCACAAGACCTACCGTTTTGAAGATGCTCTGAACCTATCATCTAGCCATCACAATTTGGCCTTTGTCAAAGCCATTCAGATCATGTCCCACATATAAGTCCTGCTTCCAAAACATCTACTTTGAGAACTGACTAATATATACCACCCATTGACAGGTGCCACTGCAATGAGATAATCAATGTTATTCACGTCACCTGTCAGTGGTTTTAATGTTATGGCTTTTCTGTGTATACATAAGTTGTCCAAAAATATTCTACAAAATATGATGCATTTATGTGGGGTTTTTTTCCCACACCTTTTCACGGGTGTGTTGAAAACAATACTGACAGATTACATAAGACACTGCCTGTCTTTCTTTCACTCTAGCCCCTATCATTTCAGTCACTTTTCCAATAAAAACATAAAAGAAGTGAATGAGTAGCAGCTCACTGAGTGGCTAAGAGCGGCCTCTTGTGCATAATTGCTATGCGCATGATAAGATCCTCCAGTTCACTCTGTCTATGAATGGATGTCCTACAGTTAAAAAAAAAAGCATAATGCAGTGTTACTATGTGCCTAATCACGGGACTCTGGATCTCTCTAAAAACAAAACAAAAAAACAAACAAGCTTGCCATGTGCTTATTCAGCAAGACTCAGAGATCCTCATTAGGGCCCCTGAATATTCCAATATTCCAGCTTTGAGTACACCTGAATCAATGTCAACAATACTGAACATCGAGTACACTTGTGGTAGTGGACAGCCTAGGTGACTGGATCAGGAAACGCCAATTCAGATCCCTCACTAATGCTTTCATTTTTGGCTACCAAATGTGGATCTGTATAATCATAATTGCTGAACCTTTCCCCGCAGCTTGATCACAATATTAACACAATTATATATAAACTATGTGTTTGAAGACAAAGCACCTTTATTTAAAAAACAAAACAAAACAAAAACTCTATACCTATGGATAGCTATCAATTTTCATTTTTAGTATGAAGGACAACCCAGAAGTTTTCATCCACTGCCTTTTCAAAAATCCAATGTGTGCTTTGTATAGCATGACCTGATGATGAAAAATATCCAAACAGAGCTGGAATGCATCGAACAGAATAGTTATGGAGGTCTGTGAGAAGGAGGTATGGTGATGGTGTGTGTGTGTGTAGTCTAAGAATGAAAGAGGCTTTTTGGAGCCTTTGAAGGAGCCTGATGCAGCCATGAAAGCATTGGGTAAAAATAGAAAGACAGAGCAAGTGTGTGTGTGTCCCATTTTTGTGTGTCACACAATAAACACAATAATGCATTTCCTTATGCACACCATGCACGCAAGTGAGTGGGCACCAACTGTGTGACATAGTCGTGAAGGCAGGGACATGAAGACGGTGGCACATAGCTGTTTTGCAATTTGTTCCACTTCACCTCGTTCTCAACACAGTAAGACAACAATGAAACCCAAACCGAGACAACAGGCAATTTATTAGCACTGAGCAACACTGAGTTGGGTGGCACTTTGGCAACATAATTGCCAAGCCAAGCTCTCTCCCTCTCTCTCTCTCTCTCTCTCTCTCTCTCTCTCTCTGATGTGGTCCCTGCGGTCTCAAGAGAACTAAACTAGAGAACTGAGGAAGCAGCTCCCTCTGATTACTGGTTATAGTCTAGTAAGTGTGGGAGCATTCATACCATGAACAAAAGCACCCACCTGACAGAATGTGGAAGAGAGAGGGATGGAGAGAGTTGTGAGCGGGAGACTATGCAAATGTCTGTTTGCAATAATGCAGTGTGATGTTAGAAGGTGAGAACAAAAATACGGGATTTGATGGAAAGCTAGAGAAAGATACAGATAAAGGAAGAGCAAGAACATTCAAAAATGATAATTAACTCAATCATGAGATGTGGAGGGTGGAACAGGGGCACTGTGCTGCTGCCTCACGGTTCAGGACTTCCGGTTGGAAACAATTTTTTATCGTTTCGTTGTCAAGGGGAAAAAATTTTATGAGTCTTGTGAAAACTACAAAACAGTGGTTGCATTTCAGATAGCCTGCCAAGATGTGCTTAATAATAATAATAATAATAATAATAACAAATAGTTTATCTGCGATGGAGGAAATATAATTTAGTGTCACAAACTCTTCTCACCCCATTTCACTCCTATTACTCATTTGCCCCCAAAAAAAGCCAACACCAGTGTACTCCATCCATCCATTTTCCATACCACTTATCCTACACAGGTTCCAGGGGGGCCTGGAGCCCATCCTATGGCACATGGAGCACACGGAGGGGGACACCCTGGATGGGGAGCCAACCCATTGCGGCGCACAATCGCGCACACACACCCATTCGTGCTAACCATGCACACATTATGGACAATTTAGAGATGCCAATCAGCCTACAACACATGTCCTTGGACTATGGGAGGAAACCCGGAGGAATGTTTTGTTTAGCACAATCAGTACACTCACCCAAACTCCAGCTCATGATGTTCACACAATAGTTCTGTTGCTCTTTCCTGAATGATTACCAGGAAATGTTTAATGCTGCCTGCCAATGCTTTATATGCAAGGCCTCAGGTTTTAGTTTTTAGCCTAACCACTCGTCAATAATCCAGTCTAGATTTACTGCTACGAACCCTCTTCTTTCAGTGACTTAATGCTGAAATCCAGTTATTCATTGTTCCGACTTGATCCTGCTCCTACATTTCTATTCAAGCACTGTCATTCTGACCTTTCTGCAACTATTTCTCACTTCATTAACAGATCTTTAGCTTCTGCTTCTCCCCCTCTACCACTTAAAACTGCGGCAGTGACTCCAGCCCTCGTAAGGGTCATCAATGACCTTTTACTTTCTAGCAACTCCGGTTCTCTTTCAATTTTTCTATTACTTGATCTTAGTTCCGCTTTTGATACTGTCTGTCATGACTTACTTACTTCTCATGACTTTCCTCTCGGAAAGTCACTGGTGCTGCTCTTTCCTGGCTTTCTTCTTATCTTACGGATAGACAGTTTTACATTTCTATGCAGGATTATCAGTCTACTGTCTCTCTGAAATTAAGTGTCCCTTAAGGATCAGTTCTTGGACTGCTACTATTTATTATAAATATACTCAGCAAAAAAGAAATGTCCCTTTTTCAAGAGGCTGCATTTTAAAGATGTTTTTGTAAAATCCATATAAAGGGTTTAAACAATGTTTTACATGCTTGTTCAGTGAACCATAAATAAGTATTGCACATGCACCTGATGATATGCTGATGCTGATGATATTCAAATCTATATAGATATATAGTAGATGTCCTCCCACTCTGCAGACCGGTCCACTATCAGCGTGTGTAAATGAAATGAAATAAAAACATGGCTTAACTCCAGTTTTTTTAAACTGAACATGGACAAAACTGAGATCATTATTATTGGAACACCAACACTTACTAAACATATCCTTTATGACCTTATTGTGACATTGATAGCACTCTCATTAAACCATCTAGTACTGTAAAAAAAATTTTAGGCATCATCTTTGAACCCTCCCTCATCTTTGAAGCTCATATAAACTCCGTTTATAAAACTGGATTTTTTCATCTTCGTCGCATTGCTCGCCTCCGTCCCTTCATTATCCACAAAGACGCTAAAACATTGGTTCATGCATTTATATCCTCACGTCTTGACTGTTGCAATGCACTCCTCATTGGTTTACCTGCTAATTCTATTGCTAGGTTGCAATACATTCAAAACTGCTGCTAGACTTCTTACCCATACCAAGCGTTCAGCTCATATTACTCCAATCCTGTCTGAACTGCATTGGCTACTGGTTTCATTTCGCATTAAATATAAAAGAATCCTGCTCACATTTAAATCACTTCAATTTGGCACCTTGCTATCTTAGTGAACTGATTCTCCCCTACAACCTGACTCGCTCTCTCAGGTCCTCTAGGCTAGGACTCCTCTCTGACGCTAGATCTCTGTCCCTTGTCACTCTAGAAAAGGGCGTCTGCCAAATGCCATAAATAAATATGTAATATGTAAAATGTAATGTAAAATGCGATTGTAAAGTGTCCTTGAGCTCTAGAAAGGCGCTATATAAATGAAACATATTATTATTATTATTATTATTATTATTATTATAATATTGTGCCGTTTGTTTAGCTTCAGTCTGGTAAGGAATGGCCTGTAGACATATCACTCTGAGCATCTTCCTGTGGTGAAAAAAGCACTCTTCACACGAATCTGAGAGAATAATAATAAAGAAAAAAAAGGACAGTGGCTGAATAAAATTGAAGAGTCCCTGGTTAAGGTTATCCAGAGTTTCAGAAAAAAAACCATCGCAAAAAAGTGTGTTCAGAGTTAAACTTGTGGATATGAGAAGCGCTATAAGAATTTAATAGAGTTTTCCTAGGACCTTCACACAAGTACTTCACACAGTGCTCCTATGAATGAATTTAAGCCTGAAGGTGCTGGTTAGTATTAAGACAAATGTGTGTAGATGTTGTAGTGAAGAGACTCTTGACAGCAGGACAAGACATCCTTCACCTCTGAACAAGATGAAGACAAAGGAATGCCATTCACTGCAGAAACCCAAAAGTAGTTGGTGGGATAACTACACAGTAATTATCAGTTAATGGCAGTTGTTTTAATTAGAGAACAATGTACTTAAGCTCAGAATATCTTACAGGCATCACTTTGATGTTCTACTACAAATGCAATTAAGGGCCAGTATTGTGCAATAAATGTTCCACATTTAAACTTTTAAACCTGGGCTCAGACTGAAAAGAGGTTTAATTATGGGATTTATTTAATTATGTTTAATATCATATACAACACCATTGCGAGTATTGATCTGTTGTGGAATAGTTGTAATTTAGTAAGTAATGATTATTGTACTTGCAGGGCTAAACTGAAGCAGAGTTTACGGCAGTCAGCCATCAGTAATAACAATGTGAGCCGTCATACCCCCCCAAAAACACACACACACACACACACACACACACACACACACACACACACACACACACACACACACATATATATATATATATATATACCTACTCTATAATCTGTTTTAGATAGATAGATAGATAGACATTTTTAGCTTTTGTGTTTTTGTTTCACAATTTGAATGTACGCTGTGCTTGCCTTCGCAGAGTGTATTAAAATCGTGTAATGCACACCTTGCCGTGGATTATCCCTTACATTACACATTCCAAAAAGAGGGAGGAATGTGAAGTTTAAAGATTCATAAATGTCATGTAAGTCACAAGCTAATATATATAAAAACGTATAAAATAATTAGAGTATCAAGCATTTACTGTATATATTTATACTGTCGACCCATCATAATAATAATAATCTCTCTATATGTAATGACAAAAGCATACTACTGTACATAACCCAGTAAAATCACCTGACACATGTTTTAACATACTGGTAAGCCATTTCTAAATTCTACAGGATCACTTTATCATATATTTATGCAATGCTTGTGAATTATTGCTATAAAAGCTCCAGTGTATTATTAACACTCTCATATATACTGAATCTAGAATTTTTTATTTTGCCTTGGATGATATTGCAATGATATTTGGAACTTCATTCACTCTGGATTTGTGAAAAGTGTAATACAGACTATAAATCATCCTCTCTGCCAAATTAGCTGTTTCTTTTTCTTTTTTTTTTTCAACAGAAAAGGTTGTTTACATTTTCAGTCTCAGTCTCTCCCTGTGATTCATTCTACATGTTAGGATGCCGCTGTAACAGTATGAAATCTGTACGAAGCTTTTGAAGAAAAAAAAACCATTCATGTTTTAAAGGTCAGATAATTATTTTGGCATTAGCAACAATATGGGTGTTGATATGTGAGAAATTTTAAACATCCGGCTGAACTAGGAAAGCTCTCCGGATTAGTACAGCAGGTAGCTTTGGGCAAAATACTGTCCGGGAAATTAAAAATATACATTAAAAAAAAAAGGCAATGGAAAAGAAGATGTTTGTACTTCCATTTCAGAGACTATTAGATGTTAAATGGGTTTGAGTTTGAACTGAGCTTATATAACACACAGGATGTTGCTTGTCCTGAGGCTTGTAATCAACAAAAAAAAATAAAAAATTTCATTAGCTGACTTAAGGAACATTTGGCTTATTAGCTTTTATTGCATATTGTTTGTCCTCCTCCTCCTACCATCAAATTATAATACAGCATCCTGACTGTGTGTAAAGCCAGAGCTGTTTCATGCACTCAGCCTTTGCTTTTGGAAGTCTGGCAATGTTTCTGTCATGAAAGAAAACACACACACACACGCGAGCGTGTGCACGCGGACTAGCAAAGGAGTAATGTTGAGCTAGAGCTGTTTGATGTGAGTGAAGGCTGGAGTAATGGAGATAAATATGAGCTTTGCTAGCTCTTCTCCTCCTCTTCATCCTCTGTTAGTGGAGCTGAGATGCTTTCTCGTGCGCTTGTTCTGCCACTTCTTTGACTTGCATGTGGCCTCTAGCAAGAGTCGGAGAGAATGGAGCCAGCTGAGAGAGAACCTGTGCTAATTATAGCCATCTATAACCGCGACCCTGAAGAAGGAGTAAGCGGTAGAAGATGGATGGATGGATGGATGGATGGATATCAACACTGTGATGCAAAATCGGTTATATCAGTTATCTTTGGTGATCTCTTTATCCTGGTCAATTTTGTTCCAATGTATATAAACTATATTGAGAAATGACAATAAAAACCCACTTGACTTGGCTTTAGTGATGTCTTTATACTGGTCAAGGTTGTGGTGGATCCAGAGCCTATCAAAGGAACAACCTGAATGAGACACCACTCCATCAGAGCACAGGACACCATGTACACACACATTCAGACCTAGAGGCACTTTAGTGTACAGTTTAGAGTTGTAACAACTAATCTATAAAATCGATAATAATCGGCTATGAAAATCATTGTCAACGAGTCTCATTATTGATTAGTTGGTCTGGGATCGGCACGGGGATGTTTATTCACTACCTTTCTTCTGTTCCAAAAACACGCTTCGGAGAGTAAATATTAATGTTGTGTCCCCAATGGCGTACTATACACTTACACTATAGACTATATACCCTACCATCTAGTGTATGCATTTTAGAAAGGTAATATTGTCTCAGAAGGCATTCTAGCGGTTTTTTTTTACTAACTGGAAGTATAATTTGCTTTCTAGTCGAAGACACATGACGTCATATGCACGTAATGTGACACCTTTAACTTGCGCAGATTTCCAGATCCACCGACAATGACTTTCTTCAGTTTACTGTTTCTGTCAATGGTACCTTTTATAAAAAAAAATGTATAAATACTATTATATAATATAAACTTATACATTAGTTTATATTATATACACGTATTTATGCATTATTTTTATGGATGCACAAAAAGCACTGAACTAAACTACAGTCCTAAATGAATAATATATATGCTGGTGTGTGTCTGTGTGTATTGGGTTCTTTTCAGTCCTCTATAATTGGACAAACAGTTGTGTAAAGTTTTAGACAAGGACTACACTTACCACACATACACATGTTCACCTTCTCCAGAGTTCTATTCACACACATCAGTTACCAATCTCACACACACTCACTCCACAGTATATAGAGACTATTAGAACACAAGGTCTTTGCGACGTATACTCTCAGTTGCTCTCACTTGTTAATCAATTCCAGTTATCACCTAGGGTTTTTTGAGCACCCTTAAACGTTTTCATTTCCATTAGTTTCTACCCCTTTTTTGCATTTCATCCAAACCTATCTTTTGGATTTGTGGACTGGAATTAAAGTCCACATTTGCATCCCGATTTAAACTACACATTGTATTTGTTCATTCGTTTTTCTTCATTGCATGCTTTTATCCTGGTCAGGGTCACAGTGGATCCATGGAACACTGGGTATGAAGCGGGAATACACACTGGATGGGACAGGGTACCACACACAAACACACTCTCATTGAAACCTATTCGAGTAGTCCATGTTTTTGGGAGGTGGCAGGAAATCTGAGAACAAGGAAGAAACCTAAAAGGATATGAGGAGAACATGTAGTAATCCATGTTCAGGATTGAACTAAGGACACTGGAGCTGTGACACATCAACACTACTTGCTATACCACCCTGCCAACCTATATCACATAAAGGAATTTTAGGATGTCTTGTTTCCTGTGGAAACTGCATTGTACACTGAGCAGGTGAAGTTTATGGGTCTTCCTCAAAGGCTACAATGTTCTTCACAAAATGGTAGAACCAGGCAGCAGCAATACCTCACCTGAGAAAGTGTAATCCTTTGGCTCTTTATTGAGCTGCCTTCATTTGCTGGAACACAATGCATGGTCTTTCCCCACTCAGAGTAAAGGCTTATAAATAATGCAGCCTCACAGGCATGATGAAGGGGAAACAGCTGCATTGATACATGCTATATGGCAGAACTGTAATGATGTGGTAGAACCTTCTTTTGCAAGGAACATTTCTTCTGCAATCACCATTTGGAGGGAGAGAGAGAGAGAGAGAGAGAGAGAGAAATCCTGTATTCATCTGACAGTAGGATCTTTCAAGTGTTGCACCGAACATTACACTCAGACCCCACATCTCACCTTGACCTATACACTGAACCTAGACACGCTGACACACAGAGACACTGCCAAACACCCTGTCAAAGCTCACTGAAGATGACAGCTAAGCAGTAAATAGAAGTCTAAATGAGCAACACTGAGAGACGAGACAGTCTCCTCTGGCTGGCTGCATTCTGACATTTTGAGAGATGTTCTGTTTTTAGAGAGGA
Organism: Prietella phreatophila; assembly: GCA_025728095.1. NCBI lineage: Eukaryota > Metazoa > Chordata > Actinopteri > Siluriformes > Ictaluridae > Prietella > Prietella phreatophila. Next base: position 14,411,197 of record JAOUWY010000075.1, read on the forward strand.
CATGTTCGACCATCCCTGTCCCTTCTGCCCTACAACCCATGCATCTCATCACTGCACATGTCGTTGGCTGAAGGATAGGCAAATCAGCAAGGACTGATTCCTGTTCGTTCATTTGTTGAAATGTATTTACCAGCAGAAGTAGAAAACCTTTAAAGCAGTTTTATTTCCTGTATCTGCTATTCTCAAAGTTGTGAATACATTTGCTGCATGTGTGATGTAGGAGGAGCAAGGTTCCACCAGGACACATCAGTAAATTCATGCCTCTTACAAACCAATTTTGTGGATGTTCATGACATAAATATGCTACTTCAGCTTCACACTAATATGTTATTCTATCTGTGATAAATAAGAATGTACAACACATTTGGGTACATCTGAAAGCGTTTATCAAGTTTGTGATGTGACACGACAGCATTTGATCAACATAGCTTCAACTGAAATGAAATCACACTTAGATATACATCTGAATAGTCAGTTGACAACACAGTCATCTACAGTCAGAGCGAGCATAGGGCAGAGAAAATCCTGCACCTGTGGGCCTTTATTATTGTTCCAGTTTCCATTTTTGACCACTAGGTGCAATAAGTAATCTATGGACATGCACGTGCACATTTCCGATGCCATTGTGCAATATGTAGAACATCTAGACTAGTGACACATTTAACAATATATGACTATGTGAATGAGGAATGAATAAACGATGGGGCTAAATGGTTCAGAAGTGTTAGTTTGATTATTAATCATCTGGGGCTGAGCCCAGACTCTTCTTCATCATAAAACTATAAAAATGTATCTCTAAATAGACTGTTTCTGTGAATTTTGTTTCTTGCATGTGAAGGCTAATTGCTTAAAAAGTGTGAATATTGGACAAAAAGTAGAATTTTATCAAAAAACTTACCTCTGGTGTTATCACTGTTTGCAGCATTACCAGACTGATAAAATATCAAACACTTTGTCTACAGTGGGGGGAAAAAAGTATTTGATCCCCTGCTGATTTTGTACGTTTGCCCACTGACAAGGAAATGATCAGTCTATAATTTTAATGGT
>JAOUWY010000075.1:14433949-14447440 GCA_025728095.1 Prietella phreatophila
AAACTCTTTCATTGCAGCTTGTGGTTTCTGTTAGTCACTGCCTTTAGGAGTAGAATTTACATTCCGTTTTACCTCTGATCGTAGTGTTTTAATTAGACATTACAGATTACTTGTGCTCCCACTGTGTATCTGTACCACCGTGACTGCATTGTGAGTGAAGAGCAACGTGGCCTCGTTACTAACAGATCACTTCCATTATAATAAAGAACAGAATTTACACTGCAAGCATGCAAAAATAGCATATAATGACAATAAAACTAAATTAAACTAAACCTTTTAAGCAATTCACGACAGCATGCTTCATGCTTCAGTGCTACACAAACTTCGCTTTATAAAGTTTGATCTTCTCCGCGGTGATTAATAAAAAAACATCCCCCTTCTTCCTCAGTCACTTGATTTCACGTCCGTCTGATGGTAACTGAGGTCATGTTGGGAATACAAGGTAACACTGAGATAAACAGTAAACTGAAGAAACTCATTGTCGGTGGTATCTGCTAAAGCTAGTGGCGTCGAATTACATGCGTACGACATCATGCGCCACTGAAGAAACCCTGCTAGTATTCCATATGAGACAATATTACCTTTCTAAAATTCATACACTAGATGGTAGAGTACACAGTGCATAGTGTAAGTGTAAAGTACATCACTTGGGACAAAACTTTAGTATTTCCTCTCTGAAGCGTGTTTTCGGAACAGAAGTAACGTAGTGAGTAATCATGCCTCGTGCCGCACACAGACCGACTAATCAATAATGAGACTCATTGACAACGATTTTCACAATTGATTATTATCGATTTTATCTATTAGTTGTTGCAGCTCTAGTAGACCAACCAATATCAACTGAAAAAATAAAGCTACTTGAGCACAAAGAGAGATTATGAATATTTTCACTATTTTGAAAAAATATATATCGATTTAAAAAGACACTTTAATCAGTATAATAAATGTTATCACCTAGGCCTAATAGTTAGCCCTTTCTTTTCCTATTGATAGCCCTAGTTTAAGACTCTTCAAGGGCTCACAAGACTGCTGATGTGACTCTGAATTTGTGTTTGACACCGTGCCATAAAGCAAGAAACAAGTGCAGAGGAGAGGGACAGAAAAGTTTATACGTTGACACCAAGCAACTCCGCTAATTCAATTACACAGAACCAGAAACACAGGGTCAGGCAACCAAACAAGAGAGCTCTCTAACAATAATAAGCTCATCAAATGTTACTGATTATTTTCAGGAACATTTATGATCCAGGAAGGTGTGACTGACAAATTCTATAAAAGACAATTTTTTATGAAAGTGAGTTTAACAAATGTCAAGAAGATTTATTACAAGTTCTCACTAATATATGTGCTTGTAAACAATCTGTCAAACATTGTTTGTCTAAAGAAGCCTCGTTCCTGAGACAGAAAAGCTTTTCCGCATGAACTTTTCTCCACTCCCCAGCTGCCCAGGTTCTGTGTCAAATTTGTTTGCCCTAATCATGTACTACAGCAGCCTGGAACAAATGGCAGCTGGTATGTAACTTTAAACCCAGAGGTGCGTGCTAGATGGCTAATATCATTAGAAGGGCATTGTGTTTAGTTGAATTTAGTCATAATCATATTGCGTGTGATTTTAAATCAGTAAGAAGTAACAGGCTTTGGCAGATAAGTGGGGAAAGGCTGTCACGGTGTTGACCCCCCCAGGTATTCAGGAAAAATGAACAACTAAGCAGTCACACATACTGAACTGTGGCCTCAGTGTTTTTGTAAGAGCTGCATTAACAGCTTAATGTAAGGTCACCACACTGTGATATTAAAGCATGCATTAAAGCATTAATAAAAATAACCAGCTCATATTAAAATGTGTCCCTGAGTAATGGACAATGGAGTCTGCCTACATCGAGTGGCTCAAAGGCCAAATCTTATGTAATGCTAAAACCAATAAGATTACTGTACAGGTTTTAAAATGCATAGTAATCTAGTGACTATTTAAAAGCAAATCATGAGGAAATTATGAACTATGTGAAACTAATGTGTCAAGCTTAATTACTAATGAACATGGAAAAAAAAAGAAAGGGATTTTTTTTTGTTCTTCCAGATGAAGTACATTTATACAATGAACAGAGAGATGAACTAAACAACCAATAAATACGCACGGTGCAAATCATCAACAAACATTTAGAACAAATTCTACAAATCTTCACCATCCATCCATTTTTTGAGTCTCGAGCCTATCCCAGGGGACTTGGTTGTAGGGCAAGGTGCCAGCCCATCGCAGAGCACACACTATGGACAATTTAGAGATGCCAGTCAACCTACAGCACATGTCTTTGGACTGGGGGAGTGAAATTCTCTTTTTATCATCTTATATTTTATATTATGTACCCTCTTATATTATGAACTGCTCTCAAATATATGATGAATGTAATCATTTAGTTACTTCTTTAAATAAGCTGATCAACTGCTATCCTTGATTATATTATTATGTACTTCTGTGTCAGCATGACATGGGACTTATTTTGTATCATAACTATGTTTTGTCTAAATCTGTCTGACACCTGGACCAGTAGAAACCGTCTACGCACTGCTGTTATCAATGTGTAAAATGTGTATAAATACTCCTGTTTTGAATGAATAAAGCAGAAGTCTCTGTGAACGCTCATATCTGTCAGTGTGTGTGTTCACTTCGGACTCTCCAGGACTGAACTCTGCAGCAAACCACACTTTCTAGCTCATAGCAACATAGAACTAAAAGTAACTCAATGTTACTAGACATTAATGGTAAAACAGGCTGGAAGGCATGACGGAGATCACAAAAGCGTAAACAATAGATTCCTGTGGAGTGAAATAAAACAGGGAGGAAACTAGAGTAACCAGAGGAAACCCCTTAAGCACAGGGAGAATATGCAGGCGCTGCACACACAGGGCAGCAGCGAGGCTCAAACCCCCCCAACTCTGGAGATGCAAGGCAAATGTGCTAACGATTAAGCCACCTTGCCCTCTCCCCCTTAATATATCGTATGTATGTATTGTTCATATGTATGATCGAAATGGTATTTTACTTGATTTATTTCACAGTTATTACTGGATCTGTTCAGGTTCATTATTTACAAATTAAACATATCTCAGGGTTGTTTCTGTTCCTGTATTTGTTATTGATTTGCAGAATGAATATTTAAAGCATGGTCCTTCATGACCTGCTTCAATTATTTGTTAGTTCTACATTGTCTTTGTCTCATGTTAACCACAAGAGAAACAATATACTGGTAATTACTTTTCAGGTCCATTCATTAGTAATGAAGCATAATGTATTATTCAACTTAAATAGTTATCGCATTTGTTCATGACTTGCTCTTGCATTGTTACTAGATAACTAAGAATACTACACTGTATGGTACATTACTGCTATTATCTGCAATTATTTACAAGTCCTGTAATCCACTGTATGTATCTACTGTAATATACTGCATGCACCATACTGTTTACCTTTATCTGTATATTGGTTATCTCAACCTATTGCACCATAAATCCTAATTATGTAATTTAACCTAATTGCCATTTACATTACTGGTATGCATCATACTGTTTAACTTTACCTGTACACTGTTAATTTAACTTGTTGCACCATAACCTTAGTTATTTCATTTAATGTATTTGCTATTCATTGCCTCTGTTCTCGGACTCTGACAATGATGATAAAGTTGAAACAAACCTAACCTAAGTTGATCATAAGGGACTAAAAACCAGCATAACTCTAATACTGTTCCATATTTCATACGGTATCCATTCAATATCATCATACAATCAATCCAAATCCCAATTCCGAAAAAGTTGGGACAGTATGGAAAATGCAAAAAAAAAAACAAAAATAAAAAGAATCATTAAAAAATTTATTTCACCCTGTACTACATTGAAAACATGTTATTAACACATGTTTTACTTTGTGAATTAAATAGATTTCTGAAAATATACACTCATCTCAAATCTGATGACCGCAACTCCAAAAAAGTTGATACAGGCGACTGTTTACCACTGTGTAACATCACCTTTTTCTTTCTTTTAAGTGTTTGGACACTGAAGACACCAGTTGGTTAAGTTTAGCAAAAGGAAATTTCCCCCATTCATCCATTATGCGTTTCTTCAGCTGCACAACTGTACAGGGCTTTGTCGACTTATTTTGCACTTCATAATATGGCAAACATTCTCAATCAGAGACAGATTAGGACCACAGGCGGGTTATGTGTACATATTTTTCTGCATTAATGATGCCTTCACAGATGTGCAAGTTACACATGCTATGGGCACTGAGACACACCCCCATACCATGGGAGACGCTGGCTTTTGGACCTGACGCTGACAACAGCTTGGATGGTTCCTTTCCTCTTTGGCCCAGAGAACAGGACGTTTTTTTTTTTACCAAAAACTATTTGAAATGTTGACTTGTTGGACGACAAAACATGATTCCACGTGGTACTGTCCATTTCAGTGAGACCGAGCCCAGAGAAGTCTTCGTGCTTCTGGACAGTGTTGATGTATGGCTTCTGCTCTGCATAGTAAAGCCTTAACTTGCATCTGTGGATGCAGCGGCGAATGGTGTTGACTTACAAAAGTTTACCAAAGTATTCCCGATGTCAGATATCCATTACAGGTTCATGATGGTTTTTAAGACAGTGACGTCTGAGGGATCGGAGATCATTCTCATATAGAAGTGGTTTTCAGCCTCTCCCTTTACGCACCGAGATCTGACTGGATTCCTTGAATCTTTTAATTATATTGTGCACTGTAGAAGGTGAAATGCACAAAATCCTACTTATTTGTCTTTGGGGAATGTTGTTCTCAAAGTGTTGGCATCTGTTGGCAGATTGGTGAGCCTCAACCCATCCTTGCTCTTGAAGGCCTAGGCCTTTTTCAGAGGCTCGTTATATACTAGAATTAGACAATTGCCTCACCTGTTTCACATCACCTTTTTATTACAACTTGCTGGACTGTTATTAGTCCTAAATTGCCCCTGTCCCAACTTTTTTGGAATGTGTTGCATGCTTCAATTTATAAGTAGATATTTTTCTTTAAAAAACTATGCAGTTGATTAGGTAAAACATCAAATACCTTGTCTTTATGTGTTTTTTATTTAAATATAAGTCAAAGTAAATTTACAAATCACTACTCTTTGTTTTTATTAGCATTTTCTATACTGTCCCAACTTTTTTGGAATTGGGGTTGTACCATTAGGCATGATCTACAGTGTAAATCTTTTTGATTGGGGTTGTACCATTAGGCATGATCTACAGTGTAAATCTTTTTGAGACAAGTCTTTCCAGGAAGCAGTGGCTTTAATAAATTGACTCTGAGGATGCATAGTCTTAGACAGTCAATGTGGGGAATGTGCCGGTGAATATTTATTTCAGTGCTACACTAGAGCACAGCAGTGTGGTGTAAATCAGCAATAATTTGGATGACAGCATAGCAGACCTTGAGAGGAGACAAGTGAAGAGAGCAACAGAATGACACATGGCAGGAGTTGTGAAAAACCTACACAAAAATATCATTTCTTCAAGCCAGAATATCCAAACCACTGACTAATAAAGTGCCATTTCATTAAAGCGAGTTTATCAAGTGAGCTCGCTGTGTCCCTGTCTCCAGTAGGAGATATATATCAAGAGAAGAAATTGCTTGTGAGAGAGTGGGGAAGACTGTGGTCAATGCAATAAATGTAGATGATATAGACAGATGGAGTATGAGGGGTAAAAGTGGGTGAGGACAGACAAAAGCCAAAAAGCTCAAGAAATTCAGAGGGCTGTGAAATGAAATGGGTGAAAAGAGAACACAGTAAGCAAAAACCTAGAAGAAAATAAGGCATGGACCATGAGAAAGAGAAACACAAGTCAAGAGAAAATTACATTACAAAGACAAAGAATGCCTATGCTGTTGACTCCAATAGAAAGGGAACAGGCTGAGATGGAGAATAAAGACTCCTCAATCTAATTTCTTTCCAGCCTCCTAAGCAGGTTTGTGGTTACGCTCATAAGGTTAATGTGAGATGAGGTGGTACAGTGGACACAGCTCCCCTGTGGAAATCTTTGGCTCATGTCCTGCCTTTCCCCAGAGGACTCAGGATTATAAATGAGTTTGTGTGGTTGTTCTCCATCAGCCATTTAAACTCAGGTCAAGTGCACCCCTGCTTCACCCTTGCTCAATTATCATTGTTATATTCCCAAGATACATGTTGTATAGTAATCATGGGCTAAGTGGGGCACAAAAACATTTTTCATTCAGCCAGTCATTGATGTCCATTTATCATAGATGATTCTGGATAGAAGACAATTGCTATGTTTACATACAGCATAATAATCCATTAATAATCCAATGTATAGTTCAATAGGAATTCATGTAGCTAATAAACCTCAATCAGGACAGAGTACTGCTTTTAATAATCTGTTAAATAGATGAATAACAGCCATGAAAATGTTGTGTCTGGTTACTTTCTCTATCAGAATCTGTGGGTACATTCTATGCATTGTTAGGTTAGCACAGCCTTATTTCTAACAAAATTTCCCATCACCCCAGCATGTCACGTTAATCACACGTCCCTGTGTCACGTTGTAATCTAGAGAGTGCTGCAAGAATGACATATTTTTGCAGGCCAACCCAGAAGATAGACTCACCCTGGTTCCCTCGAGGAAAATCCAATAGGATCCAATAGGCTTTTGGATTATTGCAGTAAAATGATCCTAACACATTTTGTTCATCGAGATAATCTTCACAAACGAACACAATTTTTATAATTATATTTTTAATTTAAAATTTTTATTTGAAACTTAAATACAATCCCCAGAGGTAAAAAAGCTAAAGGTAGGCTATAAACGAACTACACCACGGTCGCATGACATCAACATCACCACCACAAAGCTTCTGACAACTCTTTCAATCTTTATTTTTTAAAAATGTTCCCTGATAAGGATCCACTGTGCTCTTTTTGTGGATGAATCTGCCCCAAACCATTTTTGGGACTGTGTCCATGTTGCATTATTTTGGAGAAAATTCTGTTTGTTTATACATGCATCTCTTTTGGCTAGTTTTCCTTTATAGCACAAAGATGTTTTATTTGACTACTACAGGTTTGATAAAACTCTAAAGAATAAGTATTTTTATAAGTATGATAAATGTGCTCCAGGAACTCTAAAGCTTATATATATATACATATATATATATATATATATATTCTTATAATGTATGTTTGAATGATTTTGTACTGTTAAAAACTAATCTAGAATTTCTAGAATTTATAGCAGTAAAATTTGAAGAAAAAAAAACACTTCAATTGGAAAATAACATATCAATTGATAAATCTACAAGTTGGAAAGTTTGAGTTGGAATAGTTCGCAAGAGTGTAAGTATAAACACACGAGGCTGTAGTAGATGTGTTTTCCTGTTTGATGTGATGAAGTTTAATGTCCCCAACAACCTCTGTAGTCCTGTTTAGCCACTTGTTAGCAGCCTTTTTCAAGACCTGTAAAAGCTTTTAAAAAATCACAAGTGGGGTTTCACTGATGTATTTTATGTGGTAGAATAAAACATAAAAATATCTTGAGCTTGTGTTAACCCCAGACCTGATTACAGGCATTTAACCAAAAACCCGTTCAAAAAACCCATTGACTTCGGGTGATAAAATGCTAACTCATTTCCGGGTTTTAGGACTGATTTTCACAGCACTCTATTGAGCACTGGTATTTAAGTTCATTCATGCATTTATTGTACATTCATGCATTTATCCAATCAGCCAATTATGTGGCAACAGCGCAATCTATCAAATCAGAGCAAGTGCTTCAGTTAAGGGTCACATCAAACAGGAGTTGCTATAGTAAGTCCGATAACCACTCTTTATAAGTAGGCTGAGCAGAAATGTGAGCATCTCACATTACACGACACATCGAACCTTCAGGAGGATGAGCTACAACAGAGGAAGACCACATCGGGTTCTTGTCCTGTCAGCGAAGAACAGGACTGTGAGGCTACAATGGACACAGATTCACTGACCATGTTTACATGGACAGCAGTAATCTAATTACTGACCTTATTCTGAATAAGACAATATTGTGATTAAGGTGTTTACATGATTTGCTTTTAGAATACTCCTTTCATGTTCCCGTTTTACGTTATAGAACATAGATCGATTAACGGCACACGTCATTACCTCCCCACGCCATGCCGTCCATCGTTCCCTCCAGAATTTCACATATTAACATACAGTTCGTCTTCGTTATGGTACCGTATACAGTTATGTGTGTTTCCTTTTTAATTTTAACAAAAGCTTCAAGTGTTATTTGTTAATTATTTGTTATGGTATACGTGCAAATAGTCAACTGCTTGAAGCCATGGGCTGTGTCCCAAACCGCGTACTTACCTACTGTATAGTAGCTAAAATACATGTATATCTCCTATTATATAGTTGGTAAGTACGTGGTTTCGGATGCAGCCATGCTCTGTTGTTTACCATCAAATGGTTGAGCACTGCCGTGTGTGTATGTGTATTGTCGCAAAATACAGTGAAAACTCCGACACGACGTTAACAGTGTGATTAAGGTGTGTACATGTATGTAATACACTTCGATAATGTGACAAAAACAGGAATACTCCACACGTCTTAATTCCATTTGTGTTTACTTCGAGTATAACTTTAGCTGGATTAAGGTCATCAGTAATCAATCAGTACGTTTACATGGACAACAATAATCCACTCTTAATCTAATTAAGACCATACATTGATTAATAAACTACCATGTAAACACCAACCTTAATCTAATTAAGGTAATCTAATTAAGGTCATAATCTAAGTAAGCACTGGCGATGTTTGAGAACTCCTGCAACATATCAGCATGACTATGAATATTTACAGCCTTGATATACTTGATAATTTAATGTTTTCAATAATATATGAAAGTCCATTACATTAATTCTATGCATAAATAAATATTTTCATAATGAATATACTGCTAGTTTATTTGCACACCGTTATGAATTGATAGTTTGAAAACAACAGCTGTCACGGACCTCGGTTGGCAAGGAAGCAGAAGCGGGTGTCAGGTGTATAACATGAATGCAGGGAAGTTCAAAGACATTGTCGTCATGCAGGCAAAGGTCAGGCATTCGGGCAATCAAAACAAACTAGGATAGGCAGAGAGCGTAGTCGTGACGGGAGAAAAAGGTTGAGAATAACGAGAAGACAAACTAGAGACTAAGGCTTGGCAATGTAGAGAACAAGTTAACTGAACATATATTTCGCACAGAGTTCAGTGTGAATGACTGCTAAATACTAATGGAGAGAGTATGTGTGTGATTAGTGACAGGTGTGACTGATTAGAACTCTGGGGATGGAGAGCGCATGTGTGCGTGAGAGGTGAGTGTTGCTTCTTGGGAAACTGAGTCCTGATCGGGCTGAGCTATGACAACAACAATTAACCCATCCATCCATCTTCTACTGCTTATTCCTTGTTCGGGGTCACGGGGGAACCTGGAGCCTATCCCAGGAGGCATCGGGCACAAGGCGGGGTACACCCTGGACAGGGTGCCAGTCCATCGCAGGGCACAATGTGTGAACAATTAACCCGTCCTTTGTTATACTGATTTATATATGGTTTGACCTGTTCTAACATAAACTTCAACACATGTTGTTAAAAAAAATACACACACTTTTAAGATCATTGTTATAGAGTTAAACACTGAAGGCATTTTTTCACTGAAAGAGCTCAGAAATATTGATTTAAAAAAATAATAATTCTACATATATCGTTACATAACTACACTACAACACTGCATTAATACAACACTTGTCCTAGTTCCATTATCTAATCAGAAACATCTCAATCTTCAACACACACTCATTACCCCTTAATTATCTCTTCAATGAGTGTTTGCACATACCTGCGGTGATTAGCAACCTGGCACGTATATTTAACACAAACCGATCTGCAAGCTGCCACTGTGGTATATAACCAACAAAACATTTCATTGACAATAACAATTCAATAAAATATTTTTTAACACCTTTACACTTGCAGATTCATGCGGTTCTCATGTGGCGACAGCTCAATGCAAAAAATCTTGCAGATACAGGTCAAGAGCTTCAGTTAGTGTCACACTGAACACGAGAATGCAGAAAAAGTGTTATCCCTGTGACTTTGATCGTGGCGTGGTTGTTGGTACCAGATGTGCTGTGCGTTTAGAGTATTTCAGAACGTGCTGATCTCCTGGGATTTTCACACACACCAGTCTCTAGAATGGTGCGACAAACATATAACATCCTGTGAGTAGAGATCAGATGTGAATGACCAGACTGATCTAAACTGACAGGAAATCTATAATAACTCACAGCACGCTTTACAACTGTAGTGAGCAGAATTTTTTTTATCATTTAATCTTTGACTGTCCAGAGTGAGTCTGTGCCATTGCACATGATTGGTTGATTAAAGTGGACAGCGAATGTATAATGAAACTGTCTTGGGTTATGTATCTGACACAGTCTGTGCTACAAACGCATAGAAGTGACCAGGATAAAGGTGTTGAATGATGAAGGAAAGCATTAAAAACATCCTGAGCTACACATTACAGAATGTTGTTCATACATAAGCCAGTCAATCAGTCGAGCAGAAATCATTAACCTTTTACACATTGGTATTTTAGTATTGATAAATTGTTAAAAACAAACAAAAAAGAAGTTGAAGAATAGTAAAGAGAGAACTACAGTATCTAACTAAAAATAGATATGTGTGTTTTGGGGGGATTAAAAAATGACATCTGCCACAGGAAACAATGCTTCCCTATAACCTAAAGGAAACCTACTGGTGTGTTGTGACAGGTTGCATCAGTGACTACGTTTACATGGACAGCAGTAATCTAATTACTGACCTTACTTTGCTTAAGATAATAATGTGATTAAGGTGTTTACATGAGTCACTTTTAGAATACTCCTTTCATGTTTCCGTTTTACATGTTATGGAACATAATTAGATGAACAGCCCGCGTCATTACGTCACCACGTCAGGCCGTCCTACATCCCTCCAGATTTTCAACATACAGTTCGTCTTTGTTATGGTACCGTATACAGTTTTGGGTGTTTTTATTTAATTTTTTATGAATGCTTTAAGTGCAGTTAATTATTTGTCATGCTGTACGTGCTAATAAACAACTGCTTGAAGCCGTGGGTGTGTCCTAAATCGCGTAGTTACCGTCTATATAGTAGCCGAGATACATGTATTTTTCCCCACTACAGGCCTATAGTAGGAAAGTACGCAACCAAACTCTCTTGTTTGCCATAAAACGGTTGCGCTGCCATGTGTGATCGTGTTCTGTCGCAGAATGCGGTGAAAACTCCCACACAACGTTCATAATGTGATTAAGGTATTTACATGTCTGTAATACACGTCCATAATGCGACTAAAACAGGAATACTCCACCTGTCTTAATTAGATTATTGCTTACTTCGAGTATGACCTTAATTAGATTAAGGTAAGTAAAAATTGCTGTTTACATGGTAGTTTCTTAATTAGAGTATGGTCTTAATAGGATTAAGAGTGGATTATTGTTGTCCATGTAAACGCAGGTAGTGATAATCAGATTGTATAACTCTGTGCTTTCCACACAGAGTAATGTTTTTTGTAATATCCACTCCCAACATATTTTGTCCATTTTAACTGGCAAAAGAATGAATATATAAACGAAAAATGATTCTTCTCGGTTTTTTTTTATCCACAACATTATATGATGTAGTGCTGATGGTGGCTATTCCCTGCTGTTTTACTGCAAGTAAGATAGCTCGGTCATAGAGCCATAAGTATAGGTAGCGCGGCAGGGACAGACAGATTGAACCATCAGATAGACTCAGACCTGTCAGAGGTCTCAGTTCTCTCTCAGTGCTCAGTGTGCTGCATGACATAACCTCTTCTTCTTATTAGGAAACTGTCACACACACACACACACACACACACACACACACACACACACACACACACACACACACACACACACACAAGTCTAGTCAATGCAGGACTTTAGGGGAGGGCAGGAGCATGTAGTTACTTGTCAAAACAGGAAAGGCAGGCCTGGGTGAGATGGGTGAAAGAATATGGTATGCTGGACATGTCTCTTTGAGGAGAGAATTCTTAGTATGTAACACTACACTACAGACCACAGAATGCTCTATTTAGAGATGAGAAAAGATGAGAACAATTGAACTGAACTGTTGTCATTTTGCCTCACATCCTAATCATCCCTGACTCAATCCTGAGCTCAGGTTACCATCTGTGTGGAGTTTCTGTGCGTGTTCTCCTGTGTCTGTGTTGGTTTCCTCCAGGTTCTCCAACGCTATTACATCAGAGACGAAAGCTGCTTATATTCACAGCTTCATTTGGTGTCCCATCTTTTATTCCTTTATAGGTTTTGTTAGCAGACCAGATGACGAAAATGTTTGAAACTAAATGCAACGGAAGACTGATGCAATAAATGTGCATGACAGCCTTCCTCCTGCAGAAATTATGTATGAAATCCGATTCTGATCACAAGCGGTCAATAAAGACGCATTCGTAATGCCAGGTATGAATGGTTGTGAGTCTCAGCTGTGTGCATGTGAACTGATCACTCAGGACCCATCACGTATGTGAATCCCAGATGTGAAGCAGGTGAATGTTTGTGCATGGTGCCCTGAGATTCACTGGCGTCCAGGATAAAGTGCTTACTGAAGATGAATGAATAAATGAATGAATGTTGTGATATGGTTGAACACAATGCGTTCATACTCAGGATCTGGTTTGCTGAATGCATCATCATAATGGTATACAACCTCACATCCATGTGTGACCTGTGAAGTGTCCTCTGTGGAGCAAAGACAGCTTGTAGATGGACTGTTTATGCTCTTCAGATGTGAGTTGCAAAAAAATCTTACTTTAACATTCTGCGCAAACCAGTGCACGTACATGGGTCCCTTTCTTTCCTGCTTCACACATTCCATATGAATAAACTGCCATCTCATTTGCAAGGATCAGTGACCCCTAGATTTTCCATCTCAAGCAAAGCAAGCCCAATTTCTTCCACCACTGGTTTCCTTCTCCTTCCTCCAAAACTGGATCCAAGGCATCCAACTGATGCATCAAATCCAAGCTTTTCTACACCTAACGTTTTTCATTCGAGTTGCTCAGATGAACGCATTCCCAAGTTCTTACTAAGCATTTAAAAAAATCTCGTTCTTTTGCCCAAAAAAACGTACACATTTAGTCCTAATTGCTTGCTTTGGTTCATCAACTGGAAGATATACAAACAGGACTGTTTTCAGGGGAGAACAAGGCCACACACACCTCCTGTACTAATAACTGCAATCTGTTTCACCAGGGCTTTGGTCAACTGACGTCACTGTATTCTCCATTAGGTGCACTGTCTCCAAGTAGGATCCCACAATACAATAGAGATAGTGAGAGAGAGAGAGAGAGAGAGAGAGAGAGAGAGAGAGAGAGAGAGAGAGAGAGA
>JAOUWY010000075.1:14459372-14473256 GCA_025728095.1 Prietella phreatophila
CTGTGCAGACAAGGACTAGATATACAAACGAGTGCTCATTAACCAAACATGAATCAGGTGCAGGTGGTCACGTGACAGGCAGTGCGGTGCAGTGGCAGATGGGAAGTGGAGTCCAAAGTCTCTAGAACCGTGACATTCGTGTTTTTGACCTTTGCCTGGATTACGACTACGCTCTCAGCCCATCCCAGTTTGTTTTGTTTGAACGATCGCCTGACCATTGCCTAGATTACGACTACGTCTTTTGAAACTCCCTTCCTTAACGATACCCACCGGACACCCGCTTCTACTTCCGTATCAACGAAGGTACATGACAGATGTCTATAGAAATATACCAAGTTGTTTTTCCCTTAGGGCTGAACTAATTAATTTGGACAGATGATTAAGCTTTATCTACGGCATATATTATATGTTAACGCTGGGCACTTGGGTCACATCTGACTCAGAAAAAAATTAATTAAAGTGATGTTGTTTGGTCTGGGCCTCTTCATTTGCAATAAAATATAATTGTGGTCTGATGGCTGTTTGTGGCGTCGAGATTAAAAAACTCGTTTACATTGACAGCATACAGAGGTGCTTTAAGAACGTCCTCATGCTAGTACAAACAGGAAGTGGTAGCTAAGTGGTTACTTGTATAAGTGATACAATGAATGGAATGGAAGCTGCTATAAATTTGACATTCAACTAATGGAGAGAGTCTGAAGACTAATTCCATTGCTGCTATCATGACCCAGCACGCACAGCTTTCATGGCCCCCGACTGTATAATCCCCACACAATGGAAAAGACACAGTTTAGGCGCGCACGGCTTAGCTTCAGCTTTCCTCCAGCCTCATAATTAAAGATTGTGTCAGATAAATAACTTAACTGCCATAGGGAGAGAAAGTACAAGTCTAAACATTAAGCCGCTGCAAAGTATAGAGCGTCTCTCGTGCAACAGTCATTCACTGTTCATAGCTTGTACAAACTGTTTCAATCAATCATTTGAAAATTACTGTGATACAACATTTCATGTCAAAAAGCCTGCAGATTTGGGTAAGAACGTATAATAATGGAGTACAATACAGCATGATGAGGTAAGATTTTAGAAAATGTATTCAAAGTTGACAGCATTAAAAAAAATTCCATTTTGAATGAGTCTTCATTTAGTCACTGTCTGAATCATGAGAACATTGCCTAACACATGGCAGACAATATGTAAGAAGAATACACAATGGTTCATGCAGTTATAGGAAAATAATCAACAATGTGGTGTGATAATTGGTAACATGATTATTTTCCAATAACAGCACATCCCAAAATGTTCCATACTACAGTAATTTGCCAATTATTACATTATTAAAAGTGTGATTAAAGAATGGCACATTATATACTGTAGATTATCCATTTATAGTCACATTTATAGTTACATATGTTACTTAGTTTCTTATAATCACTTAATTATATGTTTTTTTTTAAAAGCAGCTTGTCCACAAAGCATTCCATCCTGAAGACATTCCCATTAAAGTTACAACTTTATCTCTGACTTTTTACAAAGCACTGACACTGGAGACTCCTTCCTTAAATGTTACGTTAAATAAACATGTCCTCACAGAAAATTTTTTGTAACGGATCGGGACTGCAGGCAGATGCAGGTGCAGATCAAAGTCTTTATTAGACACAAAACTCACAATCAAAGTAAACGCGGTCCTCACCGGGAAACGAGAAACAGGAATCGTGGCATATAACGAGATAATTCATGGCATGGAAACAAACGATAGAAACGATAATACCGAGCGAAGTGCTCACTAACCCAGGCATTTAAATAGAGAACATAATCAATTCAAAGCATGGACACCTGGGCAAATTAAAGTTACTTAAACGCTCAATCCGGAAGCGAGCGAACCACAACAATGTCACGTGACTTGTTAGGAGACGAGCCACAGTGCCATCTGCTGGCCGTGGCGTAACATTTTGCCATATTCACAATTACACATGTATTTTTTCATCTGTTTACATGGAGTGTCAATCGTACAGTGTAAATCGTTCTGTTATGTTACCGTTTTTCTAGTAATAATTTACACAGGGGTCTGTGTAAATTGTTACTATAAAAATGGTAACATAACAGACAAAAAAACAAACAAAAAAACTTGCAACTGAACCTGCTGTGAGAGGTGCTGTTATAGAAAAGTAATCAAGTACTTCTGACCAATCTGTATGGAGAATTCAACAGCACTGTGTTGTAAAGAAAAATAGCATGTAAATATGATACATGATTAATATCACTAGATACAGGATATACAGGAATACAACCAGGATGTGATGCCAGACCATCGCAGGGTACCACGCACACTCTCAGTCATTTACATCGAGTGGCAATTTAGTGTAGCCCATCCACCTATCCGTATGATTTTTGAAGCTGGGAGGACACCAGAGAACCCGGAGGAAATGCGTACACCGCAAGAACATGTGAAACTCCACCCAGATGGTAACCCAAGCTCAGGACCGTGTCCCAGATCCTGGAGCTGTGAGACAACAGTGCTTCCCACTGTGAAACCATACAGCTATCAATTTCATATTTCCCAGCCTTAGTTAAAATCTCTTTCTTACACATCATATGCGGAAAGCAATCACCAAGGACAATCACAACACAGTCCCATAAAACGTGCCAGTTGACTCGGTTAGAACCATCAGGCCTTGATAAATACATCCACTGAAAATATCTATGAACTAATGAGGAGTAACTCGTTTAAGAAATGCAATCAAAGAGAGAATCCCATCAGCATCTAATATCAGTCACTTAGCAGCTTGAAAGCTGATGCTTAAAGCAGGAAATTCGGTCTGAAAGCCTTGAACGCAAGCTGAAAGTGGTCTGATTGATCTAATAGCCATGCCTGGCTTCAACAGACCAACTGCATGAGAGAAATGATATTTGCTGCTGTAAAACTATTTACAGCCATGAAAATGATTGGTTCCTACTCAATACACAACTCCGCTGGATTCACTCTGATAAACAGCAAAATGACTACTGCATTGCTCGATTCATTTCATTTGAAAATGACTTTACCAGTCTCTACGAATCCACTTCTGGGTGGATAACTGACATCACATCCAGTTAACAACAAAAGTAGCTTGTTTTAAGCAGCAGCAAGTAGAAATATAATAATAATGATAATAATCATCATCACCATAATAACCAAAAAATTAATGATGATGGAGAAATCTATTTTGTTTGGGATGGTAATATCAATTGATCCTCAGAACATAATGGATTATGTCTAGGGTTTTTCCGTTTTTCAGCTTTCAGAATTTTTTCTTTGAATGTGTCACGATTTCCCCTCGAGCTAGCGCTGTAGCTTGGAAATGCGCGAATGCACGCTTTTGGGTTTTCAATGACACTGACTTTGTTTACTTTCGACACATGCATTTGTTATGATTTCTGTCCTGTCTCTGCCCCTGTATTTTCATTGGTTGTTTCCCATATGTGTGTCATGATTCTTCTCAGCTGTCTTGGCTTTCATTCCTGATTATGTTTGTCCTTTAAACCACTCACGTATCTTGTACGTCGCGAAGTATTGAGTGTTATCACCGTACCAAGCATTTGTACCCTGTTCCTCGGTTTGTTTCATAGTCTTTGGTCTTGTTTCTTGTTTCTCATTACGTGCTTTTGCCTTGCCTAGTTAATGGCTTTTTGCCAATCGCCTGACCCATTGCCTGTTTTTGGCCATGCTATTGTCTCATGATTTGGATTTGTCTGCCTGCCCCTCTTTAATAAAAGCTCTTATCTGCACTTGCATATGTCTTAACCTCCATTATGTTTATTTACGTGACAGTATGATTTCACTTAATCTCCCAAGCAACAGCAATGATCAATGGTGACAAACATAAGAAATGTGTAAATGTGTAATTTGCTTCATCAAAAACATTTTATATGTTTGTTTTTTTGGATGGAAAAACCTGGAGAACCTGGAGGAAACCCAAGTAGACACAGACAACATGTGAAATTTGTTGAAATCCATGAAATCAGGGAACCTGGTGCAAAAATATATCTTTAGAAATGAAACAGTAAGTCACTTGTTTTAAAAGTGTTATATAAAATAAGTGGGGAGTAAATATGACGTGCAAACATTTGCACTGACCATCAAATTAATACGGTCACATAATATCAATGGGTTTGTCAATATTTGGAGTTTGTGAAGTGTTTCAATATTGATGTGTGCCATACATACAATAAGCATAAATACAATAATGTAGAGAGAGAGAGAGAGGGAGAGAGGGAGAGAGAGCAAGAGAGAGAGAATCTAATTGAAATCTTATATCTAACTATTATGTGGTACTTGTAAACTGCTTTTCACTATTTTCTGAATTTCTGAAACAATGGAGGCCAAATATTTTGTAGTATTCATGTTTCATATCTGTGCCTTGCTTCAATTTCTTTCAGTACACTTTTCTAAAGCAGAAGTGAAGTTGCAAGTTGGCTTGTGAAGCCTTGCATATACAGTACCTCCCCAAACATAGTGAATGCAATATAAACCAACAGTGTTAACAGTCAGTGGTGCAGGTTTAAACAGGTTAAAACCCGTTCTCCGTAATGGAATCGTTCATCACACAGTCAGACTTGATGGACCAGGGATATTTAATCAAACGATTTTTCCCTCTGCCGTAGTTAAGTGACTGCCTGCATATACAGCATGGCCAATTACTGACTGATTTGCCGAAGCCTGGCTCTGGCTGCAGCAGAGGCGAATGAGACATCACAGGTGCTCAGCTTGAGCTCATGGTGACTTTTCTTTCATTTACTCGCCACTCAAGAAGGAAAGTGATTTCTTCTTCTATTCTCCCATTTCTGAGTCATCAATAAATGAGCACAACTCTGGTCACATGACTGAGATGCAAAAGGCAAGGCCTTCACTTTGCCTCAGTATGAGTGCATAAGCCATGCATAAGCCTTTCTGTTTCTCTTACATTCTTTTTCTTTCTGTCACAACACACACACACACACACACACACACACACACACACACACACACACACACACACACACGCACGCATACACATACATGTTCTGAGCTAAGATTTGCTCCTATGTTACATTGTTTTTACCACTCAAAGGCCATAGTGCAATCTGCACAGCACTTTGATCATTTCTCATATAAATTATGTTTCGCTTTGGACAAAAGTAAATATACATGCATTTATCTTATTAAAGTATTCAGCAGCAACTCGGAACAAGATATATTTTTGTTAAAAAAAAAATACTGTATATCCATGTTCACATATTAACAGGAACAATACATATTAATCCCAGTACATAGTCAGGAACCTGGAAATTCCATAACGTCTAGAACACATGGCGATGCGAAAGTGCTAAACTGTGAATGTCACTTTGTGCCACCAGAGGTAATTAGTCTACCAAATTAAGGGCCTGACAGGAAGCCCTTGGGCATTGAATTCGATGGTGAGAAGTGGACATACTTCCATGGCTTCCTTTCCATACAGCTAACAAGCTCTTGTCAACTTCCTTTCACCATTTCTCCTTCTGGGAATCCCCATACTAATTTGAGAGCCATTCCACTATTTATCAGTTCAACTCATAAATAGTGAACAATCGAGTCCAATTTTTCCCAGAAAGTGTTGCAATAGAATGCAATTTGCTGTGAAAACTGTGAAAATGGGAATCAGGGTAAATATGAATTACTCCGGGGCTAATTAATTTTATGAGAAAGGATTAACAATTGTCACTTGACCAAAATTGAATGCTAAAACATTTTCAGAATACCTACTTATTGAAATAATACAGACTCAAACTAATCGTAAAACATTTACCTTCTTCGGGCATATACTGCCAACACCACTCTTCTTTCTCTAAATCCTTTTTATCATATCAGTGTCAACAAAGCTGCATCGACATGATATAAACTGCAGATGAAATAAACTCCAATCAGATATGACAAACCTCAGGCTGGGACTGCCATTTCTAATCTCACCTCACACACTCCTGCTGTAACTGCATCGCCATCAATGTCTCCTCATCCTCCCTCAGCCATCTGTCCACGCACAATGTCCGTCATGGAGACAGTCGCCCAGCAATTTCTGCTTGGCAAGACCGCACTCTGGAGTGTTTACAGTTCAGTAATACATAGACTGTTACAGACTTTCACCTTAAAAACTCTCATTTTGTCACAGTGTTTTGGAGTGCTGGTGAGTCTATGGCTTATTTCACTGTATGGCAAGCAATAGTACTATCTAAGAACTGCTGCTGTAATCATAAAGACTCTCCTGTGCTCAACGCAGGACTCTTATTCACTGCTTATACAATGATTTGAGCTCATATTTGTGAAAATACCACATCGTATTATGTGACGTACAGTAAGCCGAGTGTACTGCATGTTGCTGTTTTAATGAACAGATCACAGAAAATGACAACGATCTGGACATATTTCATGATTAATGATGGCAGTCAAAGCAAAGCAGACTTCAAAGTGTATTCTGTGAAAATCATAAGAGGAGGAACTATGGCATCTTTCTACAGTACAAGAAACCTGAGAAAATATCTTAAAGGCATTTTAACACTGTGCTTCAGGGGGTTTCCTCCAGGTACTCTGGTTTCCTCTCCCAGTCCAAAGACATGCGTTGTAGGCTGACTGGCATTTCTAAATTGTCCATAGTGTGTGAATGGGTATGTAAATGTGTGTGCGATTGTGCCCTGCAATGCACAGTGAAGGGAGCGTGCAGAGAAATCATTGCACATGAGACATCATGCCAGCTGCCTTTGCTTTCTCTGTTAAAGGTATTATTTAAACGCCGAAACTTTAAGACTTGCTTTCTGGGAAAAAAGCAAAACATGGAAACTTAAACATTCATTAACTAAACATTTGGGCAAAGGCCTGAATGGAAATACTGTTTTTTTCCCCTTCCATTATGGATATAAATGATAATGGACAAGGAATTAGCATCACTGCTGCAGACAAGATTTGAAAGAGCTGACCCAAGCTTACATGCAGAGAAGACAGAGAGCTGATCAGATTTTTCACACAACCAACAACTATACCCAAGACTAGTTACGGAAAGCATAAGAGAAAAGACAAAACACCTTGACAAAAACATAATCAAGGATAGAATCCCTGAAAAAAAAAATCATGAGAAAGCAAAAATCACATTGAACTTGATCTTAAATGACTGAATCATAATCATGGAAAATAAGGAACAACATTTCACAGCCTTTCACCTGAGAAAACTGAGAAAGATTGCACACATATGTGCTCTTTGAGATGGAATAATTACTCTCTGGACCGAAGCCAGGTCATCTGTATTTGCTGTGTCCTCAGACCATACCTCCTGTTAGTGGATTCGCCTCTGATACCCATTTACAAAAAAAGCCTTTAGTTTGCCTCGCCTATTAATCCTGCGATTACTGGCACACCGGTTACTTTTTCACTCAAAAGCCTTCCTGTTAAATGGAAGGTGAATTTCTGCTTGCTAAAGGTTCTAGCTGACCCCACTTCGCTTAGACAGAGTTAGCATAAGCTCGAAATTTGACACAATCCATATATTTTCTTCACATTTTCTCCTAAAGAACCTCCTAAAGGCCATTAAACCACCCTGTGCAGCTTAAGCTTTTCTGTCTATTCTTGTCTATCAACAGAGCACCTGCAGAAGCACGCTCTGATTGGGAAATTAAACTAAATTACACAGCTGCTAAAATAAGCTGTAGCAATCCGTGGTTAAATTGAATATATCTGCAAGGAAGGTGGCAAAGAGGCATCTTGACATTTCCAAAGCCGAAACAGCAGGGTTTATCGTCATCATCCGTGAGACCTCATCACGCCCCAAACCATATTTAAGATCAATCACAGTAGCTAATATGTGTGATACCATGCACTGGTCTGAGAAAGGAGTTACACGCTTAACACTGTGTCATTACTCTGGGAGTGGAATGACGTAAAAAAAAATCACAGGGTTATTATATTTATTAAATTACACAGTATATATATCCTTCCTTATTCTCTATTTGTATCATCCATTTTGGATTATTCCAGCTGTAAATTTAATAAGCACTGGAAACAAAACCTGAGCTGGGTGGTAATCCAGGCAATGTCATAAAGCTGCTGAGGTTCTGTTACAAATGCTTAAATGGAATTAAAAGCACACTCCCGCAAGGGAAGAGAGACATGTTACACAATATAGACAGGTCATATTTTTAGACACGAATCCTAAAATAGTTTGACAGATGGTAACCCCAAACATGTTTCTCACATGACCAGGATTATGCAACAGCACACATGTAATTCAACCGCCTACTCCTTCTTCAGGGTCGCGGGGAACCTGGAGCCTATAATGTTCATAATTCTCTCAGAAGAGGGCCTGGTTTTTATCCTTATTAACTATGTTTCATTTGGTTTTTATTTATTTATTTATTTATTTTTACAGAGAACTATGCAGTCGTTTGAGACCTGGACACAATCATAATAATTACTCTTGCACGGCGGTTCTCTTTAATATGCAGTCCGGTGGTTTATATTATTGTTCAAACTCCCTGAAATGTTTCATAAAAGAGCTCAGCTAAACATTAATGAGGTGATCGAGGGGTGCTGTGCTTGTCAGAAAATAGGTTTTATCCCCATTAACTAACCACAATAAAAGGCAATCACTTTCCTGATGCCTGCTATAAAACTCTTCTTGCCATGGTCATAGGCAGAAGATGGGCTAATAAAACCGACGACTGATTGATAGAAATTTATGGAGGGAAATGGTGATGGGGTAGGCTGAAGTGTGTGGCTGTAATGAAAACTACTGAAATAGAGAATAAGAGAAGCGTGATGTTCTGTAGTGTCCTCAGGGAGGAGAAATCACTCTGTGGGTTCTCAGTTGGCACTCGCAGTCCCACGTCTCTCTCGAAATCTACGCTGTGCCTCATTGAATCATAAGAGCCCAACAAGCAGACGTTCATCATAATGTCCCGTCGCTCATACCAACTGCACTTTTATTAGCCTTTTTTTTAATACAAAATCTTACATACTCTAAACTCATTATTCTGGTTCTTGTTTTATGATTCGTATCCCATTTAATCAGACCGGGTTATGGCTTCCTTGTTCCATCCATCCATCCATCCATTTTCTGTACCGCTTATCCTACACAGGATCGTGGTGGGAGCCTGGGGCAGATCCCAGGGGACTTGGGCACAAGGACATCCTGGATGGGGTGGCAAGCCATTGCAGGGCGTAATCGCACATTCACACACTACACACAATTTAGACATGCCAATCAGCCTACAACGGATGTCTTTGGACGGGGGGAGGAATCAGGAGTACCCGGAGAAAACCCCCTAAGCACGAGGAGACCATGCAGGCTCCGCACACACAGGACGGGAGCGGCAATCGAAGCACCTGAACCTGAGGTGCGGGGAAGACATGCTATCCACTAACCCACTGTGCCCCCAGCCTCATTGTTTTTTGTTGTTGTTGTTTTACAGTCACAAAAATCCTTGTTATTTTATCACTTTATGACTACAAAACGACACTTTTCAATTATTCTGATCTGCCATAGACATAATGAAAATCACACCAACAACGGGAATGGCTGAACGTTTTTTTTTGTGTTTTTTTTTTTTTTTATGTTCGCAAAGCAACAGTAAAAATAGCAAGCTTGAACACCACCAACATCACCAAGAATCCCCAACAGAGACTCCTCTTCCTCAGAACACTGAAGATGTACAGAGTACAGAGGCAGCTGTACTCATCCAAAGCATCCTGACATCCTCCATCACTGACTCACGCACCAAGAGGAAATGATAACGGTCTTCGCTCAAGGCCTCAACAATAATCGGACACGATCTTCCATCAGTGCAATCTATGTATATCAAAGACATCCAGAAAAGAGCTTTACAAATGTCCTTCTCCCATCAGAGAATTCAACTCATTACTTCTCCTCGGCACTAACTCTAAATGTGAAACTAATTGTTTGGTTTATTTGTTTATTATTGAGATTTATGAACCAGAAGCAGGTATGCGTCTTTCCCCTTCAGTATTTTGTCTCACTACTGTTTTAGCTATGTAAACAGAAAAGCATAGTTTTCAGGTTTGTTAAGAAAAAATAAAAATAGCTATGTCTAGACCATAAATGTTGTCACCTCTAGGAATGATATGAAATATTCTTTATTTGTCGCATATACATTACAGCACAATGAAATTCTTTTTTCACATATGCCAGCTTGCGAGGCAGATACTTGTGATACAGTGAACCTGGAGCAGATAGGGTTAATGGCCTTGCTCAAGGGCATAACAGTGGCAGCTTGGTGATGCTGGGGCTTGAAACCCTGACCTTCTGATCAATAACCTTACCGTTTCATGTTCAGGAGTAACACATGGATCAGAGCTGATAGCGTAGCTATGGAGACTCATAGTTGCTTCAGACACTTCATTCAGTAGCCTTTCCATCGTATCCTGCTGTTAAATACCATTATAAATATCGTGCTATTCTTTTATGTACTTAGGCTCAGTTATAACTAGTCTGGATTCAAATAATGCCTCATAAATTTGTGTGTCATCTGGCAACTATAATAATAATAAAATTTAAAAAAAACTGAAAAAAAACTGTTCCTGAAGGCTGAAGATGTTTTTAACCTTGAAAGAAATGTTGAGCAAACTTCAGAGCTTGAAAGAGATCCACAAATCCAACACATCCATTCGGGGCAAGTCCTTGATTCTTAGAGGGGGGTTTTTGGGGGAACACGACAGATGGCTGTGAGTTAATCCATTCTCAAGGAAAGACGAGGTAGAGATATTTCTAAGATAAAGTCACTGACACTGAGGATAGGTACACATGCAAAGCCGGATACAACACGGCAATGAGTGTTACATCATTACATGATCTTTGCATGGGATTCTTGCCCCAGATGTATGGCCTAGTCATATGTTAAACTGGCCTCCTGTCTAACAAATGTCCTCATGCAGTCACTGCTAGATTTATGAGTTCAGGGATCTGGGGACTACGGCTGAACATAAAGAAAGAGGGAGAGACACACGATGTTCCTTGACAAGCAGAGTGCAAGAAAGTGACCACATCACATTCGCTCTGCTCCTAGCAGCAACACGCTAAACCAGTGGTGGCCTGATAAAGGTTTTAATCTAGCACACAATGTGAATTTATAATCCGCGTTCTAAAGTAAAATCATCTTGTAATTGGATTGAAAGATTTTACAAAAAAGAGAAAACAGAAAAGTCTGTTATTCCACTAAAGGGAAAATAGAGAAATATACTCAATGCCACAAACTCCGCTATTGACAGACGGTCCTAATGATATTTGCAGCAAATCTTCACTACAAGCTAAAAATTTGTCCATTTCCCTTTTCCAAATAAACTAATTTGGGGGATTCACAACTTTGGGGGTGAGTATGTATGCTAATAAAGGATTTATGTTTTCTATTTGTAAATAATTTTGCTCAGTTATATTGATTTCCTCCCCACACTCTGCAATATTATGGGGTATTTTGTGTAGATTCAAGTCCATTCCAAGTTCAAGGGGGTGAATTCTTATGCAAGATACTGGAACCATAATTGAAAATGCTGAGGTCATAAATGGGAAATTTTTTGTTAATGAATTGCAGTTTGTGGGCTTTGGAGGCAATATACTGTATCTACAATATATCTGTGCAATCATAATATAACTTTCAGTTGCTGATAAATGAACGAATTTGAGATTAATTGTTGATGTGTTATTGGTTTACCCAACAGCTAAACAGTTTTTTTTCATGTGGTTCATGTGACATTGGACTAAGTGTCACATGGCCCATTTTTTAAAGGGTTTGACACTCCTGTCCAAATCGGATTCAACGGCCCAAACAAAGCAATGACTGTTATTCAGAATATGTGACCTATAAGATGGATCATCAAAGAAAATATATTTCTATTGACAGTAAGACTGTTGTTTTATGAGGTTCTATGGATGGTCCAGACTACGTCTCTTTGGGAAAAAAATTGGAATAAGTTGGAACTTGCTTTTCCTCAGCTCATAAATGAATCACGACTACAACTGATTTCTTCATCAGAAATTGGCTTGTATATCACAATTTCTGACCCTATTCTCTGATGCCTTTCCCACAGATCTAAATGCAGACACTGAAACATAGCCAGCTGAACAGTTTTTGTGTAACACTTCACAATAACAGCATGAATAATCATGCACTAATAAGCGAATTAATACTTAAAAAGTATTAAACTAATGATGAGTTAAGGCATGTAATAATCACAAATGAATGAAGCGCTAGCCTTAACTCCAACACGAGTCTTATGAATTCATGTGTGAATAACAACCACCTTAAATACATGTTATACATGTAATACGTTAACTAATGCGTGAGGGTAAACTAAATCAAACCTTCTCTATAAGAAAGAATATGTATTAAACGTGCATAATTTCAAATTGTTTATATAATTTGCCATATGCAACTGCGTACACAAACATCATTGGATGGCACCGGATTACTTTCATCGTTTACTCCTTATCGAACGTAGAAGGACGCACTAACAATAAACACCAATAATTTCATCTCAAGACTTTTTGTGTCTTTCTCCATCCATTTCTCCTCAAATCCCACTGCAGTACTAGTACGTGCTCTCGGTGGCAAGGGCCTGAGGCAATGCTCCTTTACCCACAAGGGTGAAATTTACATGTAATACAGTAACATTTATTCATTTAGCACATGCATTTATCTATGAACTTTTAAAACCAGTGTTCTATAAGATTATTTTGAATGAATTCATAAGACTCGCATCATATTTAAGGTTAGCTCTTCATTAGTTCGTGATTAGTACATGCCTTAACTCATCATAGTACATATTTAAGTAAGTATTACTTAAGGTATTAGCGCATGATTATTCATGTACTGTTATTGTAATGTGTTACTCAATTTCTGCAGCCTCAAAAATGAACCTTCTTTCACAGTCACTTAGATTGCAATCCTGATGCAAAATCGAGGTTAAATGGCCCTGCTCAGTAATTCTACACACATCACAGAGCATGCAGTAAACCTGTATGTCTGTCTAGAACAACAATCCCCTCTTGATTATTATTGAGAGAACTTAGTTTTGATGTCATATATCGTAGTAAAACCTGGAGAAGAGCACAGTAAATGACCAAAACAGGCCAGAAAGTACATGTTAAGATGTAAATAAAATTTTTTTAAAAAAGACACACCAGTTCAAAAAGACTGTTTTCAGCAAAAAATCTGGGGCATGCACTCAATATTTGCACTCAACAGTCATTTTATATACCAATATCACTTTGTCATTCATTTTTGTGTGTTTTTGTGTGTATGAGTTAATGCTGTATAGGGTGGGGGGGACTATTCTGTCTTTCCCTTTTATTACAAGCCTTGCCACTTGTCTCTCATGAGAAGTATACTTCTTAAATTGCCAAATGCATTCAGATCTATAATAATACATTCCAATGTTTACCCCATGACAGCAGTTTCTTTTAAAAATCCCTCTGAGATGGAAGAGGCACTACTGAGAGACAAATCATCTGCTCTTAGCAACAAATGACACAACGTAGCCTTTCCAGCAAAATACACGCACGCGCGCGCGCACACACACACACACACACACACACACACACACACACAGAGAGAGAGAGAGAGAGAGCAAATGAGAAAGAAGGAGGGAAAAGGAGTAAGTGGTAGAAGATGGATGGATGGATGGATGGATGGAGGGAGGGAAAAGGGGACTGTAGGTAAAGAGCAAACAGCACCTGATTCGTTCACACAGGTGAGAGGCGACTGGGTAAAATGGCTACTGTTTAATTAGTTGACTGGAGCAAGGTCAGTGGAAGAACTATAAGAAATGTGCTGTTATCACTTACTTAAATGATCAGCTTCCGAACGTTTTGTAACTGAAGCCCACCCTCCCCTATC
>JAOUWY010000075.1:14500008-14521106 GCA_025728095.1 Prietella phreatophila
TCTTCACAGTGCATTGAGACAATATAGACACGCGTCCAATTCCAGGTTGATTCATAACATTTCCAGTTGACTGGAACATCTTAATTATTGCCCTGATGATGGAAATTGGCATTTTCAATGCGTTTGTTATTTTCTTACTTCCTATATTGGGAAGCTCAACAACCTTTTGTTCTACATCACAGCTATATTCCTTGGTCTTACCCCGTGTTCTGAATGACTAAGGGAATTTGGCCTATGTGTTACCTCATGTTTATACCCCTGTGAAACAGGAAGTCTTTGTTTCCTGTTCCTAGTCACCCAGGTGTACTAAAAAAAATTTTTTAAAAATGAAATATCAGTGGGAATATACTTCAAATAGATTTTTCTCATATGACTTCATAGGAGTGCCAATAATTGTTGCAAACCTATATTTAACAAAGATTTTTTTGATAAACCTGTGTTTTGTTTGATAGAGAGAGCAGTGAATTTTTGTGATTTTTTTTTTTAAACTAAATAAAATGAATGCAATAAAATTTTGCCAAGGATTGAGGAAAAGCTGTGATATCTTCCTGTCTTACACTCTCAGTGTGCAGCGTGCAGACTACCTGAACACCTTCGAGTTCCTGGACAAGCTGGCGGAGAATCTGAAGGTCAAGCTGTTGAGCCAACCCAAACTGTGAAGCCGTCCATTATACTCACGCTATACACACTCGGACTCACAGGACTGACGCACTCAGATCTCAACCCCTCGTCCAGTGCCAATCCACAGGCATGGTCAACCTCGTCTCCTGGTTTGTGCAAAGACACACAGGACCATACCACTACTACCAGATGGGGGTACTTTCAGGAGGAAGAAATTAAACTGTATGAAGCATTTTAAAGGGTTAGAGATGGCATAAACACATGCAGCACTAGTTGTTTGTTATTTTTACTGTTTTAACTCCAACTCTGACTCCTGTACTTACTATATTAATTTGAATACAATCGAAGTGTCAGATTTATGCTCAATCTAAGGCATTGTTTTAATATTGTAAGGTTTATATTGCACTTGTAACCACCACAAATTGACATTTTTACATTTCCCTAGGTAGTAAATTATGTAGGACAGGTTCTGGCCGGGCTGTGAGGCTGTCAGTGTTTTCGAACACTTGTTGCCTTATATACATGTGTGTATGTGTGTGGTGTCTTTTTGTAGTTCATGTCAACGTATAAAACCCATTGTGGAATAAATTCAGAGAAAATGCTTTTCGATCATGTTTTCTAGAACTTTATTATTATTATTATTATTATTATTATTATTATTATTATTGGTCTTGGGCTAATAAAAAAGGGACCACATATTATGTCGACTTATTCTTAAAGATTTTTTTTTTTTTTCAGTTTCAATTTTCAGCTTTTAAAGTGCACCTATTATGGTTTTTCAGATATGACCTATTATGTGATGAGTTATAAAGCTGTTTGTGAATGTAAAAAGTCTGCAAAGCTTCAAAAATCTAAGCGCACGACAAATGGAATTATTGGCTCCCAAAAGAAGGAAACGATTCTGAACAGCTGAAACGAGTTGTTTAGTGATTCCAGACTTACTTGCTGTACTAACCTACGTAGTTTTGTAACAAAAAGACCAGCCTCTCATCTTTATCGGCTGCTCGCGAACGATAGAGCTGGCTGACAGCAGTAGACCAAGCACAACAGACTGGGATATCTGACCAATCAGAGCAGAGTGTGCTCTCTGAAATTAGGAGTTTAGAGCGAATCATTTAACGAGTCATTTGTGGTGATGGTGGGGGGGGTAATTCTGCAGTTTAAATCTGAGCATTTTAAAGTGTTTTTTTTTTGTTTGTTTTTTACCATGTACGTATGTAAATCTATTGTATGAGAGAAAAATTAGGCATGTTTCAAAACCATAATAGGTGCGCATTAAACAATCTGTGGTGTTGACTTGTTTTGTCCAACTGAGGGCAGCACTGGAATCATTGTTCATTTCTGCTTCTGGCTTCAAGATGAGCATCAACACTACATCATCAAAAGCTTTATATAAACATGTTGTCTCTTTTGCTTATTCATTATACAAAACATACTAGTTCAGTCTGAGAGTGTAAAGCATCAGCACCTCACACATTGATTACCTTCAAGAAAAGAATCACACCCTTATTTCGATATGAGACAGCCTGCTGCTGATTGCTGTGCCCAAATATGAGGATGCTATAGTGCTTTAAGGATCCTTGACGTGATTAGATATTGCCAAGCTGGGTAATCCTGCAGTGACATGCAAGCAGAGCCAGTGCTGCGAATGCCAGGAGCCTAAGAAAGATATGAAAAGTCAGGCAGACACTATTGTGCTGGGAAAATTGAGTTTGGTTCATAAGAATGGGGACTCGTTCTCAAGTCTGTTTGGCAATAAAGATTGCTGCTGTGCTGCTGTGAGCAGAGTGTTATTAAGATGAAATGGAAAGTCTGTGACACCTGGTGTGAGTGTGATACGCGTGTATTAGTGAGGGGTTGGTTATAGCAGTACATTTTCCTCCAGTAGAATCTTAGAGTGATGTCGCTGGATATAAATGCTCTCTCTTTTTGTTTTCTGTACGATAAAGTTCTGGCAACATGTGTCAAGGCTTTTATGATTTCACATTCGTTTCCTAATGATATTACATTTGCAAAGTTTGTATGTGATATAAAGATAAAGGACATGAATATAAGTAAAAAGGCCTTCAGAACAACCTGTGCATCCATCTTCTACCACTTATTCCTTCTTCAGGGTCACGGGGAACCTGGAGCCTATCCCAGGAAGCACCAGGCACAAGGCGGGCTACACCCATTCACACACACACACCCAATCATACACTACGGACAATTTAGACACGCCAAGTGAGGCGAACGTGCTAACCACTAAGCCACCGTGCGCCCCAACCTGTGCATATTTCAGATAAAAATGCACCCTGTGGCCAAAAGTATGTGCTTGTTGAACATCCCATTCTAGGGAAGCACACAGCAAGCTCCATGAAGACCTGGTTGGTCAAGTTTGGAGTGAAAGAACTTCAGTGTCCTGCACAGAGCCCTGAACTCAACCTCACTGAAAACCTTTAGGATAAACCTGAACACTGACTGCACCCCAGACCTCCTCACCTGACATCAGTGCCTGATCTCACTAATGCTTTTGTGGCTTGAATGAACACAAATCCCCACAGTCACGCCCCAAAATCTAGTGGAAAATCTTCCCAGAAGACTGGAGGTTATTAGACCAGCAAAAGGGGGTGGACTAAGTCTGGAATGGGATGTTCAACAAGCACGTATGGGTGTGATGGGCAGGCATCAACATACGTTTGTCCATATATTGTACAACATTTCTGAGATGTATCTATTACCAAAAACATACAATTCTTCAGCCAACTGTGCAGATCAAGTCAAATTTATTTTTGGCTCTTCTTGTGAAGTCCGATAGATATCACTTATGCTCTGTGGTTCTGAGCCCTTGAATTACTCTTGGTGGCTGAACTGCAAATTTGCCTGGATGTCATTAAGAGGCTTTCTGTCAGTGGAGAGGTTGCAGAGGAGAAGGGGGAGGATGGAGAGGGGAGGAGGGGGGAGGGTCAGAAGAGTAGCTAGAAGATTGCAGGCTAATTAGGCCGAAGCCGGCAGTGCTTGAAGCTAGCCGAACGTCCATTGTCCAGGTCTCTTGTAGGTAAAGAAACATTATTCAAGTCTCTTTCAGGCCATGGAGGAGAAATACAGTAATTATCATGAGGCCTTGTTTAAATCTGTGAACTCTCCTCCCTACCTCTCCCCCTTGTTCCCCTTTTTGTGTGCTCATTGTCTTGGCTTATTTCAAAAAATCCCCTCTAATGAAGGACATGAAGGCCTTAGCTAATAGCCTCAAATAAGTTCCTCTCTGCGCCATTGTGGATGGATAATGGTGATGTGAGCCCCAGCTGTAAACTCACGGACTCCATATTGCGCCTGACACACATCGAGTTGCATGTGAAATCACGCTAAATGCTAATGTGCTCCAAAAAAAAACCCAGTAGAATCTCTTATTTTTTGTCTTTCTGCTCCCCCCCTTCCTCTTTTTTTTGAGAGTCTATTAGGGGAGTCAGCCTGCCCCTGTAAGTGACATTTGGAAAGAGAGGGAGGAGTGCAGGAGAGAGGACCTTTTCAAACGGCTGCACCATTACAAAGGGTCAAAGTGCTCAATGCTGAAATGGTGAAATTAACGACAAATATGAAATGGTAATCCTTCAGATGGCTGTTTGCAGAAATTCAACATTTACATAACATTTGACCCAAGTTCAAGTTAAAAGATTATTTCTGAATGGTTTAAGCCATTAGGTGATGATACCCAACATGTGACAGTTCAACTGAAAATCATGTTTACATATTTGCCTTTTACTAATGTTCTGCTAAGAATGTTTTTGACTGGTGTATATTTTCCTTGATTAAGAACACCTGCTGTTGTTTTTGGGGGTGGGAGGGATTACACAAAGCCAACCCCCACCACCAGAAAAAGATAATTGGATCATATAATTAATAGTTACAAGTTCAATTATGATTGCAGCAAACATAATAATAATAATAATAATAATAATAATAATAAAAGACTTGTCTAAAGAAAGAGACAAGTTCTTTGCATGGGAATTGGAAGAGTATTCTGTTGCTTTATTGCTGGATTCTCAAAATACATATCTTACTTTCATACCACCAAACCTAAGGAAAAAGGTTGAAGCATAATAAGGCCTCGCCCAGAACACTGCTTCTTTATCTTATTGATATTTATTCACCCCATCTCTCTCTCTTTCTCTATTTCTCTCTCTCTCTCTTTCTCTCTCACTCTCTCTCTTTCTCAATTTCTCTCGCTATCTCTCTCCCCCATTCTCTTTCTCTCTCACTCTCTCTCTCCTTCTCTATTTCTCTCTCACTCTCTCTCTTTCTCTTTCTCAATTTCTCTCTCACTATCTCTCTCTCTCTCCCACTCTCTTTCTCTCTCACTCGCTCTCTCTCTCACTCGCTCTCTTTCTCTCTCCCTCTCTTTTCCTCTCTGATATTTCTTGACCCAGACATGGCTCCGTTCTTTATTTCCCCTTCACTGTGTTTGTGTGCTCTCTCTGTATTTTTGATTACATCCTCCTGCACTGACGACTAAATTATGATTGGGTTTAAGGATGGTAGGGCTTTCATCTGGCCAGTGTTGCTGCGTGCTCTCTTCTCCAACACAAAAGGGCCAGCTACCTCTGCTCTGTTCGCTTTTGAAGAGTAGAGCGCCTCTGGCATCCCCATGGAAACAACTGTTCCCTTTAAGGATGAGAGACACAGAGCATGAGAGAGAGAGAAAGAAAGAGAGAGGTAAAACAAAATAAAAGAAATAGTGATATAGTTTCTGGTGGCACTAAGGAACACCGGACATACAGAGTTAATGGTATAAACTTGTTGATAGTTTAAATATATGACATGAGGTGTTGATTAGACACCCGGAGATGGAAAACTTTAAAAATTGAGTGAACTATGGAAGACAAGCCCATATTTTAGTTAATCCCAGAAGATTGTATTTCTGAGTGACATAAAGCATTGCTGTGTGGGCGATTCCACTATTGGCATACCATTTAGCCCTTATAATTTCTTCTAATTGTTTTATTATTTCATTTTCCAACACTAATTCTCTAAGAAGACATGGGTTTAGCTATTAGAAAGCTTTATGGCTTTAAATGTGTTAACCAAGGGAAATTGTAATGCTACAAAAGACACTCGACAATTCTGTGCCACTTTCTGCCAACAGTTTGGGAAAGACTCACATATGGGTGTGATGGTCATGTGTTCACATATTTTTGGCCATATAGTGTAGCATAATCTAATCCAAAAAGATATTTGCATTTTTGCAGTCCTGCATTTGGGGCATTAACTAGCTACACTTCTAGACCAATAGCCATTCTGTGTGAGGGTGTGACTGTGAAGTGATGGTGACCTCCAAACCACCTATGTACATGTGAAGGGAATTATTTATAGCATACTGTATTCTGTAGTGGGGTGCACAGTGGCTTAGTGGTTAGCATTTCCGCCTCACACCTCCAGGGTTGGCGGTTCGATTCCCACAGCAGTATGCTGCGCTGTGGTTGCGGAGTGTGCTGGTTCTTCTTGTGCTACGGGGGTTCCTCCTGGTACTCCGGTTTCCTCCCCAATCCAACATGCATTGCTGGATGATTATTGCATGTCAAAATTTTCCATACTATATGAATATCTCCAGGTTGGCACCATGTCCAAGGTGTACCTTGCCTTGTGCCTGGCGCTCCCTGGGTTCAACCCTGTAGGATAAACGGCACCGAAATTTATGGATGGAACAAGCACATATGGGTATGATGTCAGGTGTCCACAAACTTTTAGCCATACAGAGTAGTATTCACTGAAGATTAGTCGCAGGACGCAACGATAAGGCGAGCGGAACTATTTATCCGCCAGCTTAAGTTTCCGCCGGGGCGCGTTTGTGGTGCACAGCGGAGTCTGACAGTTGTAAACACGTTCAGGTGAGTCATTAGAATATATTACCGCATTATCATGGACTCGGAATATTTGCCTTTTTGACTTCGTGTACGATGTCATTTCAGCATGTTTGACTGGATGGAAATGTGTCCGGGTGCTCTGTGTAATACATGATCATGGAAAGGAAATGTCATTGTTCAAGGATGTACGTGACAGTTAGCTGTTAGCTCGGGAGTGTGATGCTAACAGTGCGAGTAGCTCGTTGTGTAACTGGAATGTGTAGAGAGTCAGTGATGATCCGTTAGCCAGAACACTAAATCAGCTTAGGAACAAAAAGCTGCACGTGTAGTCAATTGTGTCTCACTGTTTCTCCATGTAGTAGCCCATGTTTGTTTTTTTTCTTCTTTTCTTTCTGTGCTCTTGTGATTATTGTAAACAGCTGCTGTGTTGTTATCTGGCATCGAGTTATTCATTTTGACAGTGTGCTGATGTGAAAAGACAACATTCAAGCTCCAGAGTTTATATTCCTCTTTTCATCAAGAAATCTTTTAATCTGTGATAATCTAGTCTCAAGTAGATCTTGGTATCACGGTTTTAATTTAAATTTAAATTTTCTTCTTCCATTCTTACAAATCTAGCAAGAACCAAAAACCGAAATAGCCCAAATCCGTTAATTAATGTTTCTTAAGAAAGATATGATTAAGAACAACCTTCTCATACACTGTAATAAATATTAATCACACTATACTTACACGCTAAAGATGGAGAGACTACAAGGAAAGACTAACTAGTGCACACTGTGTGTGTATATGTGTGTATATGTGTGTATATAATATACACTCTCTACAGCCACACGTCTGTGGTCACCTGATCTTCACACCCATAAGTGATCGTTGAACATCTCGTTCCTTTGCTGCTAATAACCTCCACTCTCCTGGGATGGCTTTCCACTAGATGTTGGAGCGTGGCTGTGGGGTTTGGTGAGATCAGGCCCTGATGTCGAATCAGGAGGTCTGGGGTGCATTTCACCCTTGGCAGGATAAAGTGGTTACTGAAGTCGAATAAATAAATGAATGATGTTTATTGAAAAACTAAAATCTCAACATATGAGTAGTAACTTGTATATCAAATGTCCAGTCCTCGAAAGATCTCTAATCTTTTCTGAGAAAATGTCTGAATCCCCACTTATTTTGTTAGAAATGGAAGTTTATTAGAAATCTGAAAACTTAATAAATGTATTTATTTATTTATATGAATACTTCCAAAAGTTTATATGCCTAGAATCTCTAATGCATCTTTGATGTTTAGATTATATTATAAGTTGAACAAAATTGGATAAAACTCTCACGCTATACTATTAAATATTTTGTTTTATTATTTATTTTTTTCATTTTGTGAACATATTGTTTGCATGTTTTGAAAAGACTGAGTAATATAACTAAACTGTATTTAAGACCAGGTGTATTTATGTTATATGATGTTTGTTACAGTTACTTGCCTGAAGACGATGTAGTTGCTGTGGGTGTTGAATATGCTACATCTACATGGCTGTATATCTCTCAGCTGTGTTGAGATGTTTTGGGGTTTAGATTAGATTAGATTTTAGCAATTTCGCTTTGCCATGTCAGTGTTCTGTTTCTTTTTTTGTTGTTGTTGTATTTTCTGATCCATGATTGAGATTTTATATTAGTCAGTGCTAACATCTATGTACCGGGTGGTTTTGATGTTTGTTGATGTATAAACAATAAATTCGGTCTCGAACTCACCTAAGAGATTTTACTTACCATGTTTTTGGGGGGGGTTTTTTGGATGCTGGAATCTTTTTAGTTTTCTTTACCCAGACTGATAGAATATGTAGTGTTTTGCATTTCATTTGCTGCAAGGACAAATTGTAACTGTCAGTGCAAATATTATTGATCAGGTGATCGTGTAATCCACCCATAAGCAAGTTCCCATTGCAGTATGGTGGAAAGCACCTGGATATCACACCTCAATTTGATCAAAACACTCTGTTAGGAAAGCTCACAGATGAAAAATAATTTCCGTTCATTTTACAGTATGTCCTCATGCCTGTCCCTTTGGTGTGAGTTTAGGAATATATGTGCAGACCATCAGACTCAATATACATATGGAGATTACAGCTGACAGAAAGGACAAAGACAAGACCATTGTTACAAAAATGTCCAATTTAAACCCTTGAGCTTGGATATAATCTATAAAATACACTATATGGCCTATAAGATATGTAGACAGCTGACCTCCACACCCATATGTGGTTCTTCCCCAAACTGTTCCCACAAAGTTAGAAACACAATTGTCTAGAATGTCTTTTGTAGCGTAACAGTTTCCCTTCAGTAGAACTAAGAGGCCCAAACCTGCTCCAGTTTGAGAATGCCCTTGTGTATAAAGCAAGCTCCATGAAGACATGGTGTGCCAAGGTTGGAGTGGATGAAATTTTTGGATGAACTGGAACACCGACTGTACCCCAGACCTCCTCACCCAACATTAATATCTGACCTCACTAATGCTCTTGTGGTTGAATGAACACACATCCCCACAGCCATGCCCCAAATAGAGTAGAAAGCCTTCCCAGAATTGTGGAGGTTATTATAACAGCATAGAGGCGACTAAATCTGGAATGGGATGTCCAGTAAACACATGTAGGTGTGATGGTCAGGTGTCCACAAACTTTTGCCCATAGAGTTTATGCTCTGTTTTTGAAGAAATCATGATTTCCTTCTCATAATTATTGTCCAAACACCAGACTGTACATATGAAGACACATAGCATAGATTCCTGCTCTGCCAGTGTAACTGTGATGAGTGGGAATACATGCTGGGAGAAAGCTAAAAATAGAACGTGCCTCTGCATCTCTACAGGAGGCTTCAATTCCAGCACCTCGATGATGCATTCTGCCAGTTTTGTGGCAGCAAATGTATCTCAGAGTTGTCAAATGCTGTTAATGCGCTGTCACCACCTATTGACTGTGGCCAAGATGTCCTTTGGCTGAGGTATATTTTGTAGCTGATTCGACTGCCCCTGCTTAGTGTATCACCTTGTGTCACCTTGTTAAACCCTTGTTAAGGTTTAGTGTGTTTCAAATCATTTCTTGGACGGAGGATTATGTTATCGTTCTCTGTTAGAGCTGAGCTCAGTATTAAATGCAGAAACTCATGTGCTGCAGCAAACTCCTGAGCTCATCCCTTATCCATTAATCCATCCCTCTTTCTCACAAACACCCCCAGGGATGCTGAATGTGCTTTTCCGGCATTGGCCAGAGGTGATGTAATACCTTCTAAATAATGCATAGCCTTAAGAAAGTGAAAGACCATGAGGCAGAAAGCACAGGCAGAGGAAATCGATGTCAGTGTGAGAGAGAGGGAAACCTGCAAGAGTCTGGCCAGAGGACAGCATCACACAGAAAGAAATAGCAACAGACAGTGGAGAACCCCACCTCAGAACAACGAAATGATCTGACCACCTCCAAAACCAGGTAAAGTGTTTATTCTCCAGGTAAGCGAAATGACTAAACCAGGCCAGGATGCTGGCTGTCTAATTGCTGAGTCAGGAAATATTGAAACATGTTTGTTGCAGTAGCTGCAGTCATATGATACTAATGTGAACCCTTCTTATGTTAGACCTTGGTGTTTGAAAAGGAGAAGTCTATAATGAACAGTGGGAGAATCTAATGTGCTTTTGTCCAATTTACTTTGATGCAGGATGTTGAAGCCTTGGGTGGACCATTGCTCCGTGCACCACATTTCAGTCCCTTTCATTGAGATATTGCTGCCTCCTGACTTGAACGCATGCAACACCTAGGCTAAACAACGCCATGACAGGATCGAACCATTCTTAACCGCCACTTTTCTTAAAACAACAGAGACGGCAAACATCAAGCCATGCCTTATTAACGGTGTCTGGAAGGGATTCCAGCCTTTAAGGAAAGCCAGTTTAGCCAGGCTTCTTCTTGGGCCTAGACGGCAGATGGTGCATCTTGTGGCCTTGAGGCATGTGGATCCTCTCCTTCTGAAGTTCACAATTGCAAATAATCCATCTGCCTTCTCTGTTCCTCTACCTCTTCTTTGGGGCTTAGATTGCGGAGGTGATGGAGGGATCAGAGGTTGAGGACATCAGTCCAGCCCTTGAGGCGACAGAGGATTACCTGCATTGCTTGAACAGTGCTCAAGAAACTGGACAAATTTGCCCTCCCAAATTAAAAGAGGTGTTGACTCTGGACAAGTTTAACTCCAGTGGGGTATGGGGGTTGCTGACTGGGGAACAGCCGGAGATATCATCTCACAACCTAGCCTGGGCTGAACACACGTCCTTCAGTGTGCTAGGCCTAAAGAACGGGAAGAGGAACCGAGCACGTTCTACCAATGATTTGGCAGCCCATGCCAAAGAGACCAACTCAACCAGTTCATCCAGTGGGGGCTTCAAACGAGGGCACAACAGATCACGGTCAGATGTCAACTACCGGTCATACAATGATAGCGGTGTGCCAGCTATTGACAAGAACACTCTTAAGAACATGGCATTAAATAATCAAATGGAAGGTAAGACTTTGTATATAATACATATAATAGTTTCATGACCCATCACTGTAATGGTTTGTACCTGCTCACGTAATACACAGTGACCATTCATACGCTCATTCCTTTATTTATCTCTAATATCCTTTATTGTCATCCTCACATATATTTATCGTCTCCCACTACACACCTGCATTTGGTCATATTTATAGTTCTGTTTACAGTCTCTCACCTCTTGCTTGAACAATCACTCAGCTACGTCTCCTTTTTATCAAAGATAAAGAAATTAGATTGAGTAGATGTTATGGCCGAGTTGATTAGATTTCATTAGCAGTATTACGGCCACAAGTGTCTGGATTTGGTCAGCACGTGTTTGTTTGTTTGTTGCTGTGTTCATTTGTTTGGGCAAAGCGCTAATCTGAATATGAAAGAGATCCTCGACAAAGATGGTAATAGTAGGATAATGTAATTCTGTGGCAAAATGGGCACAATGCTGTGAAAGAGTGGGTCCCAATTACCCCTGATATTAAGAGGATTAGCATACGAGTGAAAAGGCATTAGTCAGTGTGAGGAATAGCAGAAACGCCAGACCCGTACCATAGGGAACGCACGGACTCCTATTTTCAGTCCTGCTAACTGTTCTAGCCAGTCTTCATTAAGGTAATTGCACAGTATGGGGGCAGCTCAACATTGATATAATCAATGTCACCTTTTCTTCAAGGTATCGCATAGGCTTAATCCTGTGCTCAGTCATTCAGATAAAATTGATTAATTGCAGCCCTCAGACTCAGCCCTCAGCTCACAGGAGTGCTTCGTTACACCTGCCTGGTCGTGCTCGTCACTTCTTATCCGAAATGTGACACAGTCTAGACTAATGTG
Source organism: Prietella phreatophila (assembly GCA_025728095.1). Classification (NCBI taxonomy): domain Eukaryota; kingdom Metazoa; phylum Chordata; class Actinopteri; order Siluriformes; family Ictaluridae; genus Prietella; species Prietella phreatophila. The sequence goes on from JAOUWY010000075.1 coordinate 14,511,861, forward strand.
AATTATGCAGTTGGTGTTCAAGTGTGCCAAAGAGAAAAGATATAGGGATATAGGAGTGAATAGCATGGTAGAATGACCGCTTATTTATTAGTATCTCATAGCTAATGCCTCAAGGATATTTGCATAGTGTACTTCAGATTCTAATCCTGATGGATGTGTTGACTGCAATAACGGGACAGCTCCCATCTCCATGCTGTTTTCTTTCAGTTTTATATCGGGTTTAGTTAACTGTAGCTTGTTTTCTAATTTTTAAACGATTCAGGACTGGAATCAAACCTGGGTCAGTCTTGACTTTAAAATCTCTCTCAAAGCCGGTTCAGTCTCTCCTACAAGTGGTCACTACTAGAGAGTTTAAACATGCCAACCCCATCATGATTGGTTTGGTGAAAGTTGAGAGCTGCTGTGGATGTACAACGTACCACCTACCGGCCGGTATTCCTGTTTCCCCAAAGGCAAAGATTATAATCTGTATAATCTGTTTTCCATTGCATCACGTGAGCACTGCTGTCTTAGTCTGATTACAGCCTTTGGAGATTGACGTTCTAATGTTTTAGGCACTGCTGCGGCTGTGTTGCTGGTTTTAACAGAAAGTCGTCTTTGATTGTAGGTTGTGCCCCCGTGCTTGTTTGGTGAACTGTGGCGTTAGTAATGCGGGGGGGTTGGATGTAGACTATTAATTTTGATCTAGCAGCCTTTAGGCAGGACAAAGTAACAGAAACACCATGAAGCATGTCTGCACATTTGCATGTTAATTGGTCATACGATGACGTAAGTTATTTACATCAGCTCAACAACCTTGTCATCACCCAGTCAATTTCCACATCCTTGAAATAATAAATTATTTAAAATGATTGCTTCTGGTATCAGCCAGGTACATTCATAAGATCACTTAGAGGGTGCACTGGGTTTCACATGAAGCTCTTTTACACTCTTGCATCGCTCGATGACACAGCACTGACTTCCTAATTGAGTCAGGTCAGCATGTGGCACTTTTTCACCAGCATTCAATTAATAATGACCCTTACCCTGAATATGATCTCCAATGCTTTTTTTGAAGCTCTTAAAATGAAGGAAGCACTTCAGCCTCAAGAAAGAGGTTCCACAAGGCTAGAGCATACCACATGCCTCTCTGGCACCTGATGATACCGCATAATTGACTCAAATGAGCTCAGTCGACAGTATCCTACAGAGAGAGGGAAGGGATGGTTCATTATGTGCATTGGGGTTAGAGAATGTCAAACCAAAGATAAGACCTAAGAACAACATTTGGGGAAATTGCCTTTAAACCTTCCATTTGACCTCTGTTAATTTCCAGCATACTGAAACATATCACACTGGCTCCAAATCCCCCACCTACCCGAGATTCATAGACTTGAGAGGAAACCTGGTAGTGCCCCAGCCAAGGAAGTGTGTGGAAGAAGGTTGCTGTGAATAGAGATAAACAAGGCAGCAAGTGGGGGGGAATAAGCTGAGAGAGGAAGGACTGAAAAGGAGTGCCACAGATTAGGGGTCGCTTTCTGGCCATTTTGTTTGCACAGTAGCCTTGCAATCAATGATATTTCTTCCTGTTGAGGTCATAAGGAATGCTTGCGAAAGGACTTGCACAACGACTTGACGGACTGATAGCGTGTAGCGAAATATCATCAGTTATTCGCCAACATGAGCATCCTACCCTCTTAACAGAGACTTTTCAGTGACGAACTGATTGAACCAGCTGACTGTGGGCAAGTGTATAGTCTTTGTTTTACAATTAAGCACCATGCGTAGCTGTACAAATGACTGTTGTTTGCCATCAGCTGCTCTGAACCTTTTAAGCGTCATACAGTTGATGTGACGCCAGTATTATTGATGGAAATGACCAGCCAGGAAGATGTGGTTGTTGGGAAGGAAATAGGAGACAATTTTGCAGTGCGTTACTTAGTTATTTCCAACAGTTATTGGTGCCGAGAGGTTTCAGTACGCTTCCAAGAAAATGGTGCACAAGGTAGTGAATAAGAAAGCAATTTTGAGCATTATGTTTGTGCATTAATAGGTTTTTAAAAAATTGTTCAATCACACTTTTTTTTTTTTTTTGGGTTCCAAGGCAATAAGGAGAGCACCGCTAGTTTGGTAAAACAGGGGATTTTGGAGCACAGGGAGGGACCTTGGGGCCGCTGGAATACCTGCCACGTGGAGCTCACGCCCTGTGAACTGCGGGTCTACAGCCTGGACAGCAGCTGGAACAGGCAGCTGTGTACAGCCCTGTCACTCTCTCATTGCCAGAGTGTGGGTGCGCCTCAGCCTCAGGACGGGCGCGTGCTACAGGCTCTTTTCTTCAACAGCACTCGGTTGCAGCTCCGTACTCCCTGCCAGTGGGAGGCTCTGGAGTGGCGCCGGCTCCTTTGGGAACGTGTCCTGGTTGCCCGTCCAACTAATCGTCAGGGCGAATCGTCGTCTTCTGCTTCTCCAAATCCCCATGAACTGTATCCCAATGCAGTCTCTTTGCCAACCTCCCGTCCACTAGTCCGTCCCAAGGCCCTGCCCTTATTCACCCAGCACTGCGCTGATGTGCTCAAAGTAGGCCTCCTATACCAACTCAGCGACCTCAACAACTGGAGCGCCTTCACCTTCGTGCTCAGCCGCACCCAACTGCAGGCCTTCCAAACCGAGGGCCGAGGGACAGTGTGCGAGCCCGTGCTGCGGTACTCTCTTGCCTCCTGCTTGGCTGTGCAGCGGGATGAGGCTGATGGAGGAGTCTGTGCCTACTTCCAGGCCATCTTCCCTGATGAGGTGCTGCGTCTGCGTGCTGAGAATGAGCCCCAGGCCCAGGACTGGGTGGAGGCCCTGCGTACAGCTGTAGCTGCCCAGAGACCTCAAGGGGAGAGCAGCCGTATAGCGCCATCTGGAGTGCTAATGAGGAGCAGACCAGCCCGAGAACGTCGCCAAAGGGAGGCCCAGAGAACCAAGCGCCAGTCTGTTACAACAAGCTTCCTGAGCATTCTGACTTGTTTGGCGGTAGAGAAAGGCCTGACTGCTCAAAGCTTCAGATGTGCAGGCAAGTACCATATTTTCCCACCGTTAATAACTTCTCTCTGCTCTTATATATTTAATAAAATCCCAAATATTCTTGAATGACTATTTGTCTTGCTTGCCAACATGCTCTCACTGAATATTGTAAGTCATTATTGCATATCATTGTCTCATTGTGTCTTTATTTTGACCTGAGATTTTACACTATAGAAATGTGGCCTAGATACCATAGATCGGTGTCTACGTGTCATTTCTATGACCATGACCTGGACATTTGTCATTTTTGTAATTGCAGTAAATATTCAGGTTGGCATCATCTGTTCATTTGCACAGTTTAAGTGACGAAGTGATTTGTTAAGATTTTACTTCAAACCGTTAATGTGCTCCAGAGATTTTTCCATTGTTTCATCCAGTGAGATCACCAAGAATCCCACTCCTGAGCTTTGGTTAACCAAGACCACACGAAATCATTTTCTGTTACTCAAACAAACAAGCATTCGTCTCACAAAAAGCCAGTGGTGAATCCTCAGCACTGGTCTGTAATTTGGAAATGGGCACTATCCCCCGACTCCATGTGCTCTTTGTTTTTGTTTATGTTTTGCTTCATGACAACGTGGTATTATTCATAGTCATATGCTGTCTGTTTGTGGTGGTGGTTTGCTTTGTTGTGGCAGCTTCAGAAGTTTAGGTAGACAACATGGTTTACAGGCAGGTTTTTTGAACTTAGGATTATTGTTTCAAAATAGGAATATCTAGATATTAAGATTGAAATGTAGAGTTTCGGTATTTGGTGACATTTTCAGCATATAGTTTGTGTAAATTAGTGTCTTGAGCTAAAATTCCACATCCAGTAAAGGCTGTGAATGAGTTGCCTTCTTCTTAATAGGTGCAACCATTGGAATTGAAAGCATTATTATTATTATTATTATTATTACAACAAACAGGTAGCAGACACTTGACAATAACTGGATAGAAAAAGGAAAAAAATCTCCTTTTAGAATTTCAAGCACTCTGGATGCTCCAATCGGTTAACAATTGAGTTGTTTCATTCAGGCCAAGCAAATAGATTTTTACGGTTTGAGATGTCTAAGAGGTTCTGGATAAAAGTCTGTTCGCTGAGATTCACTCTTATTGTTATGTTTTTTCTGTTCAGAGTTACTTTACTCTCTTCTTGCTTCTCAATTTCCTTGTAGCTTTCTTTGTTTCATCATCATTTATTCATCTTCTTTAACTTCTTTATCCTAGTCAAGGTCTGGAGCGTATCCTGGGAATGCTGGGTGCAAAGGTGGGAACAAACCCAGAGCTGCACACCAGTCCATCGCTTGTCATGATGCATACACACATTCACACACTCATTCACATCTAGATGCAATTTAGAGTAGCCAATCCATCTTCTGACATGATTTTGGGAGGAACCCAGAGGAAACCCACATGGATATGGAGTCATTTTAAATTGTGATTTCTCCCTTCTCTGTTGATGATGTTAAATGCTTTGTATATGATGATGTATTGCGTAGTTGGCTCTCTGTATGTGGGGTAACTATTTTTATTCTTCCCCTCTGAAAAAGGTTTTGCAGATGAAGGTGCCAAGGTTGCTTACAGAATCTTCTTACTTCTCCTTCTAATCAAACCTTCACTGCCCATTTTCCACAACAGAGTAGCTTTCATTTGTCTTTTTCTACCTCCACCCATTGTCTTTCTTTGTCTTTCTCCATCTTGCCTCCTCCCCCCTCTCTCTCTCTCTCTCTCTCTCTCTCTCTCTCTCTCTCTCTCTCTCTCTCTCTCTCTCTCTCTCTTTATTTCTCTCTTGCTTTCTCAAATAGGAGCCAGTTTCCTTTGACCCCCCTACCCGTCACTTTGGAAGGGCAGTCAAAGGACCTATAGTTGTTTTACACGTTAATCGCTTTTCCCTAAACAAATATCCTCAGCCTTCCGGGACCTGTCAGAAGGATTAGCTGGGGAGTTGCCTTTGGAGGGCTAAGAGGACCGAGGCTGCTTGGAGAGCAAGGGAATGCTGCTGTTTCAGCTTGGACATGCAGGACAATGGACCCTGTGAGGGGTTGGAGGAGGGACTAAAAAGTAGTGATGGTGTTTCTCTAACAGAAGGAGGGTCTTGAGTTTCGTCTTATTACTGTTGCATTCTATGTGCTGTTTGGGCCCCCTCTTTGGCCTCCCTTTTCCTAGCTAACCCTCCCTGCTCCCAATTTGTTAGCACCCACAAAAGGTTGCTCTTACTGTCTCTGTTGCCGCAGTCTTTTTTCCATTATGTTGAAAATGCATAAAACAAAACCTTCTCTTCCTAAGTGCTAGCTGGTCCTTTTTATAGAAAATAACTTTAGAGGCAAGTTTGTTCTTTTTATTCCTGTCTGTTATTTCTAGGAAGTGGAAAATATATTTAAAACTATACAAAAATCTGTATTGGTAAATCACAGTAATTCACACATAGCTGCCACGCTTAGTGGAATTGGTGGAAGTTTTTAAAATGCCCACCTTCTACATTCTACATCATCCTGCCTGAAAGAAGCACAGCCAAACACTCCTAACCCTAACCTCTCCTCTTCAAAAAAGTTCTTGTCTCCAAACTTTAGCCATCAAGCTCTACCACTGGCCTCAGAGACAGGTGGAGAACAGCGACAGCATGACTCTACAATCAGCACAACCATGCCTGCACAATCAGCACATTGATCAATCATAACACAGAGAAGGTTTTCCCTTTCTTGAACACGTTGTGTTTTAGTTGGATGTCCAGTGTTAGCCCACTAGCTCAGTCCAAGCTCTCGTTTTGCTCCTTCAACCAGTACTCAATAATCGCAGACAGTCATGTTGACGTGCCCAATGGTTTTTATTCTCCTAATGCTTCGCAATGCTGAAGAGATTATGATAACATCGGCAGATAATTACACCCTCAGGTTTGGGCTGCATCCCAAGCCATCTGCTACCCTCAATATACCAGTGGTGTCATTGTTATTTAGGCATCATATTTAGTGCAAAGAATGTGGTCTGGAGTGCAGACAAAAATTCTTATTGAATGTGTTCCTTGCCTCTTACAGCAGTCAGATGCTATTCTTGCTGTTTCTACCAGAGAGGCTGAAATATCCGGTAGCTTTAAGATCCATGTTGTTGTCCACATGATCACTATACTCAACCATTTTCTTTGACCATCGGAAAATGTAGTCTGTCCATCCAGCCATCAGACAAAATGGCTTGAATTCTGGAAGTCTCTTTAGTGTAGTGTAATCAAGGCACGTGTGTGGGTTTGGTGCATTAGGAACTACAAAAAAAAAAAAACAAGACTGCACCTTTCAAGTTCACTTTAACACATTAGGATACTCCAAAACGTTTGTAAATATGTTATGCTGGCATGAATTCTGACTCAAACAGTCTGACCATTATGTGATGTCCTGAGTTTTTATTTATGATAACTCTTGGAGGTGTCTCAAGGTTGTTGGTGGGATTGGAGCCGTAAAGCACATCTCGGGTCGCCAAACAGCCCAATTCAATACTGGACCTAATTACCAGCTGTGTATGTACCTGTGTTGGGGAAGAGAAATCATAAAATTTGAGTTGGACAATCTGTATTCAGATCATTGTGCAAGAAAAGAACTTTGAAGCACACGCTCACCTCAACACGTTTCACTTCCTCCAGTTTTGCTTGAACCCTATCTTTCTGTTCGATCTTTTCACACAACCCTGAAGAAGGACCCTGTAGAGGGATACAAGGACGGCCGATCAAATGGGAAGGTTATAGCTGTTGGGACAATAGCATGGAGTCTGGGAGCTGGAGTGAGGAACAGGGTCGGGTGGGGGCTTAGCTACTACTGTTTACATCAAAAAGATGGTCAGCACATCTTTCTTAGGCGCGCACACTCACAGAGCCACCACACACGCACAACTTCATGCTCACCCCATCATGCACATCTTTTTTTTCTTTTTTTTTTTGGAGTGGGTGTCAGCTTGAATAAAGGACATCAAAGCAGCAGCTTGGGTGTCTTTACTCTTGTGTTGCAGAGAAGCACCACCCCCCCACCTGACTGCTTCTTCGGTGTGCTCCCATAGAGCTAGCTTGAAAGCGTCAAAAGCGGGAACCTCGATGGAAAAGGGGAACAGAGTGACCCTCTCTCCACCAAGCACCGTAGAACAAGACACGCCCATTCCACCAGAAACCATTATGAATGAGGCACCTAGAAGTGCCCTTGATTATATATTTTTTTGCCCAAACAGCTGCCATTTTCAGGATTGTGCTGTGTAGCACATCAAACACACCGCTTTCCCACACTCCTAGATTTGCCCTGACCATTTTGCACGTGTCTTTTCTCTGTTTGTCTGAGGAACCTTTTTGAAGGTGGCATCTGGGTGGTTTGAATATTTTTGCTCATTATCCCCCTTTAAAAACCCGATGTGCTTTGACGTACAAAGCTGTATTGGTGGTTATGCATTTCACTGATTTATATGCAAGTCCATGAACGACCGTACTTGGTATATGTTGCGCTGTACACTAGACGCTGAGGTTGTGGTACCTCCGTGGCCAGTTTCTTCCCAGAAGTGACACAGATTCTGGGCACCAAATCTCCCTTCTTGGACTCGTCCATAATGCACATTGTGAAAGCTGAAAAAAACATTTGAGAACACAATCTTCAGCACTGTGTCTGTTCTGGGATATGGCCGAAAATATTGGCTTAATAAACTATACTCGCTGACTGTTTTGGATGGAGGATGTTTAATCAATGAAGCCAAACTCATGTGATTTGTATCCTGTGAAGCTTCCTGAAGCCCCATGATTTGCTTTTATGGCCGTCCATTTGAGTTTGGACGAGCAGTCCTGTCATTACTGTTTTACTCTCCTCTGTGACACACTGTCAGTTTTGGATTTGTTTTTGCCTGTTGCATAAAAGCTGAAAAACTGAACATTCTTGAAGCTGAACATTTGCCTTATGCAAAAGTGTTCTTAATAATAGTTTTCCCAACAAGTGAACGTGAAGTGAGTGGTACAGTGATGCACTATTTTCAGAGGAGGGTGGTATTTGTGGGTTCATGCTGCACATGTACACTGATTACAGGGCAGTCATGACACACAACACCCTGCTGCGTGGTCTGTGGCTCAGCGCTACGATCAGGCTCCCATCAGCGGTGGAGCAAAAGGAGGGGGACACCAACTCGGCCTTTTTATAGTCTGGGGTCCCTGCCCCTGAAAACCTCAGGTTTACATTGGCAGTGAAGGACCGTACATGATGCCTGACTTCAAGCTCAGCTAGAACAACCCATTACATATTGGTTTAGGGCTGCATAAGAATGGAAGATCTTTCAGCAGAAAACTGAAGAGGAAAGTATGTTTTCAAGTGTGCCGTTTGAGCTCAGGCTATTTTGGATGAAATGTGTATGTTTACGTGCAAATGACTACTTACTGGAAATGGTTTGTAGTTATAGAGTGGTGTGTGTGTGTGTGTGTGTGTGTGTATGAGTTTGCATGGTTGTGTGTTTAATTCGACAGTTATTTAATGAAGAAGCAAATTGTGTGGGCTGAACTTACCCTGAAGTGTGACCACATGAAGAATTGCTGTCGTCCAGTCTATGTTAATACTTTAGTACCATCACATTGAAGGTCCAATATGTATATATATTGGACATAACTGTCGAGTGTAGTTGAATGTCAGCATTTACACGGAGTTGGCACTTTCTCCCCGTGCTTTGGGGGTTTCCTCCAGGTGCATCCAAATACATGCATTGATTGGCATTTCTACATTGTGTGTAGTGTGTGGAAAATTTTTATGTGACTTGAGTTCTGTGATGGGTTGGCACCTCATCCAGGGTGACCGCTGTCTCGTGCCCTGAGTCTCCTGGGATAGATTCCAGGCTCCCCGCAGCCATGTGTAGAATAAGCGGTACAGAAAATAGATGGAAGACAGGATGTGATGTTATTGGAAAATAATTAACAACAGGGTGGTGTGATGCCATTACTGTCCAGAAGCTGAATATTTTCCAGTAAGCAAGGTTTTATATCTTTTATACCACAACAATTTGCTAGATTATAACAAGATATTTTCTTGTTAATTATAGAAAAATGAAGCTTGTCTTCTTACTGAGAAACAGCAAAACACTCTATCCTCAAAACTACCTCGGAATGCAGCAAAGACTCTTTGCAAAAATGCTAATTGAATGTCTGCTTACAGAAAGCTGCACCATACATCTTAACCTGTAATTTGCCTTGAAGATAGAATTAATGTCTGAGGCTTGCTGTTA